>CM053029.1:70636612-70954112 GCA_028564925.1 Lithobates sylvaticus
GAGACCACTCCATAAATAGACATGGGCCATGCCAGAAGGGGCATTCAGGTGGAAGATGGAAATATATTGTTGAGGAGGCTGTTGGTGGCCCTGATGGATACTGCCTAATCTGGGGTGGCTGTCCTGCCCTGGACCAGGGCTCAGGTGCTGGAAGGATCCTACCAAAAACACAAAGGAGGAGGCTTCCTGGAGGCATGGGAGCAATTTGATTTAACAGATTGAGTAGTGCAACTTAACCACTTTAGCCCCGGACCAATTGTCAGCTTAAGGACCAGAGGTCTTTTTTCAATTTCGCACTGCACTACTTTAACTGGTAATTGCGCGGTCATGCAATTTTGTAACCAAACGAAATTTGCGTCCTTTTCTTCCCACAAATAGAGCTTTCTTTTGATGGTATTTGATTGCCTCTGTGATTTTTATTTTTTGCGATATAAAACGGAAAAGGAGCGAAAATTTTGAAAAAAAAAGAGATTTTCTACTTTTTGTTATAAAAAAAATCTAATAAACTCAATTTTAGTCAAACATTTGGGCCAAAATGTATTCAGCCACATGTCTTTAGTAAAAAAAATGCCAATAAGCGTATATTTATTGGTTTGCGCAAAAGTTATAGCGTCTACAAACTAGAGTACATTTTCTGGAATTTACACGGCTTTTAATTTATGACTACCTATCTCATTTCTTGAGGTGCTAAAATGGCAGGGAAGTACAAAACCCCCCAAATGACCCCATTTTGGAAAGTAGACACCCCAAGCTATTTGCTGAGAGGCATGTTGAGCCCATTGAATATTTTTTTTTTTAGTCCCAAGGGATTGAATAAACAAAAAAAAAAAAAAAAAAAAAATTTTTTTCATAAAGTTGTCACTAAATGATATATTGCTCACACATGCCATGGTTATATGTGGAGATGCACCCCAAAATACATTTTGCTGCTTCTCCCGAGTATGGGGATACCACATGTGTGGGACTTTTTGGGAGCCTAGCCGCGCACGGGGCCCCGAAACCCAATCAACGCCTTCAGGGTTTCTAAGGGTGCAAATTTTTGATTTCACTCCTCACTACCTATCACAGTTTTGAAGGCCATAAAATGCCAAAATAGCACAAAACCCCCCCAAATGACCCCATTTTGGAAAGTAGACACCCCAAGCTATTTGCTGAGAGGCATGTTGAGTACATGGAATATTTTATATTTTGCCACAAGTTGCGGGAATATTACAAACTTTTTTTTTTTTTGCCCAAAGTTGTCACTAAATGATATATTGCCCACACATGCCATGGGCATATGTGGAATTACACCCCAAAATACATTCTGCTGCTTCTCCTGAGTACGAGGATACCACATGTGTGGGACTTTTTGGGAGCCTATCCGCATACGGGACCCCGAAAACCAAGCACCGCCTTCAGGATTTCTAAGGGCATAAATTTTTGATTTCACTCCTCACTACCTATCACTACCTATCACAGTTTTGAAGGCCATAAAATGCCAAGATGGCACAAAACCCCCCCAAATGACCCCATTTTGGAAAGTAGACACCCCAAGCTATTTGCTGAGAGGCATGTTGAGCCCATTGAATATTTTTTTTTTTAGTCCCAAGTGATTGAATAAAGACAAAAAAAAAAAAAAAAAAAAATGTATTCAAAAAGTTGTCACTAAATGATATATTGCTCACACATGCCATGGTTATATGTGGAATTGCACCCCAAAATACATTTTGCCACTTCTCCTGAGTACGGGGATACCACATGTGTGGGACTTTTTGGGAGCCTAGCCGCGTACGGGGCCCCGAAACCCAAGCACCACCTTCAGCATTTCTAAGGGTGTAAATTTTTGATTTCACTCCTCACTACCTATCACAGTTTCGAAGGCCATAAAATGCCAAAATTGCACAAAACCCCCCAAATGACCCCATTTTGGAAAGTAGACACCCCAAGCTATTTGCTGAGAGGCATGTTGAGTACATGGAATATTTTATATTTTGCCACAAGTTGCGGGAATATTACAAACTTTTTTTTTTTTTTGCCCAAAGTTGTCACTAAATGATATATTGCCCACACATGCCATGGGCATATGTGGAATTACACCCCAAAATACATTCTGCTGCTTCTCCTGAGTACGGGGATACCACATGTGTGGGACTTTTTGGGAGCCTATCCGCATACGGGACCCCGAAAACCAAGCACCGCCTTCAGGATTTCTAAGGGCATAAATTTTTGATTTCACTCCTCACTACCTATCACTACCTATCACAGTTTTGAAGGCCATAAAATGCCAAGATGGCACAAAACCCCCCCAAATGACCCCATTTTGGAAAGTAGACACCCCAAGCTATTTGCTGAGAGGCATGTTGAGCCCGTTGAATATTTTTTTTTTTAGTCCCAAGTGATTGAATAAAGACAAAAAAAAAAAATAAAAAAAATTTATTCAAAAAGTTGTCACTAAATGATATATTGCTCACACATGCCATGGTTATATGTGGAATTGCACCCCAAAATACATTTTGCTGCTTCTCCTGAGTATGGGGATACCACATGTGTGGGACTTTTTGGGAGCCTAGCCGCGTACGGGGCCCCGAAACCCAAGCACCGCCTTCAGGATTTCTAAGGGTGCAAATTTTTGATTTCACTCCTCACTACCTATCACAGTTTCGAAGGCCATAAAATGCCAAAATAGCACAAAACCCCCCCCAAATGACCCCATTTTGGAAAGTAGACACCCCAAGCTATTTGTTGAGAGGCATGGTGAGTATTTTACAGCTCTCATGTGTTTTTGAAAATGAAGAAAGTAAAGAAAAAAAAATTTTTTTTTTTTTTTTTCAATTTTCAAAACATTGTGACAAAAAGCGAGATCTGCAAAATACTCACCATACCTCTCAGCAAATAGCTTGGGGTGTCTACTTTCCAAAATGGGGTCATTTGGGGGTGGTTTGTGCCATCTGGGCATTCCATGGCCTCCGAAACTGTGATTGGCAGTGAGGAGTGAAATAAAAAAATTACACCCTTAGAAAGCCTGAAAGCGGTGCTTGGATTTTGGGGTCCCGTACGCGGCTAGGCTCCCAAAAAGTCCCACACATGTGGTATCCCCGTACTCAGGAGAAGCAACAGAATGTATTTTGGGGTGTATCTCCACATATGCCCATGGCATGTTTGAGCAATATATCATTTAGTGACAAGTTTTTGTAAAAAAAAAATATTATTTTTTTTTTTTTTCATTATTCAATCTCTTGGGACCAAAAAAAAAAAATATTAATGGGCTCAACATTGCTCTCAGCAAATAGCTTGGGGTGTCTACTTTCCAACATGGGGTCATTTGGGGGGGGGTTTGAACTGTCCTGGCATTTTATGCACAACATTTAAAAGCCTATGTCACACGTCACCCACTCTTCTAACCACTTGAAGATAAAGCCCTTCTGACACTTTTTGTTTACATGAAAACATATTTTTTTTTTGCAAGAAAATTACGTTGAACCCCCAAACACTATATATATTGTTAAAGCAAAGGCCCTACAGATTAAAATGGTGGGTGTTTGCATTTTTTTTTTCCACACAGTATTTGCGCAGCGATTTTTCAAACGCATTTTTTGTGGAAAAAAATACACTTTTTTTTTATTTTAATGCACTAAAACACACTATATTGCTCAAATTTTTGATGAAATAAAAAATATGATCTTAGGCCGAGTACATGGATACCAAACACGACATGCTTTAAAATTGCGCACAAACACGCAGTGGCGACAAACTACATACATTTTTAAAAGCCTTTAAAAGCCTTTACAGGTTACCACATTAGATTCACGGAGGAGGTCTACTGCTAAAATTACTGCCCTCGATCTGACCTTCGCGGTGATACCTCACATGCATGGTGCAATTGCTGTTTACATATGACGCCAGACCAACGCTTGTGTTCGCCTTTGCGCAAAAGAAGGGGGGGCAGGGGTGCTTTTTTTTTTTTTTTTTTAGTTTTTCTTTTTATTTAGCTTTTTTATTTTATTTTTAAACTGTTCCTTCCATTTTTTTTTTTTTCTTAGTTGTCATTTTTATTGTTATCGCAGGGAATGTAAATATCCCCTATGATAGCAATAGGCAGTGACAGGTACTCTTTTTTTGAAAAAATTGGGGTCTATTAGACCCTAGATCTTTCCTGTGCCCTCAAAGCATCTGACCACACCAAGATCGGTGTGATAAAATGCTTTCCCAATTTCCCAATGGCGCGGTGGGTATGCCCACCATTAGAATACCTCCCTTCATCCACCCACTTCTAATGATGGGCATACATGCACCATTTATATATGCCGAAGCATGGGGGCATCCTCCCGCAAAAAAAAGTTATGCCACGTATACATGGTCGAACTTTTTTCGACCGTATGTACGTGGCATTAGGAGCAAAATCGCTCCTCCGCCCTCTGCTGCCCCCATGCTTCGGCATATATGCTCTTTTTTTTAACTGTGGTGGTGAAATCACCTCCTACAGCATTGGAGTCGCGGCTTTATGTATCGTGGGAGCAAACGCTGTTGCTGTCAAGATAAATAAATCCACGCTGCAACTGAATGGCGTACCTGCTAAGCAAATAATGGTTAACATTAAAACAAAGTAACATTACAGTATAACAGTAAGACCTTACCATACCATACCTGCAAAGCAAATACCAAAAAAAAAAAACATAGTAAAAAATAAAACATTTTGTTAACGCAACCGGTGCCTAAAATATATATATGCCGAAGCATGGGGGCATCCTCCCGCAAAAAAGTTATGCCACGTACACATGGTCGGACTTTTTTCGACCGTATGTACGTGGCATTAGGAGCAAAATCGCTCCTCCGCCCTCTGCTGCCCCCATGCTTCGGCATATATGCTCTTTTTTTTAACTGTGGTGGTGAAATCACCTCCTACAGCGTTGGAGTCGCGGCTTTATGTATCGTGGGAGCAAACGCTGTTGCTGTCAAGATAAATAAAATCCACGCTGCAACTGAATGGCGTACCTGCTAAGCAAATAATGGTTAACATTAAAACAAAGTAACATTAGAGTATAACAGTAAGACCTTACCATACCATACCTGCAAAGCAAATACCAAAAAAAAAACATAGTAAAAAATAAAACATTTTGTTAACGCAACCGGTGCCTAAAATATATATATGCCGAAGCATGGGGGCATCCTCCCGCAAAAAAAGTTATGCCACGTACACATGGTCGGACTTTTTTCGACCGTATGTACGTGGCATTAGGAGCAAAATCGCTCCTCCGCCCTCTGCTGCCCCCATGCTTCGGCATATATGCTCTTTTTTAACTGTGGTGGTGAAATCACCTCCTACAGTGTTGGAGTCGCGGCTTTATGTATCGTGGGAGCAAACGCTGTTGCTGTCAAGATAAATAAATCCGCGCTGCAACTGAATGGCGCACCTGAAAACAAAAAAATGGTTAACAATAAAACATACCTGAAAAGCAAGCATGATAAAACATAATAAAACATTGCAGAATAGAATAGAGTAAAAAAGAGCAACAATAGAGAGAGAACAATAAAACGACAACTATTTTTGGTTTTTTATTTTATATTTTTTTGGGGTTTTTTTTTTTTTTGTACTTTTTTATTTTTTTTTTATTTTTTACACTTTTTTTTTAAACTATAACTATAATTTTAACTGTAACGGTCGGGTCTCAAAATGCGATGGCATTCTTGAGACCCTGTAACTATAATTTGAACTGCAACGGTCGGGTCTCAAAATGCGATGGCATTCTTGAGACCCTGTGAAAGTGTATCCTAGCCTGTGAAATGCTGTACCCTACGCTAATACCTCACTAGTTCGTGGTAGCGTTCAAAGCATTCACCAACGCAGAGACCAGGATTGTCAGGACAGCGTGGACAATAATAACGGGTGTCACGCCTAAATCCGCGCTTGCTACAGACACGACATCTTCTTTGGGGGGCTCGTTGGGTAGGGGTACTCTGGAGGACATGAGGATAATGCCTCTCATGCAGCCGGCTTACTGCATTTGGTAGGGGATGGTGAGGTGTGGAATCGCCTGGATACAGGAGTTCCATGACAACCGCTCCCTGGAATTCAAGGAAGGGTAACGTCCCGCCTGAAGCTCCGTATAGCACATGAGCATTCAGCAAAGCCAATTGGAATAAATAAATAGACACTTTTTTGTACCAGCGTCTAGCCTTACGGACAACTAGGTACGGCGCCAACAACTGGTCGTTGAGGTCCACCCCCCCATATTAAGGTTGTATTCGTGGATACAGAGGGGTTTCGTCACAACACCAGCCGCCGTACGAATTTGGACTGTCGTGTCTGCATGAAGGGAGGTAAGAACGAAAACATTCCTATTATCCCTCCACTTCACAGCGAGCAAGTTATTACACTTCAAGCAGGCTCTCTCCCCCAGCCTAAGACGGGAATCTACAAGCCGCTGGGGAAAGCCCCGGCGATTAGGTCGCACGGTGCCACATGCTCCAATCTGATGATCAAACAAGTGACTAAACAGTGGCACGCTCGTGTAATAATTGTCCACGTACAAGTGGTACCCCTTCCGAATAAGGGTGACACCAAGTTCCACACTATCTTGCCAGCGCTCCCTATGTAATCTGGACAGTTCTCCGGCTCTACGTGACTATCTTTTCCCTCATAAACCGAAAAGCTCCACGTATAGCCTGTTGCCCTGTCACAGAGCTTGTAGAGCTTGACCCCGTATCTGGCACGCTTGCTGGGAAGGAACTGTTTGAAAGACAAGCGGCCAGAAAACTTAATCAGGGACTCGTCAACGCAGACAACTTGATTGGGCGTAAACAAGGCTGCAAAACATTGGTTGAAGTGGTTTATGAGGGGCCGAATTTTGTAGAGCCGATCAAATTCAGGGTCTCCACGAGGACGACAAAGTTCATTGTCACTGAAGTGCATGAACCGCAAGATCTGTTCGTATCGTGCCCTGGACATGGAGGCAGAGAACACGGGCATATGGTGGTGCGGTGAGGTGGACCAATAAGACCTCAGCGTCGGGAATTTGTGTATGCCCATGTTGAGGGAAAGGCCCAGAAAGGTCTTAAATTCGGAAACCGTAATTGGTTTCCAATCTCTGGCAAGGGAAGGCACTTGGGGATTAGCGGCGATGTGTTGACCAGCGTATATATTACTTTGGTCCACAATAGATCTATAGAGATCTTCCGTGAAAAACAGCGAATAAAAATCGGATGGCTTAAAATCAGCTGTTTCCACCTGAATACCGGGTTGGCCAGTGAATGGGGGAAGTACGGGTTCTGCAGAAGTGGTGGGCACCCAATCAGGATTGGCGAATTCTGCAGGAAGGACACTATGTGATCGACGGGCCTGCCTTTGTCTTCTTCTTGGTGGCAGCGGGACACTACTTGTGCTTGCCACCTCGCCAGCTTGAACTGCACTTATGGGACTCGCCACGTCACCAAGTGTTACTGCAGTGCTGGTTTGACTACGTCCAGGGTGTACTAGGCCGCTGGTGCTTGCCAGTTCACCAGAAGGAATAGCGGCGCTAGTACTTCTCTGCTCCATACGAGAGACCTGCGGTTCCTGCACCTCAACAACATCAGAAGATCGGGATCGGGTACGCCTGACCTTAGCAGGGACCACACCTTCGTCGCCAGAGCTATCTGTCATGGAGCCGCTGTCGTCTACTGGATCGTATTCTGAGCCTGATTCTGACAGATGAGTGACCTCCTCTTCACTATCTGACATACTCAGAAACAAGTAGGCCTGTTCACTAGTGTACTTGCGATTTGCCATTTTGGGCTCTAAATTTAGTAGTACACTAGTGAGATTCACAGGAAAAAAAAAGCTCCTAGGCTGCTGGCGAATGAATCAAAACGCTACCAAAAAAACTGTTAGCGATCGCAGGGATCAGGCCTGACTCTGCGAACGCTGCAGTTATGTGTGCTTAGTGTTTTGGAAGTGACAGTGATCGATCGATACTGCACTTGGGTGGGCTGGGCTGGGCTGGGCGGAGGGGGGAAACGCAGGTGCTAGCAGGTATCTGGGCTGATCCCGCTAACAATGCGTTTTTTGGAACCCTAAACTGCTGGGACGCTAGTATAGATCTGATCAGATCAGATATTGATCTGTTCAGATACTATACCACTAAGGGAGGTGTATGCTTTGCGCGTGGGTGTTTGCGGTACTGGCACTAACCTGGGGCGACGCAGACCTTATTTGACCCTAACACCTAATTGATATCACCCGCCGGGCGATCAGGGGGTTAAACCGATAGTTGGGTAATAAATGGCGGGTGCCCTGACAGTATAAAAAAACAAGCTAACTAACCAGCGTCACCCGTAACAGTTATACGGTGATCACTGGTGAAAGGGTTAACTAGGGGCAATCAGGGGGTTAAAACCTTTATTAGGTAATATATGGGGGGTACCTGACGATATATAAAAACCTGACGGGGAACCTAAATAACTAAATAACTAACTGGCTAACCAGCGTCACCAGTGACACTTATACTGTGATCACTGGTGAAAGAGTTAACTCTAGGGGCAATCAAGGGGTTAAAACCTTTATTTAGGTTGTAATATGGGGGTACCTGACCTATAAACCTATTTATAATCCTATATAAACCTGGCGGTTACCTAAAAAAAAAAACTGGCTACCTAGCGGCACCAGTGACACTAATAGAGCGATCAAAATAAACGATCGCTTAGTGACACTGGCAAAAGGGGGTGAAAGGGTTACCTAGGGGGCAATCAAGGGGTTAAACCTTTATTGGGGGGGGGGGGGTAGGGGGCTACCTTGGACCTAAAGGGGCCTAAAAACTAACTGCCCTGACAGTTATTGCAGTCACACTGACACTAAATGCAGTGATCAGTAAAATAAATGATCACTGCAATCAGTGACACTGTGACAGGGGGGGCAGGGGGTGATCTGGGGGGTGATCAGGGGGTGACAGGGGGGTGAAATGTGTGCCTATGTGTACCTGGTGTCAGTGTAGTGTTTGTGCACTTACTTGATGTCTTCTCCGCTCGGCGTCCCGGTCAGAAAGACCGACACGAGGAGCGTGACATCACTTCCCCTTGCCTGTGTTTACAATTACACAGGAAGGGGAAGGAAGCGGACGAATCCTATTGGCCAGAGCGATCGGGAGGGGGTGGCCAGAAACGACTGGCCGTTACCTCGTCCCGCATCGCTTCTGAAGCGATCCCGACCGTCCCCGCCGGCGGAGGGGGGTCCGATCGGACCCCCCAACCGCCGGAAGAATGTCACGTACAGGTACGTGATTCTGCCTGTACGTGCCATTCTGCCGACGTAAATATACAGGGGGCGGTCGGGAAGTGGTTAAGTAGTCATGGTTGTAAATGTTAGCCTTGCAATGCCTCATGCTGCTGGAGGGCCACCAGTTTAAGACCCCTGCTTTAACCCCTAACCCCTTACAAACAAAAAGTTTAAAAATAATTAATTATAAATAAATAATAAAAAGCTGAAAAACATAGCAACAAATGATAAAACAGATGATATTTTTCTCTATTGGCTAATTGTAGCACTAACCCCCAAAGGTGCTGCTGGTTTAATTGGGCATAGCGTTACCTTCTTGACCTTGTATGCGTCTAGGGGTTTCCCGAGGTAGATGGCCCAAAGAACTGTAGAGACTGACACTGGATCCACTTTAGGGATTTTTATTTGCAAAAATAGTAGACAAAACACAGTCTCTCAATAAAGGGTTTTATTTAGGAAGTTCAAGTATTCTTGGAACTGGTTGAAACTGAATGTCTCTCACTATGAAATCCAGGGAATAGCCATTCGCAACTGGATATTACAGCTATCGGATAAATCTCCTCTCTGAAGATTTAGCAGCCGATAGGTGATTCGGATAAAGCAAAGTCTCTGCCACAGACTTGGTTGTAGAAATTGTAAATGAAAGTCTCTGCCACAGACTTGGTTGTAACTGAAGGATATATGAAGTTAGAGAACCCTCATACGGTACCAGTATCTTGCAGCCGGTCCGGCGATACCGTACGAGTGTGGATTCACCTGGTGTCCTTCAACTTAGCTCCCAGGCTCTTGCCGAGCAGCAAGCCTTTTGCATGGCCCTCTTCTGAAGAGTCCTACCCTGGTTGCGTATGCAGCTGTTGGGCCTCTCCAAAACCAAGATGGCACCGGACCACCTTAGAATCCTCCTTCCAGTTACTGTGCCTCGGGTTAGCCAGCCCCGAGACTCAGAAACGTATGGATCCCCACCCCAGGCCATGAGGTCCCCCGGGGGCTGGTCAGGAGGACCAGGACAAAACAGACAAAGATCTTCTGGACCGGAACCCAGAAGCACGTGACCTCAGTACCTTAAGTACCCCCTCCCAGAATGCACAGAGAGGCAACACCCTCGCTGGTTGGTTCAGACAGAGATTGGCACCCAATGCGTCCAACCAGACCGCGTTCTTGTGCTTGCCAGAGGTGACACCAACACCTATGGCCAAGCAGAACACAGTGCAATCCAGCCAAACTGATGACCATAGAGACCATAATTTAAAACAAATAACCCAAAACCCAACTGTGGCTTTAGGAATATTTAAATTTACAAAACATATAGCACATGCTCATTAGGAGCCCAGCGCTACATAATAAAAAGTGCCAAAGCTCAAAAGCACTTTTAAAACACTGTACAAAAACGCTCAAATGCCCATACAGATGCCTGAAAAAATGGGCAAAAAAAAATCTAACAAGATGCTCAGGTGTGAATGCAGGAAGAGATGACGTAAAAACACCCAGGAGATTCCTAATGCCGCGTACACATGGTCGGAATTCTCGTCGGAAAAAGCTCTGATGGTTTTCCCGTCTTGCCTACACACGGTCACACCAAATTCCGACGGTCAGTAACACAGCGGCATAAAAAAACACGTTCGACAGCACTATAAAAGGGAAATTTAATGCTTCCGAGCATGCGTCGAATTGTTTCCGAGCATGTGTCGGAACTTTGCATGTCGGAATTGCATACACACGATCGGAAAATCCGATAGAAAGGTTTTCCGTCTGAAAAATTGAGAACAGGTTCTCAATCCAAAGTCCATCGGAAATTCCGTCAGAAAAAGACCGATGGGCATACACACGGTCGGAAAATCCGCTGAAAAGCTCCCATCGGACTGTTTCCGACCATGTGTACGTGGCATAACAGATTGATCCAATTTCTAAAAAAAGAAGAATAAATGTATGAACTTGAGCTACAATAACTGAGCTCCTAGTTCTTCAAAGTGTTTAGAAAAGGTCTCATGTGATCATTTTTTTACTTTTACAGATACTGAATAAAGGTAGAATAATAAAAGCTGGAAGACTGGTAAAACAAAGCCACACTATTATGACTGAGACACTTACAGTTACAAAGGATTTTCTTCCATCCTTTCGTATTGTGGCATATTACGTGGTCGTTGGTTCAGAAGTTGTGGCTGATTCTGTCTGGGTTGATGTTGAAGATACATGTGCAGGAACCGTAAGATCTATCACTTGTTGACAATTTAAAAAAACAAAAACTTTCCTCTCCCTTTCTCATGTTCTGCATTGGACGGGTCAAACAGCTGCAGTTTACCATACAAAACTTTTACAGCTAGACAGCACAAGATACCTAATTTAACAGTTTTAACATTTAGGTTAAACACAGAGAAATTATCGTTGCATGTAGCCCAGGGGTTGCTACTAAAGTTATTATGTTGAGTAGTTCATTGTTTCTTAACCACTTCAGCCCCGGACCAAATGGCAGCCAAAGGACCAGGCCACCTTTTTGCGATTCGGCACTGCGTCGCTTTAACTGACAATTGGCGCGGTCGTGCGACAAAATTGGCGTCCTTTTTTTCCCGACAAATAGAGCTTTCTTTTGGTGGTATTTGATCGCCCCTGCGGTTTTTATTTTTTGCGCTAATAAACAAAAATAGAGCGACAATTTTGAAAAAAATGCACTATTTTTTACTTTTTGCTATAATAACTATCCCCAAAAAATATATAAATAAAACATTTTTTTTCCTCAGTTTAGGCACGATACGTATTCTTCTACATATTTTTGGTAAAAAAAAAATCGCAATTAGCGATTATTGATTCGTTTGCGCAAAAGTTATAGCGTTTACAAAATAGGGGATAGTTTTATAGCATTTTTATTTAATATGTTTTTTTTTTAGTAGAAATGGCGGCGATCAGCGATTTTTATGGTGACTGCGACATTATGGCGGACACATCGGACATTTTTGACACATTTTTTGGGACATTTGTCATTTACACAGCAATCAATGCTATTTAAATAGCACTGATTCCTATATAAATGACAGTTGTAGTGAAAGTTTAACCACTAGGGGGCGGGGAGGAGTCAGTGTGACGTGTTGTGTTTTTTTTTTACTGTAGGGGGGCGTGGCTGTACTTCTGACGTCATTGATCGGCTTTCCCGATGGACAGGGAACAGCCGATCACTGACAGGCAGTGTAGGAAGCGCCGGGGAGAGGTGTGTTTACACAAACCTCTCCCCGTTCTTCAGCTTCGTAACCCGATCGCGGGATACCAGCGGCGATCGGGTCCGCTGGTTCCGTGGCCGTGGTCACGGAGATCCCGACCGGGTCGCGAGCGCGCCGCTGGCGGCGCGTGCACGACCCACAGGCAGGCACATGCACGATCACGTCCAGGTACGTGATTTTGCCTGCCCGTGCCATTTTGCCGACGTATATCGGCGTTAGGCGGTCGGGAAGCGGTTAAGTAAGGGTTTTGCTCCCTCTAGTGACCGCTGAACTCTTAAACAGAAGGAAAAAAAAAAGCAAACAGTAGTTTGAGGAAGTGACTCATATTGTTTAAATCAGTCTAGGGACTACAGGACCCACAATGCCAATTCACAGACCCACAATACCAAGTCGCAGACCCACAATGTCAAGTCACAGAACAGCCTGCTGGGAGGAGAGATAAAAGGACAGGCGTGGCCTGCTTGCGGCCTCTCTGGACTCCATTCAACTGCCAGCAGGATGTCTGTGTGTGTGTGACCAGGACTAAGAGACTGCGGCCTACAACGGAGAGCGGATCGCCCACCCCAGAGGGATCCTTGTGAACAGCCCTGCTATTCGAGCAGGAGGATCAGCCTGTGCTTCAGAGCATTTGAAGCCATCAGCATTCTAGTTCATCTTTCCAATCAGAGGCACCAGGAGGAGATTCCGGACAGAGTCTGCCAGCCAGCTGGGATCCACAACGGTGAGAGGGCACCTACACATCCAAGTAGTGACTGCAGTATTGCTGAGGGAGTTTCTTTCCTACAGACTACTGCTGAGACCTGTAGTTCCATGGCTGTGGATCTGCTGCACCTGAGCATCTTACAACCAGACTTTGGGGCCTTGCTTTTCTTCCCCCATGCTGTAAGGTCAGTACTGTATTACTCACACATTAAAAGGAATTAACAAGTGGGAACAGTCTTCAGCTAAGCAACCAATAGCATTTTATTCTACAGTTATTGCCCTTTTGTTTCTCTTGGATTACAAATAACTACACAAGTCAACATTGCAGTATAATATCTGGCTAGCTGAAGACAAACTGGAAATTGAGGAACATTCATTGCTTTATTCCTTTACAAAGCTCTACTGCTCTATATTGGAGAATTGTTCTGAACTGCAACCTAGGGGGAGCCATTTAGTGAAATATAGTTAGAACTTGCATTGTATTACTGTATTCACTGTTTGTGCAATTTCTTTGTGCATTGGTCTGTGTGCTGAGGCCTCAGTGGGAAGGTATGCAATACATGTGTTAGAAGTATTGAAAATCTATCTCCCTGTGCACCTGTTCACATATACCCCCCCCCCTATCAGGTTGTTATTGGGTACAAGTACATGATGTATGTGCACTGAATAATATTTTTTGTCAATCATAACCTGTGTTCATTTATCTTGGTCAATCATAACCTGTGTTCATTTATCTTTTATTCATACTCTTTGATTGTATTTATTATTTTTGCTCTATATACTACCACAGCTGGTGATGTGATGGAACCCAGGGCCTCGGTAAATATACTTCATGGTTTATCATTATTGTGTTTTCTCTCTACATGCTGGGTTCCGCACTAATAGTTCCACACAAATATTACCAAGCAGGTGTGCCAGAGGGGTTGAGACCATTCTTGGGGTTGAGAGGCAGAGTACAGAACCAAACATACATTAAGCGGCTCCTCCGGGGTAGCGCCACATGTATTTGCAAATACTTGTAAAGCCATGCAGGCTCATGGCCAGGTTTTATATGTAGTGATTAGGGATTAGCTTCGAGTTCGAGTCGAACTCATGTTTGACTCGAACATTGCCTGTTCGTCTGTTCAGCGAACAGCGAACAATTTGGGATGTTTGCGGCAAATTCGAAAAGCCGCGAGCACCCTATAAAAGTCTATGGGAGAAATTTCAAGTGCTAATTTTAAAAGCCTATATGCAAGTTATTGTCATAAAAAGTGTTTGGGGACCTGGGTCCTGCCCCAGGGGACAGGTATCAATGCAAAAAAAAGTTTTTAAAAAGGGACGTTTTTTCAGGAGCGGTGATTTTAATAATGCTTAAAGTGAAACAATAAAAGTGTAATATTCCTTTAAATTTCGTACCTGGGGGTGTGTATAGTATGCATGTAAAGGGGCGCATGTTTCCTGTGCTTAGAACTGTCCCTGCACAAAGTGTATTTTGAGAAGAAGAAGAAGATGAAGAAACCGGAGGATGAAGAAAGGAGGGGGGGCGCTCTCGTCCCCCCCTCTTTTCCTTCGGCCTGCCAGGCTGCGTGCTCGGATAAGGGCCTGGTATGGATATTTAGGGGGAACCCCACATCTTTTTTTTTAATTTGATGAAGGGTTCCCCTTAATATCCATAGCAGACCTGAAGGGCCTGGTAATTGAATTTGGGGGAACCCCACACTTTTTTTTTAATCAATGACTTTCAATGAATGACTGTTCTCTGTATTACGGGATCCGGCAATTCATTATAGCCGCGAGTGATTTTAAATAGCTTTTTTTCCTGCACACTTTGTGCAGGGACAGTTCTAAGCACGGGAAACATGCACCCCTTTACATGCATACTATACACACCCCCAGGTACAAAATTTAATGGAATATTACACTTTTATTGTTTCACTTTAAGCATTATTAAAATCACTGCTCCTGAAAAAACGACCGTTTTTTAAAACTTTTTTTTCCATTGATACATGTCCCCTGGGGCAGGACCCAGGTTCCCAAACACTTTTTATGACAATAACTTGCATATAGGCTTTTAAAATTAGCACTTTTGATTTTGAACGTTCGAGTCCCATAGACTTTAATAGGGTTCTAAAGTTCACACGAGCTTTAGGTCTGTTCGCAGGTTCTGATGCGAACCAAACAGGGGAGTGTTCGGCTCATCCCTAGTAGTGATAGTTACTGGAGTGGCCGCTGCAAATTAATTGGGTCCTTCTTACCAGTTCGGAGGCTGCCTGCCCTGTGTTCAGTCGCAGAAGCACACTTACAAACCCAGGCTAGACACTAGCGGGTCTTTTTAGGGTTTATTGCAGATCTTGAAAATGCAGGGAGGAGGGTTAAAGATTGCAGGATACTCAAGGCACAAAATCTTGGAGGACAGCTTCCTGAAAAATCTTTCTTCCAGCAGTATTAGGCCCTATAGTAGTAGCCACAAAAATAATACTGAACTTGTTTCAGTCATGCAGAGACGCACACGGGACCACTTGCCAGAAGTGACGATCAGGAAAGATTTCAAGATTGAGCGCCAGAAAGGAGAAAAGGCACAGAAAGACAAGCTGTCCTATACAAACCTTCTGCATCAGATCAACCTGGGACTCCAAAAAGGGTATCTTGAATATGAAATTGTAGAAGCTGTGGTCAACGCCATTAGTCCAGGCAGTCTCAGAGGCATGCTGGAGATGAAGAATGGACTGACCTTAGTACAACTCAGAATATTAAACAGCTACTACAAAGAGGAAGATGCTGCTGAACTGTATCATCAAATGGTAAATATGGCACAGAGCAGTCAAGAGACTCCCCAGAATTTATTATTCAGAGCCACTGAACTGAAAGACTGCCTGTTGTCTGTCTCACAAGCAGAAGACTCAGATGAAAACTTCGGGGTTGAACTGATACAAAATAAATTCCTGAGGTCTGTGGCTACAGGACTGAGGAGTGATTAAATCAAGTTCCAGTTAAGGCAGTATTTGGATGATCCCTCAATTCCAGATGAGGTGTTTATAGAAGAGACTAATGAAGCAGCCAAGATGGAGATGGAAAGGGAGAGGAAACAAAATAAAAAGTTAAAAAGAATGCCACAGGGCAGCCAATCGATGATAGTTTCACTAGTGTGCCCTTAGAAGCCATCACAGCCATGCCTATTAATGGCATGGCTGTGATTGGCCAGGGCAGCATGTGACCCAGCCTCTATATATAGTACACACACACAGCACACAGCGTCATTCTGCTTTAGACAGGTTCCTGTGCTGCTGAGAGAGAGGATTTTTAGGAGTTAGTGTGATAAAGTCAGTCAGTCAGTCCACATTCCTTGAATTTTCTTCTAATTAGTTAGATCAGTGAGCGATCTAGATAGCTAGAGTAGGGAGTTTCTTTATTAAGCAAAAGAAAGAGGCAGAGATAATTATTGAAGAGATTCCTAAATCAATTGTACCCTGGCTGGGGTGCAGTGCACAGTCTTTTAACAGTGCCATGAGGCCAGTGCCAGACAAAATATAAAAGTTTTACCTGCAAGCTCAGTGCACCATTAGGACCAACACTGCATATAGTAAGAGATACACCATAGTCTGTGTGTATTCTGCTATTGGAAAAACATTGCAAAAAAATTTAATTTTGCTGTGTTTTTTTTTTCCCCAATAGCATTTTCTGCGTGTTCATACATACACGCTGTAGACACTAACCGTGTATTCTGATATTGCAAAAACA
This sequence comes from Lithobates sylvaticus, assembly GCA_028564925.1. Classification (NCBI taxonomy): domain Eukaryota; kingdom Metazoa; phylum Chordata; class Amphibia; order Anura; family Ranidae; genus Lithobates; species Lithobates sylvaticus. The sequence goes on from CM053029.1 coordinate 70,653,473, forward strand.
TAGCAAAAAAATTTAATTTTGCAGTGTTTTATTTTCTTCCCAATAGCATTTTCTGCGTTTTCATAAATGCTTTAGACACTATCCGTTTATTCTGATATTGGAAAAACATTGCAATAAAAATGTAATTTTGCAGTGTTTTTTTTCTTCCCAATAGCATTTTCTGCATTTTCATAAACGCAGAAAGACACTATCCGTTTATTCTGATATTGGAAAAACATTGCAAAAAAATTTAATTTTGCGGTGTTTTTTTTTTTTCTTCCAATAGCATTTTCTGCGTTTTCATAAACGCAGAAAGACACTATCCGTTTATTCTGATATTGTAAAAACATTGCAAAAAAATTTAATTTTGCAGTGTTTTTTTTTTTTTCCCAATAGCATTTTCTGCGTTTTCATAAACGCTTTAGACACTGTACGTGTATTCTGCTATATACAAAAACATCCATTTAGGGCGAGATCATTAATTTTGAAAATATGAGGAGATCATCAAAAAGGGGACGTGGCCCGGGTCATGGTGCTGCTGGTGGCGCTCCTGTTGCAGGGAGAGGACTTGGTCGATCTGTGCCAGATACACGCACTAGTGAAACACCTTTCTCAGGTGCGAGTAGGCGACAGAGCCTGCAGCGGTATTTTGGCGCGCCTAATGAGGCTGTACGAATGTTGAGGCCAGGACAAGTACAGGCGATAGTAGATTGGGTTGCTGCTGACAGTGCCTCCGGTTCCTTCACATTGTCTCCCACCCAGTCTCCTGATGAAAGTTCAGAGTTGGCACCTGCAGCCGATGTCCATCAGTCTTTCACCTCACCCCCTTGCAAATCAGCCAATCAGTCTGAGCCCCAAATCATGCAGCAGTCTCTTCTGCTTTTTGATGACTCTGTTAGCAGGGTTTCCCAGGGCCATACACCTAGCCCTGCCCCAGAAGTGGAAGAGATTGTGTGCACCGATGCCCAACCACTTATGTTTCATGATGAGTACATGGGAGGACCATCGCAGCACGTCTCGGATGATGACGAAACACAGGTGCCAACTGCTGCTGCTTTCGCCATTGTGCAGACCGACAAGGAGGGCAGGGGTGAATTTTGGGTGGAAGATGATGTGGAGGACGATGAGGTCCTTGACCCCACATGGAATCAACGTCATGCAGGTGACCAGTGTAGTTCAGAGGAAGAGGTGGTGGTCGCACAGAGCCACCAGCACAGCAGAAAAGGGAGCAGGGTGCAAAAGCGGAGCGTCCGTCCCCTAGACAGTACGTCTGCTACTGCCCAACGCAGCAAGGGACCGAGCACACCAAAGCCAGGTCCAAGGAGTTCCCTAGCGTGGCAGTTCTTCAGACAATGTCCTGATGACAAGACACAAGTGGTTTGCACGCTGTGCAATCAGAGCTTGAAGCGAGGCATAAACGTTCTCAACCTGAGCACAACCTGCATGACCAGGCATCTAAGTGCAAAGCATGAGATGCAGTGGAGTAGACACCTCAAAAACCAAGAAAGGTCTCTGGCTCCTCCTGCTTCCTCTTCTGCTGCAGTCTCGGTCTCTTTATCCACCTCTGTAGTGACAGTGACACCTGCCAACCCGCAAACAGAGGATCTGGCAGCAACACTACCACCTGGGTCACCAACCATCTCCACAATGTCCCATGGAAGCGTTCAGCTCTCTATTTCCAAAACACTGGAGCGGAAGAGGAAGTACCCCCCTAGCCACCCGCGAACCCTGGCCCTGAATGCCAGCATTTCAAAATTCCTCGCCTTTGAAATGCTGTCATTCCGTCTGGTGGAGACGCAGAGTTTTAAAAGGCTGATGTCATTGGCTGTCTCACAGTATGTCGTGCCCAGCCGCCACTACTTTTCCAGATGAGCTATCCCTTCCCTACACAACCAAGTGGGGGACAAAATCAGTTGTGCACTGCGCAACGCCATCTGTGGCAAGGTCCACCTAACTACGGATGCGTGGACCAGTAAGCACGGTCAGGGACGTTATATCTCCCTAACAGCACACTGGGTAATTGTAGTGGCGGCTGGGCCTGAGGCGGATAGCACTTTGGCGCATGTCCTTCCACCACCGAGGATTGCAGGGCACTTCAGTTTGCCTCCTGTTGCTAACTCCTCCTACTCCGCCTCCTCATCCTCTACCGCCTCCTCATCCGGTCAGCGTAACACCTTCACCACCAACTTCAGCACAGCCAGGGCAACGACAACAGGCAGTTTTAAAACTTTCCTGTTTGGGGGGAAAACCCCACACCGCGCAGGAGTTGTGGAGGGACATGGAACAACAGACCGATGAGTGGTTGGTGGCAGTGAGCCTCAAGCCCGGCCTGGTGGTGTGCGATAATGGGCGAAATTTCGTAACAGCTCTGGGCCTTGCCGGTTTGACGCACATCCCTTGCCTGGCGCATGTGCTGAACTTGGTGGTCCAGATGTTCCTTAAGAATTACCCCGATATGCCAGAGCTGCTGCTGAAAGTGCGGGCCGTCTGTGCGCACTTTTGGCGTTCTCACCCTGCTGCTGCTCACCTGTCAGCGCTGCAGTGTAACTTCGGCCTTCCCGCTCACCGTCTCATATGTGACGTGCCCACAAGGTGGAACTCCACCTTGCACATGCTTGCCAGACTGTGCGAGCAGCAGCAGGCGATAGTGGAGTTTCAGCTGCAGCACGCACGCATGCGTGAGTCGCTCTGCGGAACAGCACCACTTCGCCGCCAATAACTGGGCCTCCATGCGAGACCTGTGTGCCTTGTTGCGCTGTTTCTCAGCGTTACTATCCCAGTTCTATGCCTCCTTGAAAAAACTCTTCAGGCGATGATGGAAGAGGATGTGGCACAGGATGAGGAGGAGGAGGAGGAGGAGGAGGAAGAGGGTTCATTTCCAAGGCTTTCAGGGCAGTCATTTACAAGTGGCTACGAGGGTGGGTTCCTGCACCAACAAGCGCCAGGTACACAATTGTCTGGCAGCAAGGGCACAGTTCTGGAGGATGACGAGGTGGAGGATGAGGAGGAGATGGAGGAGGAGGAACCATGTTCACAGCAGGGTGGCACCCAGACCAGCTCATGTCCATCACTGGTGCGTGGCTGGGGGGATACAGAGGACACAGACGATACACCTCCCACAGATGACAGCTTTTCCTTGCCTCTGGGCAGCCTGGCACACATGAGCGATTACATGCTGCAGTGTCTCCGCAACGACCGCCGAGTTGCCCACATTTTAACTGGTGCTGATTATTGGGTGGCCACCCTGCTGGATCCCCGTTACAAGGACAACGTGCCGTCCTTAATTACCTCACTGGAGCGTGATCGTAAGATGCGCGAGTACAAGCGCACGCTGGTAGACGCGCTGCTGGTGGCATTCCCACTTGGAAGCGGGGGTACGGTGGAAGCACAAGGCGAAGGCAGAGGAGGAGGAAGAGGTCACCGCCAGCACCTCGGAAGGCAGGGTTAGCATAGCCGGAATGTGGAAAAGCTTTGTCAGCACGCCACAACAACCAGCACCACCAGCTGAGATGGAATATCTTAGCAGGAGGCAGCATTTCACCAACATGGTGGAGCAGTATGTGTGCACACGCATACACGTACTGCATGACGGGTCTGCCCCCTTCAACTTCTGGGTCTCCAAATTGGGCACATGGCCTGAGCTTGCCTTTTACGCCTTGGAGGTGCTGGCCTGCCCTGCTGCCAGTGTATTATCTGAACGTGTATTTAGCACGGCAGGGGGCGTTATCACAGACAAGCGCAGCCGCCTGTCCAGAGCCAATGTGGACAAGCTAACATTCATTAAAATGAACCAGGCATGGATCCCACAGGACTTGGCCGTACCTTGTGCAGAATAGACACATATACCGGTGTTCTGACGAAAACTGTCTTGCTATCGGATAGTGTCCGGCCACTTACTGCGCAGGTGCAGTGCTTGCGCAGTACAGAGGACAAGGAGATTCACAAAATCTCCAAAGATGAACGTCGCCTGCACAGTGAGTGCAGGTTAAAGCCCGACCATCCAAGTGGACATACGGTAGCACATAGTAACAGGGCCCCTCACAGGCTCGCTTGGCTAGGCTTCAACCTCGGATGATGTGGCTTGAACCTGGAGTCACAGCGCATCGTCTTCAGAGAGTTTCAAAATCCCCTTGTCCTACGTACTGAGCAAGCACAGTACAGGGCGGACACTATGCGACGGGGGACAGAATTCGACACATCATTCACCACTAGCCTTACCCAGCCATTGTTGTATTTTTGAACCAGTGTTGGCTACCTCGTCCTCCACCTACATCGCCACATCCACCGCCACCTCAACCTCCTACTCCATTTGAATTTCGTCCTCCTAGGTTAAGATTATAATTTTTTCATTTTTTTTAATTTTCAAGTATTTTATTTTCCCACTATCTTATCCATTAAATTGAATAATTTTTTTCCAGAAAGTGCGTATTCTGGGGTACTCCCACCATATGTGCGGCATCGTGCCGTTGAGTTTCTGAGGTTCTTAATGACTTCCTGTACCTCTTCTGCTGAGAAGGGGGCCTCCAGCATTTTATTTTTATTTTTTATTTTTTTATGTTATTTTAAGTTATTTCCCTATCCACATTTGTTTGCAGATCACTTGCCATGCTCTTAACAACATTTTGTTGCCATTTGCAGCCCTCTAGCCCTTTCCATGACCTTTTTACAGACATTTTAGTGTTCAGAAGTCCGGGTCCCATTGACTTCAATGGGGTTCGGAGTTCGGGGTCAAGTTCGGGTCAAGTTCGGTCCCGAACCCGGACTTTTTTCCGAAGTTCGGCCGAACCGGAACATCCAGGTGTCCGCTCAACTCTACAAGTGATACAAATTATATTGCTTAAAAATATATATTTATTAACTAAAAATACAGTGCAAAATAATATCAGGTATATTTTGTGATAAAACAAATGTATATACAGTACCTCTACATATCAGAGGTAAATGAGGATTCAGATAATATTCACAGTTCTCTTATTCAATTTCTTATAACAAAATACCACATTTCAATTCTTGAATAACTGGGTATATTTGAGACTTGGTAATTCTTAGTGAATAGCCTTCCTTGACTTCACAGGCTAGTGTAAACAAGTTTGTTTACCTTACACTATAATGTGATCTCCTCTTAAAACAAACAGACGTTATCTTACACTCTTAGGCCCCTTTCACACGGACGCAGTCAGTTTAGGCACGTCAAAAACGTATCAGTTCTTATCCGTTGTCTCATCCGTTTTCATCTGTCATCCGTTCCGTTAATGTCCGTTTTCATCCGTTTTTTGTTCCATTAACATCCGCTTACATCCGTAAATGCACACGTTTACGTCCGTTTTTTCATCCGTTTTCGTGCACGTTTTGGTCCGTTTACAGTAGTTATATGTGTGCCTGTGCCTTTAAGAAAATTACCCAGAAGGCATTGCTCCTCCCATGCTGCATTGCAGTTACAGTGAGTGAGTTCCCCTTGCTGTGTGCTTCCTTTGTCCTTGTGCCTGTGTGTGCTAGCAGCATCGAGCAATGGATTCCAGTAATTTTTGGGACAGCGTGACAGTATTTGTCCTATTTGCGTACATGAGGAGCATGGAGAGGAAGAAAAAGCAGATTATGCCTAGGACACGTCCATTTTGGACCCACCCCATGCTATTGAAGCGGCCTTCGGAAGGATTTGTGGCTTTGCACTATGCACATCTACGCCAGTATCCAACAAAGTTCTTTAACTTTACCAGGATGACCGTACCCACATTTGACTTCTTACTGGCCCAGCTGCACCCACGACTGGAGCGCCGACATACCAATATGAGAAGATGTGTGCCTGCAGATGAACGTCTCCTAGTGACCTTGAGGTAAGAAGTCATTCAATAATAACTGTTCTATTGCCTACCCCTGGTCTACTGTGTGTATACAGTATGTATAGATAATAAATATCTTCTACTTCTTCTTCTCAATTTATGTGGCAATATAAATCTTTTTTACTGATATTTTTTTTTTCTAGGTTTCTTGCAACTGGCCAGTCCTACACATCTCTCAATCATTACTTTCTACTGGGCATTTCAACTATTTCAGAGATAGTTCATGAAACATGCCTAGCCATATGGGAAGAGCTGTGTCCATCAGTGATGCCGTCACCAGAGGTAAACATGTGGCAAAGAATCGCAGAAGGGTTTTGGAATCGAGCCAACTTTCCCAATTGTATCGGGGCACTAGACGGAAAACATATCCGTATTCAAAAACCTCCTGGTTCTGGGTCTCGATTCCATAATTATAAAAAAATTTTTCTTTGGTCCTCATGGCTATCTGCAATAGCGATTATAAGTTTATTCCTGTGGACATTGGGGCATATGGCAGCAGCTCTGATTCAAGAGTTTTTTGTGAGTCATTAATGGGTCGAAGACTGCGACAAGGGCGATTCAACATACCATTTGATCGGCCTCTGCCTGGAACTGAAGGACCAGACCTACCTTTCGTCCTTGTCGCAGATGAGGCGTTTGCCCTATCTCAACATCTTCTTAGGCCGTATGCCAGAAATAATCTTGACGACAAGAAGAGGATATTTAATTATCGGCTGAGCCGGGCAAGACGACTCATAGAATGTACAGTGGTGTGAAAAAGTGTTTGCCCCCTTCCTCATTTCTGTTCCTTTGCATGTTTGTCACACTTAAGTGTTTCGGAACATCAAACCAATTTAAACAATAGTCAAGGACAACACAAGTAAACACAAAATGCAATTTGTAAATGAAGGTGTTTATTATTAAAGGTGAAAAAAAATCCAAACCATCATGGCCCTGTGTGAAAAAGTGATTGCCCCCTAAACCTAATAACTGGTTGGGCCACCCTTAGCAGCAACAACTGCAACCAAGCGTTTGCGATAACGTGCAATGAGGCTTTTACAGCGTCCTGGAGGAATTTTGGCCCACTTATCTTTGCAGAATTGTCCTAATTCAGTTACATTAGAGGGTTTTCGAGCATGAACGGCCTTTTTAAGGTCATACCACAACATCTCAATAGGATTCAGGTCTGGACTTTGGCTAGGCCACTCCAAAGTCTTCATTTTGTTTTTCTTCAGCCATTCGGTGGTGGACTTGCTGGTGTGTTTAGGATCATTGTCCTGCTGCAGAACCCAAGTTCGTTTCAGCTTGAGTACACGAACAGATGGTCGGACATTCTCCTTCAGGATCTCGTGGTAGACAGCAGAATTCATAGTTCCTTTTATCACGGCAAGTCTTCCAGGTCCTGAAGCAGCAAAACAGCCCCAGACCATCACACTACCACCACCATATTTTACTGTTGGTATAATGTTCTTTTTCTGAAATGCAGTGTTCCTTCTACGCCAGATATACTTGGACACACACCTTCCAAAGAGTTCCACTTTTGTCTCATTGGTCCACAGAATGTTGTCCCAAAAGTCTTGGGGATCATTAAGATGTGTTGTGGAGAAATTGAGACGAGCTTTGATGTTCTTTTTGCTCAGCAGTGGTTTTCTCCTTGGAACTCTGCCATGCAGGCCATTTTTGCCCAGTCTTTTCCTGATGGTGGAGGCATGAACGCTGACCTTAACTGAGGCAAGTGAGGCCTGCAGTTCCTTGGACGTTGTTGTGGGGGTCTTTTGTGACCTCTTGGATGAGTCGTCGCTGCGCTCTTGGGGTAATTTTGGGCGGCCGGCCACTCCTGGGAAGGTTCACCACTGTTCCATGTCTTCGCCATTTGTGGATAATGGCTCTCACTGTGGTTCGCTGGATTCCCAAAGCTTTGGAAATGGCTTTATAAACCCTTTCCAGACTGATAGATGTCAATTACTTTCTTTCTCAATTGTTCCTGAATTTCTTTGGGTCTCGGCATGATGTGTAGCTTTTAAGGATCTTCTGGTGGACCTTACTGTGTCAAGCAGCTCCTATTTAAGTGATGCCTTGATTGTGAACAGGTGTGGCAATAATCAGGCCTGGGTGTGGCTAGAGAAATTGAACTCAGGTGTGGACAACCACAGTTATAGTATGTTTTAACAAGGGGGGGCAATCACTTTTTCACACAGGGCCATGATGGTTTGGATTTTTTTTCACCTTTAATAATAAACACCTTCATTTACAAATTGCATTTTGTGTTTACTTGTGTTGTCCTTGACTATTGTTTAAATTGGTTTGATGTTCCGAAACACTTAAGTGTGACAAACATGCAAAGGAACAGGAAATGAGGAAGGGGGCAAACACTTTTTCACACCACTGTACATTTGGAATACTGTCTAGTAAATGGCGTGTTTTTCAAACACCTTTGCAGCTCAGTCTTGAGAATGCTGAGTTGGTAATTAAGGCCTGTTGCATTCTTCACAATATTATCCGTGAAAAGGAGGGCATCCACATTGAGGAAGAAGAAGAGTTCCACCTGCCCTCCGTACAATACAACACAGTACGTGCAGCGAGAACAAACATTGCCATGCGAGAAAAATTTGCTGACTATTTTCTATCGCCATCAGGAGAAGTTCCATGGCAGTATCAATATATGTAACTAAATTTAGTAGTTGCTCAACTTTTTTTTTTTTTTTAATGTTTTTATTATTCTGAATCTGTTTATACAAAAAATTTTTTTTGGTTATAGTTACTAAATGTTTTTTTTCGAGCATACCAAAAAGACAAAAGCACATTATGTTCAAAATGTTTTTATTAATCTTCTTCCGTTTATAATAAAACTTTTTTTTTTGATTAATAACTGCTTATAGTCTTTATCAAAGTAAGAACAAAGCATAACATACATAACATAGCATAAAATATGCCAACCATTGCAAACAATTGTAGTTTAACATAAAAACCATAAAAAGCAGCACTGCAAAATGGAACGTGGTGCTATGTTTTGTTAGAAAAAAACATACACAATATAGATATATATCTATCTATCTCTCTATCGCTCAATACTGCTTCAGCAGGTCAATAAAAATGTGGGTACAGATATATCTGTACCCACATTTTTATAGACATGCTGAAGTAGTATTGAGAGAGAGAGAGAGAGAGAGAGAGAGATATCTATCTCTCAATAATTACTTTCTACTGGGCATTTCAACTATTTTAGAGATAGTTCATGAAACATGCCTAGCCATATGGGAAGAGCTGTGTCCATCAGTGATGCCGTCCCCAGAGGTAAACAACATGTGGCAAAGAATCGCAGAAGGGTTTTGGAATCAAGCCAACTTTCCTAACTGTATCGGGGCACAAGACGGAAAACATATCCGTATCCAAAAACCTCCTGGTTCTGGGTCTCGATTCCATAATTATAAAAAATATTTTTCTTTGGTCCTCATGGCTATCTGCGATAGCGATTATAAGTTTATTGCTGTGGACATTGGGGCATATGGCAGCAGCTCTGATTCAAGAGTTTTTCGTGAGTCATTAATGGGTCGAAGACTGCGACAAGGGCGATTCAACATACCATTTGATCGGCCTCTGCCTGGAACTGAAGGACCAGACCTACCTTTCGTTCTTGTCGCAGATGAGGCGTTTGCCCTATCTCAACATCTTTTTAGGCCGTATGCCAGAAATATTCTTGACGACAAGAAGAGGATATTTAATTATCGGCTGAGCCGGGCAAGACGACTCATAGAATGTACATTTGGAATACTGTCTAGTAAATGGCGTGTTTTTCAAACACCTTTGCAGTCTTGAGAATGCTGAGTTGGATATATCTGTACCCACATTTTTCTTGACCGGAGAGAGAGAGAGAGAGAGAGAGAGAGAGAGATATCTATCTATCTATCTATCTCTCCATCACTCCATACTGCTTCAGCAGGTCAAGAAAAATGTGGGTACAGATATATCTGTACCCACATTTTTCTTGACCGGAGAGAGAGAGAGAGAGAGAGAGAGAGATATCTATCTATCTATCTATCTATCTCTCCATCGCTCAATACTGCTTCAGCAGATCAAGAAAAATGTGGGTACAGATATATTTTCTTTTATACCCTCATTTAAGCACGGAAAGGGACAAGAAGTTTAAAGAGGATGAGATCACCAGGAAGCATCATCTTAAAAAGATAAGTGAAAGTGATACTTATACTAAGTAACCACACACCAGCAACAGTATTTATATATTGACGGTGCCTATCTTTGTTTCACATGCAAAAGGGTTAATTAAGTAAACCAATTAAAGGTGGTTTTAGCTCATCATCTGATTGTTTAACATAAAGCAATTATCCAATTGAGCAACAGGACTAACTAATGAGTAAAACCCACTATGCGGCCAAAGTAAATCCCTAAGAGGCAATTAACTAATGTATGGACCTAATAGTGGGCTCCAACTAACAATTATTTGATACAGGTGTGGCATCTTTTTAAAAACACCTCACTAAGCACAATTCAACAAACATCACAAATCCACCGGTACCACATAACACTGAATTAAGCAAGTTTTTTATTTATTTATTTATTTATTTATGTATGCTTGTTTCACGGATATAAGCGTTTTTTACATACCACATATGTAGCACGTTAAGTGTTTTTTACATACCACATATGTAGCACGTTTTGCACAAAGGAATTTTTTTAATCAAATCTACTGGAATTTTAAGGTTGATTCAGAGCGCACCCATTGCACAATTTTGTGTATATTTTAACATAATTTTTCACGTGTGAGAACACTAATTTATGGGTTGCAGCCATATCATTTGGGTATCTTAAAATAACTGTTGCATTTCTATTTTTAAATATTCATTCTAGCGCTTGAGTATACACACTCAATACAGATATATCTGTACCCACATTTTTCTTGACCGGAGAGAGAGATATCTATCTATCTATCTATCTATCTATCTATCTATCTATCTCTCCATCGCTCAATACTGCTTCAGCAGGTCAAGAAAAATGTGGGTACAGATATATCTGTACCCACATTTTTCTTGACCGGAGAGAGATATCTGTCTATCTATCTATCTATCTATCTATCTCTCCATCACTCAATACTGCTTCAGCAGGTCAAGAAAAATGTGGGTACAGATATATCTGTACCCACATTTTTCTTGACCGGAGAGAGAGAGAGAGAGAGAGAGAGAGATATCTATCTATCTATCTATCTCTCCATCGCTCAATACTGCTTCAGCAGGTCAAGAAAAATGTGGGTACAGATATATCTGTACCCACATTTTTCTTGACCGGAGAGAGAGAGAGAGAGATATCTATCTATCTATCTATCTCTCCATCGCTCAATACTGCTTCAGCAGGTCAAGAAAAATGTGGGTACAGATATATCTGGGGTTGTAACATCAAAACCTTGTTACAAATCCTGATAAAAAGAGGTGTGGGGTGGGGAATAGGAAGTGGAAATTTGGGAAGAAGAACCAGAGCTGGTTTGGCTATTACCTTGAGAACCTTCAGCCGAATTTACGCTCGTATTTGCACTCTGAGGGTATGTTCCCTGTGAGGAAGGAGCAGGAGACGAAGCATAAGGCCTCTGGGTATTGTGCATTGAACTGTATGCACGCACAGGGGTCTGTGGATATGGCGGTAGATATGGCTGGGCAGGAAGACATGGTGACTCATAGGGATATTGACGGTATGACCTCGGAGGGGTTTCATACTGGCTAATAGTGGGCATTGGCATTCCTAACTCTGCAGCTCTAATACATGCTCCCACATGATTATATATGGCCATATGGATGTCCATCTGCCTATCTGCTGGTGCTTTTTGAATTGCATGATATATTGTACGCAGGAAGGATGCATTAGAGTTGGTTGGATCACAGAATGGATCTTTACTCTGTATAGACTCCTGTCTTTTAAAGGAAGTCATCTCGTCCATAAAGGACTTCATGGCTTTATCCATGTCTTGACATTCTGCCCTTTTGTTACGTCGCGAGGACCGTGATGTTGTCGGCCTGTCATTACTAACCTGTAGAGAATAATATGCCGATTTAGAAATGAAATGTTACCTTAGGGTACAACAGATACAGTATAGTAATCAATAGTATCCTTACATTTACGGATCTTTGGGAAGAACATGGACCTGCAATTGGACGTGCTGTCTCATCCACAGACTGGGACTGCTGGGACTGCCCTTCTCCCTCTTGTGTGTCTTGCGTGGCTCGCTCATCTTCCTGCACTGCTTCTGTATGATTGTCAGTGTTCTCCTCACAGTCTGTCAGGTTTGATGATGTACTACAATAAAAAGGATGAACATTTGCTCACAAAACCTTACTATATACTATATGGAGACCTAATTTTTAGATGTAACATCCAAACGAGACTTACGGTCTAACATCCATGACTTTCCTTAGGAAGGACAACATTTTGAAGTAGATTGATTTTTTCTTTGTGGTAGCTCCGGAACCACTTGCAACCTGTGCCTCATCGTGCAAATCTCTCCGGAAACGGTCTCTCAGAGAACGCCACCTTTTGTTAATGTCAGTTCCTGTAAACACATGTAGCAAAGAAAATTTCAGTATTTTTACATTACAAAGATTATGGAAACATGTGAGTAATATACTGATTAGTCTCTCACTGCAGCAGAGCCAAAACATGTGTCACTATGCTTTGTATGTAATGCATGCAAATAACCATGCCCTCTCTGCTGAACATTGCCTTAAAAAAATTTCAGTGTTTGCAACATTTTTTTAATACAGGCATACTATAGTGAAATAATGACATTTTTTATTATAAACAATAGAAACACACTGTCAAGAGAGCAAGCTGCAGTTGGGCATCACTTACCACGTTGATCACGCTGTTTGGGAGTCATGGAGGACCAATTTGGTGTCACCAGCTTTGTAATTTCTTCCCATAGCTGTTGTATTTTAACTCTGTCGCTGTGGTCCCGACAGCTTGAGTCCCATAAGCCAGGCCTTTCGTGCACCAGGTTGATCAATTCCTCGTGGGAAACATCTCTTGCCATGCTTGTTTGTGCTTCCTCCTAAATAAAGTTACAGGGGATGTACTTCCTATTGTCCAACTACTGCCGAGTCATAGGTTGAGTTCACAGATAAACTCAATTTATTTATTTTTCTTGCTTAACGGATCGGACGTTAACGGACGATGTCAACGTCAGTTAATATCCGTTTTGACGGATCTGAACGTAGCCTTGTACGTTTAAAAAAACGGATAAAAACGGAAGCGGATGTTAACTGATGGTGACGGATGTTCATCCGTCTGCCCATAGGAATGCATTGTCGTCCGTCGACGGATGGAAGAAAAACGGATAGACGGTCCGTCCGTGTGAAAGGGGCCTTAAATGTGCACAGACAAAATGTCATATTGTGCACACGGCTTGACAATACAATCAAGGCTTCTATTAAATTTAGAGTGAATATATTTTACACATATCTTGATAAAACCATTGTACCGATATTGGCTTTTAGCTTTTTAAAGACAGACAAAACTGTGTATGTCTTTTAATATATTTGGAATATAATTATTTCATACTGCAGTTAAAAATAATACAACTCCAATTTGCTTTGCCATATATTTGAATGGTCTTAGTATTGTATATGCAAAAACAATTCAATTACCAAAAAGGTATACATGGAAAGATCAATACTTTACCAGAACTTTAAGAAGTCTGTCAGTTTGAGAAGATTCTGTTATGAGTCTGATGAATCCCCCAGAGGGACCTCTTCCAACCTCCCTACATTTCTCTGTCTTTCAGTGAGGAATAGACTGCTCCCTGGAGATCTTTTCTTCAGCCTCTATAGAGATGGAACCGTCTAGCCATCATTTCTCTCTCCCATCAGACCTCCGATCCCTCTCTGCTATGAGTAAGACCTTTTATCTCACCCCAAAAGTGGGTGTGGATGTCTCATTACTGTGATTGATGATATAATAGGACAATGGAGTTTCCATGTCACCATGACAACCACAATCAATGACATTTTGAATAATTACCAATTTCAGCCTCTTAGGGGCAGTGTTGGATCAGAAATTACTTTTAATGTGATTGACATAACCTTCTGACCATGGCTTAGCAAAACACCATTAATTGGCTAATGGTTGACAATTACATGTCACTATCCCCAGCCAACCTGGCGACTCTTAAAATATATGTGCATGAGAAAATGTACCCCACACAATTAACCGTGGTTGTAAATGTCATGAAAGTGAAGTCATACTTTGAGTCTAACAATTTCATTACAATACAACTGGAATCTTACACTTGTGACTTTTACCATAATAATATGTATATGTATTCAATGGGTTTATATGTGTCTAATTAATACAGATACATTGTGACCTATTATAAAAACATTATTATTTAACATACATAATACATACATAATACAATAGCTTCATTTGTGAATAAGCCCTCGTTTTGTGGCTCATTCTGAAGTACTACTGTAGCACTGACCCCGAAGGAGCTGCTGGTTTTTTGGGCTTACCGTTACCTTCTTTACCTCGTCTCCGTCTAGGATTTCCCGTGGTAGATGGCCCAAAGAAATGCAGAAACTGACAATGAATCTTCCTTTTGGGTTATTTATTTGAAAGATAACACAGTCTTTTAATATAGGATAGAGGGTTAGGAGGAAAGTTCAGGTACGTTTGGAACTGCAAGAATAGGTAAGTCTCTTATAGAAGAAATCCAGAGAATAACCGTTTCACAGCTGGATTTTCACAACCCCCGGATAGACCTCCTCTCACTAGGCCTAGCAGCCAGCAGGGTGTTAAGTAAAGAAAAGTCTCTGCCACTGACTTGAATGTAGAATACTTGAGGAAAAGTCTCTGCCACAGACTTGAATGTAGAATACTTGAGAAAAAAGTCTCTGCCACAGACTTGAATGTAAAATACTCGAGGAAAAGTCTCTGCCACAGACTTGAATGTAGAATACTTGAGAAAAAAGTCTCTGCCACAGACTTGAATGTAGAATATTTGAGGAGAAGTCTCTGCCACAGATTTGAGCGTAACTGAGGGACATAAACAAATTTAGAGAGCTATCATACGGTACCAGTATCTCTCAGCCGGTCCGGCGATACCGTATTAGTGTAGATCAATAGTGTCCTTCAACTGAGCCTCCAGGCCTCTTCAGGGAAACCAGCCTTGTGCGTGGCCTTCTCCTGAAGAATCCTCCCCTGGATGCTCCTCCAGTTGCTGGGCCTCTCCTTAGATGAGACTGCACCAGACCACTCTTGAATCAGTTGGCGCCAATATCCATTCAGGCCTGTCCCTGCAGTTGCTTCGCCTCAGGCTATCCAGCCCCGAGACTTGGAATTGCATAGATCCCCACCCCAGGCCAGGAGGGGGATGAGGCTGGTCAGGAGGACCAGGACCAAACAGACAGAAGATATCTTCTGGACCGGAACCCCAAAGCATGTGATCTCAGTACCTTAAATACCCCCTCCCAGAATTCACAGCATGATAAACACTCCCACTGGGCTGGTTCTGAGAGAAAGAATGGCATCCAATACACCCAGCTAAACTGCATTCTCATACTTGCCGGCGGTGACAGCGACACCTGCAGCCAAGTAGAACTCAGTGCAATCCAGCCAGACTGGTACTGAAATCATAATTTAGCAGAATTAGCTCTAAAACCCAACTGTGGTTTCAGGAATATTAATTTTCAAAAACACATATTGCATGCTCGTCAAGGAGCCAGCGCTACATACTCCCCCCTCCCATTTAGATGATGTCCTCATTGTCTGGGAAGAAAGGAAAACACCCTTAGTCCTAGAAAAAATTAAGTACCTGAACTTTTTTTTTTTTAAATCAATCTTTTTTATTGAGTTTTCAAAGTTTACAGAGCAGAACAATACATACCAGGGAGAAAAGAAAAAAGAAAAAAAGGGTATGCAGTGAATAAAACTGTAGTTACAGTGAATACTCTCCATGTTCTAATAATAAAGTCGTAGTATATGTATAGTATACAAATGGTTGGAGATAGTGGAGATGATGACGGAAAGAAAATGGAAAGCCTATATGGGGTGTAATGCCATCTATTGGCAATCTTTAGAGTAATTTCCCAGTGGTTTACACAGTGTGAGGCTTTCTGAATGGTACTGAATGCGTGTAACCATTGGTCATCGGAGAAAGCAGTGTCTAGTTCTTTTTCCCATTTACAGAGGGCTGAAGATTTGGAGAAAGTGCGTTTATCATGCAGGAGATTATAGAATAAGGATATACCCTTAGTGGGTTGCGTGGTGTTGGAGTAAAAACTCCAGGCCTTGGAGGGTATGGCAATGGTAGGCAATGGATGTGCCCTCAGAAAATGGGAAGTGCGCGTGCATGAGAACCATAAGTCCCTGGGAAGGTCATATTCGGTCATAATTGTTTCAGTCTTTTTAGGTATGCGGTCCTTAAATAGGTCTTGTATATAGCATATATTATGTGCCTTAAATCGTGTGGTTCTGAGATATGGGAGTTTAGCCTCTAAAAGTTCAATCGGGAATTCGTATAAGATCTCCTTGCGATCTGTGGACATATGTGAAAGGAGAAATCTCCAGGTTTGGAGGGTTATTTGCAGAGTAGGAGATAGACCTCTGGAGTCCCATGGATCCCATATGTCACCCATTAGAAAGGTAATGAGGTAATTCGTCAGGGTAAGTGCTTTTTCAATATCAGCCCATAATGGATAATCTGAGTGTGAGAACCAGTGTTTTAACTGGTCAAGTCTAGTAGCCCATAAGTAATCATGTATGTCCACATAACCTGCTCCTCCTATGGACTTATGGGGTGAAAGGCTGCTACATGGACATCTAGCTCTTTTGCCGCCCCAAGTAAATTTCCAAGTGGCTCGGGTGATGGAAGTAATATAATGTATTGGTATCGGGATTGGTAGTGAGCGAAAGATGTAAAGGATTTGTGGCAATATGGACATCTTGAAAGCCGCAATTCTACCAAGCCAAGAGATTTCACATTTACCTAAGTCTTTGAGTTGTTTTTCCAGTTTGACTAAAAGCGGTTTGAGATTAATGTCTGCCAAATTAGATGTATTGTTAGATACTAGAATGCCTAGGTAAGTAATGCTTTTGTTGGTCCATGAGTATGGTAGGAAACTCTGTAGTCTGTGTTTGACATGTTTGTGCACCCCTAGATCTGGGATCTGGGATTTGGTGAAGTTTACCTTATAGTAGGAAACTGCTCCGAATTCCGAGAGAGTTTCATGTGCCTTCGGTAGAGATGTTAGAGGGTCAGTTAACAGTAGAATAACATCGTCTGCGAAGAGGTTAATAACTTGTTTGGTCTTACCTATCTGAAAGCCTTTAATGGCATCATTCGTGCGCATAGATTCTGCTAATGGATCAATCATTAAATTGAATATAGTTGGAGAGAGAGGGCACCCCTGACGAGTGCCATTGGATATATCGAACGGTTTGGATAATAGCCCTGAAGTTTAGACTTGTGCCGAGGGGCAAGAATAAAGGGCCATTATTGCAGTAAGTATTGAACCTTTGAAACCAAATTTTACTAGTACAGCTTCTATATACTTCCAGTGCACTCTGTCAAACGCCTTCTCTGCATCTATGAATAGAAGCAGAGAAGGCGTTTTTGTGGACGTAGCATAATGAATGATATTGACAATGTGCCGCGTGGCATCTGAGGTCTGCCTCCCCCTCACAAAGCCCATCTGGTCTTTCGGTATGATATTTGGAATTATATCAGTTAATCTTTTCGCTAGTAATTTGGCATAAATTTTAATATCAGAGTTTAAGAGAGATTGGTCTGAAATTGGCTGGGGTGGTAGGCTCTTTGCCAGGTTTTGGAAGGGTTATGATGTGAGCTCTCAGCATCTCGGGGGGAAAGGATGAGGTTTCTCCAGCTTTGTTGAAAACCTTCAGTAAGTGTGGGGCGAGTTGTTCTCTAAAGACCTTGTAGTATTGGTTCCCGAAACCATCAGGTCCTGGGGATTTACCATTCGGTAACGATGAGGTAATTTTTTCAATCTCTGGAATCGTGAACGGGGCATTAAGCATTGACAGCTGTTCCTCTGACAAGGACAGGAGGTTACTTTCCTGCAAGAATCTTTGGATACTCTCTGGGGTTGGTTGGGGTGTTGATGCGTCTGCATGAAAGTTATAAAGAGCTCCATAAAAATCAGCGAATTGATCCGCAATATCCTGTGGGTTCGAAATCTTATTGTGTGCGGTAGGGTGAAGTAGGTATGCAATTTTGGTTTTGGTGCGTGCAGCTTTTATTCTGTGTGCCAGGTATTTCCCTGCCCTGTTGGCATTAGCGTATGAATTAAGTTGCAACCTTCTCAGGTGTTTGTCAAATTGTTGTGTAAGGAGTTCCCTCAGAGTGTCCCTAAGTTCGGATAGGGTGGTAGCTATGGCTGGAGTGGGGAGCGCTTTGTTTGTGTTTCTAACACCTGGATTTCAGTCAGTGTATCATTGAGCTTGGTGTTGAATTTTTTCTTCTCTATTGCCCCTAGTTGAATAAATGTGCCCCTCATAACTGCCTTATGGGCGTTCCAGACAGAAAACGGATTTGTGTCAGGGGTAGCGTTGGTTTGGAAGTAATCTGTGAGATGCTGAGATATTGTAGGAAATAGTTTAGGTTCTTGAAGGAGCCTTACATTACATCGCCAGATAGGAGGTGAGGGGGAAGCACCCTGCATATTAAGAGTTAGCGTGATCGCAGCGTGGTCGGACCACCCGATATCATGTATCATGGTGGACCGAACACACTGCAAGAGCCACTTGTCAGTCACAAACATATCTATCCTAGAATACGAACAGTGTCTTGTGGAGAAAAAGGTGTAATTTCTTTCATTCGCATTGAGACATCTCCAGGCATCAAACAGGTCATGAGTATTAAGGAGATTAAGCAGGTTAGATGGTCTCTGCGGGTTGGCAGTTGTAGTATCTAGCTTGGGGTCAGCTAAAAGGTTAAAGTCACCTCCAATGATGAGACGTCCGTACAACATGGAATTGGCTTTCCTGAGAACCTGTTTAACAAACCTCATTTGGTGCGTGTTCGGTGCATAAAGTGTCACTATGGTGAACGGCTTGGCGTCAAAGTCTCCTGTAATTATTATGTACCTTCCACTGTCGGCTATGAAAGATTCCTTGAGCTTGAAGGAGACAGTGTCCTTAATGGCCACCATAACACCCCCTTTCTTGCTATATGGGGTGCATGCTAAAAATATATGCGGGTAGGTTTTGTTAGTGCAAGTAGGGTTTTTTTGCAGCTGGAAGTGTGTCTCCTGAATGAGGAGCACATCCGCCTTGTGCTTGCAGGCCTCTTGCCACATAGAGAATCTTTTAGCGGGGTGATTTAATCCCCTAACATTCATAGATAAAAAGGTGAAAGTCACTGTCAACAAAGGAGATTTGTGTGCGTAGCAAGGTGCGTGTGTACTCACTGTGATGACGGTAATCCTGTCTTCGGTACATCGCAGAAGACTTTGCAGTATCGAGTGTCACTGAGTTGGTGGAGAGTAAGTCCCGGCGTAGTATTTCACTGTAGCTATAACGAGAGTTAAAGAAAGAAAAACAAAAACAAAAAAAAACAAGGATGGGTTGTAAATATGTAAAAATGGATCTGAAAACTGATCCGCGTGCAGACATAGCTGCTAAACTTGGTAACGGGGTGATAAGAGTTTAGACGTGAACTCCTTCAGCCAGAGAGATTTGAAATAACTTTGTGGATAATTCATGAGCTGCTTCCAGCATGCTTCTTGCTGTTGCGTTTGTGCGAAACCACCTGCCAATCTTCTTGGAGCTGTTGTGGTTGTGGCATGGAAGGGGAATAGGCTGCTTGGTCTGGGAGAATCCCCCACTGTTGTAGGGTGGCAATGCCTTCATCCAGAGTGGTAACTGATTTCGTTACTCCGTTGTGTGTGATGATAAGGGTGGCTGGGTATTTCCACTTGTGCGGGATTCTATGGTTCCTCAGGGCTTTAGTTATAGTAGCCAGGTTGCGCCTCCTTTGTAGTGTGTACCTAGACAAATCCGGCAGGATTTGCAGATCTGCATATGGTTGGGGAACAGCATCTTGTTTGCGTGCAGCTTGGAACATCTGTTCTTTCACATGAAAGAAGTGGATTCTTAACAAGGTATCCCTTGGCGTGCCATCTGGCAGAAAGGAGGGTTTGGGGATCCTGTGGACCCTATCTATAATTAAGTCCTGAGCAGTGAGAGCAGGTACGAGCGTGGAAAACAGTGTTTGGGCATATTGCAGGAGCTGAGGTGCTGGGATGGATTCTGGGATTCCTCTTAGTTTAATGTTATTGCGTCTGCTTTTGTCCTCAAGGTCTGAGACCTTGTCCTTAAGCCATGCGATATCCTCCCCCTGTGCCGCATGAGCGTCCACCATAACATTGTATGTAGTAAAGTATTCCTCCATTTTGTGCTCAATCCTGTCTACTCTGACCCCAATAGCTTGCACCTCCTTGTGGCATTGATTTATCCCTTTCACCATGTCAGTGTGCAGTGCAGATCTGAGAGATAGTAACATTTCCTTCAGCATGGTGTCTGAGATGGGCCTGTCTGCAGTGGGAAAGTCTGCTATGGGGTCAGGAGTGTGAGGAGGTGCTGCTGCAGCCGCATGTCCCTGCTGAGCACTTACCTCCATGTCCTGAGTGTCCTGTGGCCTGTCAGGGGAGGTCAGCCTGTGCTTGGATTTCGCTGGGCTCCTTGTGGAGGGGCTGGATGTGCCTGAGGAGGGTTCGCTGTGAGGGTTGATGTGCACCTGTGCTGTGCGGAGGCCTCCGCCTCCGTTCCTGAGGTGAGCGGCCTGGTCAGCAGAGCGCGGTGGTAGCGGGCCTCCACTGCCATTTTGCGTATACCCGCGGGACTTAGCAGCAAAGAAATTTGCCATCTTCTGGGGCTGCGGCGCTGTTTAGTTTTGGGGCTGATTTAGGGGCTGGTGCACTCGGATCCAGAGCGATCTCTCTGGCCAGCAAGTGGAGCTCCAAGATCAAGCGTCCATCTTAGGGCTCAGTCGCCACGCCCCCCAAGTACCTGAACTTTTAAGGTTGGAAGGGTATATGGAAAAGAAACACAAAAACTTTGAACATTGTAATACCTTTAATGGTTGACATAAGCAGGTTACATATTACACAACCCAATTCCTGACTATCTACACCACCCACTCTCCGGTAGCTTGATAGATGCTCTTGGTGACTCCTGGAAAGAAAAACAAAAGAACAACAAAACACACTCTATTACTATATCTCTGGAAGGTAGAGTCTCATTCGCATCAGACAATGAAACTCTCTCTCCTTAATGCTGAAAATTGACATGCTAGCGTGCTAGAGACCAAACATTTTTTTTTTGTGCATACCCACACCACCTAGTGGTAAGAGTAATGGAATGCAAGTCCTTCTTTAAAACGAGTGCTGTGGCCCCTGGATGACCTTGACACAAAGCTTCTCAGGAAACTAACTCTATCTAGCTAACCCACACGGAGACATCATGGGGAATTCCCTATGGCTTTCCCCATAACGTCAGAGGGGAGCAGGGTCACCAGGTGGCCCCGCCCTCCCTTATAAAAGACCTGTCAGACGCAGCGAAGCCTCACACAGCGGGAGCCTCCCATTGCGCGGAGCGGCCCAGAAGAGACACCGACACCATGGAAGAAGATGCCGGACGAGAAGACCAGAGCAAGAAGAAGCGGATCAGAGGAAGAAGAAGATGGAAGAAGAAGATGGAAGAAGAAGATGGAAGAAGATGCCGGAAGGAGAAGATGAAGAAACCGAAGGATGAAGAAAGGAAGAAGGAAGACCAGAAGAAAGAAGATTTTAATAAAGGAATTGTCAAAGACCGTCTCCTGTCATTTTTACCATTTTTGTCACTTTTTTGGTGAAATGGTAGGGGTATGGATTTTGAGGGGGACCCCACGCCATTTTTTTTTTTTTTGGCCGGGGTTCCCCCTAATATACATAGCAGACCTGAAGGGCCTGGTAATTGAATTTGGGGGGACCCCCACGCTTTTTTTTTTTTATCAATGACTTTTTTTTTATCAATGAATGACTGTTTTCTGTGTTACGGGAGCCGTCAATTCATTAGCCGCGAGTGATTTTAAATAGCTTTTTTTCCTGCAAAAATGACACTTTGTGCAGGGACAGTTCTAAGCACAGGAAACATGCGCCCCTTCACAGGCATACTATAGACACTCCCCCCCCCCGGTACGAAATTTAAAGGAATATTACACTTGTATTGTTTCACTTTAAGCATTATTAAAATCACTGCTCCTGAAAAAACTTTTAAACGTTTAAATGTTTTAAAAAAAAAATTTGCATCGATACATGTCCCCTGGGGCAGGGCCCAGGTCCCCAAACACTTTTTATGACAATAACATGCATATTAGCCTTTAAAATTAGCACTTTTGATTTCGAACGTTCGCATCCATTGTAATTAATAGGGTTCTAATGTTCGCACGGACTTTAGGTCCGTTCGCGGGTTCTGGTGCGAACCCGGGGGTGTTCGGCTCATCCCTACTAGGAAGCAAAGAAGCTCTTACTAGTGCCACCCATAATAAGTCTTTCATAGACTTTAAGGGGGCGCCAAGATTCAAATCTTCAATGATCTCTTACCCATTACACTGGCTAAGAGACGCAATCTACACCCCGTCACCACCCATTTACAAAACCACCAAGCTGCCTATAGATAGGGATTCTCCTTCCGCCTATCTGCTTCTAAGGATGGTGTGCAGTTCACACTAAAAGATCTTCATGAAAGCGAGGCAATGATCTGTAACCTAGGCCTTCCGCCTATCCCTGAAGATGACCTTCAGATTCCTATTTCACATCTCCCCCTACCTTCCCACACTTTTTAGCTACAGTGAAAGACATACGAAAGATGGAATATTTGACTGCATTGATTAACGGTTCATTACCTAGGTTCTTTAAGATCTGGAAGGCATGGGATGAATATGAGTTCTCTCCGGAACCGATCCATTTGGTTCCTTAATTAAGAATCCAGTACACCACTCATACTATGGTTCGGAAACGAATGGGACTATCTCCCCTTCCCCCTTCGGAGCTATTTTTTCCTTTCTCCAATGTCCATGCACCTATCTCCCTGTTACAGAGGCTTGCCACACAGGCGTTGTCTCTCCGCACAGACAGGTATCACACTCCTCAGACTAAACAGGCACAAAAACTGGTTCCAGGATGGAGCAACTCCCTTTGCATGCTGGGAGTTTTTGTAGAGGCCTTAAAATGGGAGTTCCAGTCCCCCAAACATTTTTTTTTTTTTTTAAGGAGAGCTCTGGAATTGTCATAACATGTAGATGAACATGTCATATTTTTTGCACTTTTACTTTCTTTAAAAATAGTTAGTTACTCACTGATCTCGGAAGCAGGCAGGTTCCATTTTAGCTGTGGGAATCTGAAGCCCTCCTGTGTTAATTTCCTGGATTTCTGTGCAGCTGACTACCCAGCATGCACCTCTAGATCCCACATATTATTGCCTTAGCGAGGCCGTCCTTCTTCCTGACAGGTTGCTATAGCAACGTCAGTGTCTGTGCAAGTTCCCACCCCATTGCTATAGCAACCTGTCAATCAGAGGAGAGGAGAGGAAGTTTACAAGTCTCTCCAGCTGCCACCGTATGTACTGTGTACCGTTGCGTTGCTGAGATGTGGTGACAGCAGCGGCAGTATAATGGGGGGAGGCAGGCTTTTAGAATGTTCTCCCGATTGCCCCCCCTCCTCCTCCCATTCTCCTATGAGCGCAGCTCTCTTTTTAGGTTCGCCACCCAGCTTTCTGCAGGTTTTTTTTCCCTCCCCATTGCCTACAGCTCCCAGCATGCGCTCAGCTGGGCTAACTCCCCTTCATGTCATTTCCTACTTCCAAATAACGCAAGATAAGGTATTTACGAGCCAAAAAAATGCCCATTGTGAAAAGAGCTGCATGTCCTTAGCTCATATAGGCAAAGTAAAAAATGGATGGAACTTCGCTTTAATGAGCCAACTTAATTCAGCCGGGCTCATTACCTCTACCCCTGCAAGACTCTCAGCACTTCCCCCTAGCGGTACTAATCGGCATAGAGCCTGAATCTGGGACACACATATTTGCCATCTTGGATGCAACCAGGCGATTTTACCTGCCTGCTGTCACAATATATATACCAAACTAACTCCACGTGTGCCACTTCAGGTGTATCCATGCAAACCCCCTACATTTTTTTTTTATTTATTTGGGCAACCTCACTGTTGAGGAGTTTTTCTAACCAAAGAGGCATTAACCTCTTAATCCATTAACCTTTTCCAATAGTTTAGTGTCAGTGTTGGAGCAAGATATGGGCCTGTCAAGAGTCAAGTAAAGTGGTGTCTTTACCTGGTTTAGGCATCAAAATGATATTGGCTTGTAACATAGAAAGGAGGGAGCTGACCTGTGGTAAAGGGTGTGTTCAACAAAAGTGGAAAAAGAGTATCATGATACTGTATCTCTTATACAATTCAACCAGGAGGGCATTGATACACGGAGCCTTATTAGATGGTAGAGACTTCTAAGCCTCCACAAGTTCAGTGATGGTTATTGGGGCATTTTGTTTCTCCCCTGCCTGAGTCATGAGCTGGGGAAAAGAGGAATTATCTAAAAAAAAAAAAAAAAAATCACAAGGAGTTGTAGGTGTGTACTCAGAGTTACAGTATACACATTTTCCGCAGTTGAAGATTTAAAATGACCAACAAATGAATTATTTTTGACAGCTAATATCTTGGGCCAACAGATGTCCCACTTATTCATCTTCAAGAAAACATTTTTGAGAAGAGAAGAAGCCTCTTTGCTCTTCCTTGATCAAATATTTTCTTAAAGGGCATATTGTAAGTGAAGCACCATTGCTTGGGAATGAGGTACAGGGTATGGTACAGGGTATAGGGATGTGAAATATACATTATTGCTGCTCTGCTTGGTAAGCTGCAAAGAGGAGATCAGATTCCCATTGTCTAGATTCTGTTTTAACATGGGATATTTCTTAATAAGGAGACCCCTTACAAAGGCCTGAAGAGAGTCCAGTTCAACATAAAAAACACTTCATCCTCCTGGCTCACTCTTGTTACACAGCTGTTTCAGGCCCCATGAGATTTCCTATCTCCCTCCCCTTTTACAAACCACTGAGACAACTTAAAAAACAGTTACAGTACCTCCAATTGAAACAAACACACTGCAGCCCCTCAACCTGCCTATTTGAAAATCCTGGGTGACCTAAAACCCTTTCAACACCAGTGAAGTGAGACAGAAGTTTCTCTAACTTAATTCTTTTCACATGTATGGCTGGCTGTGCTCACCTATGAGTGTCTTCTGCTATTCTGTGGACTTTTATTTCCTTCCCTTCCATCACTTCCTGGCCTTCCTAGTTTGCTTGTCTATATAAGACATGCTCAGTGTAACACACATTGCCTGAGCAACTTCACAGTTCTCTGAGCGCTCGGTTGCATACCTCTTGTCTATACTGTGTCTGTCTATCCGTGTACTGACCCCAGCTTTGTTTACCATCTGTGCTTGTTTACTGCCCGCCCTAACCTTGGCTTGTCTTCTGGATTTCCTTTCATCTGTTGCTTGTACTCTGCACACACGAGTGGTCTGCGCATAGTTAGCTGGGTGTACCTGGGGGCCACGACCTGGTTCCAGCTTGCTGCAAGTCCATCCCCACCATCAGGGTCTCTGGTGAAGAAGCAGGCTGGGGCTTCATCAGTGTTTTCCTACCGATCATTCCAAAGTGGCGTACATGATTTCACTCCTTACAGGAGAGGCTCTGGCTTGCGCCTCGCCACTGTGGGAGCATCAAGATGCTACTGTTTCCAGTCTCCCTGCCTTCTTACAAGCTTTATGGAACACCTTTGGTGTGCCTGGCAGGGTCTCATTCACTTCTTGAGCTCTTCTTCGACTTTGTCAAGGAAACATGACTGCTGGTCAATATGCAGTTCAGTTTCATACCTTGGCTTCAGAACTAGCATGGAATAATAAGGCCCTTACTGCAAGCATTTGGCAGGAGCTAGCGGAACATATTAAGGATGAACTAGCCGGCAGAACTATACCCACCATCCTGGATGGCCTGATCGCTTGGTGGATTTGCTCCTGCTGTCCATAATCACTCCAGAACAATTCGTATCAAGTTTCTGCATATGTGGATTCTGGGGCAGCCGGGAATTTCATTAAGCAGTCCTTGGCCACTGAATTGGGCATTCCTCTCGTTCCCTTGACAATGCCGCTATCAGCATCTGCAGTGGATGGCTCTACCTTGGCCTTTGGAACCCTAGGGTTTAAAACCACCTCTATAACTATGCATGTCGGTGACCTTCATTGTGAGGAATTCTCCTTCCTGATCCTTCCTAAGTCATCTAGTCCCATCATTCTTGGACTTCAATGGTTGCAGAAACACTCATCCTATCTGGATTGGAACTCTGGCCAAGTGTTATCTTGGGGGTCACAATGCTATCAGACTTGTCTCCCTAAGGTACGCCCACCTCTCCATGTACCTGTGGCTGAGGTCATTACCTCTCCGATGCTCCCTCGGCATTATCAGGCCTTCCAAGATGTTTTTTGTAAAAAAGCTACTGACAGTTTGCCTACTCATCATCCCTACGATTGTGCAATTGATTGTGCAATTGACCTTTAACCTGGGACTTCACCACCCTGAGGTCGAGTCTACCCTCTCTCCATCCCTGGAGACTCAAGCCATGTCCTAGTACATCCAGAAAAATCTGCAGAAAGACTTTTCCATAAATCCAATTCTCCTGCTTCTTCTTTGTGGAGAAAAAGGATGGTACACTCTGGCCCTGCATTGACTATAGAGGTCTCAATGCCATCACCATTAAGAAACCGCTACCCTTGATTTGTGAACTTTTTGACAGACTACGAGATGCTCAAATTTTCTCTCAGTTACACCTCCATGGAGCATACAATCTGATTAGGATTTGAGAGGGAGATTAATGGAAAAACGCTTTTAACACCAGAGATGGGCACTATAAATATCTTGTAATGCCCCTTGGCTTGTGTAATGCCCCAGTTGTCTTCCAGAACTTTGTAAATTACATTTTTTTCTGATCTCCTATAGGTTTGTGTCAATGTGTATCTGGATGACATACAAATAATTCTCCAGATTTAAACACTCATCATCATCATGTCTGTATAGGTTTCTTCTACGTCTTAGGGACCACCACCTGTACGCAAAATTTCCTTTCCTAGGCTACATAATCATAGATAAAGGGCTGCTTATGGATCCTGCCAAACTTCAGGTCATCCCCAACTGGCCTCAGCCTTCTGGTTTAAAATCTATGCCGCGGTTCTTAGGGTTCACCTATTTTTATCACCAGTTAATTTCTGATTACTTCTCTCTGGTGGCCCCAATCACTTATTTGGCCTGCTAATGCCAGAACCTGGCCTCCTGAAGCAATCAAGGCTTTCCACAAGCTCAAAACGGCCTTCCTCTCTGCATATTTTCTCAAACGTCCTGACATTCTCCAGCCTTTCTTCTTGGAGTTAGATGATTCATCCTTGGGAGTGGGGGCAGTCCTTCTCCAATTGCATGACAGTAAACTCCATCCTTGTGCTTTCTTCTCTAAGAAGTTTTCTGATGAGGAAAGAAATTTCACCATCTGGAATTTATGGCTATCAAGCTGGTACTGCTAGAATGGCGACATCTACTGAAGGGATCTCTTTATTATATCCTAATCTATACCGGTCATAAGAACCTCCAGTATCTACAATCCGCAGGCAAGCACGATGGGTTCTCTTCTTTGCCAGGTTTAATTTTAATGTCACATCTGGCCCGGTTCTAAAAATGCTCATGCTGATGCCTTGTCCAGATCATTGACATTGCTGACTCTGAGTGTCATGTTGAACCAGAACTCATAATTCCTGCCAATTGTATCCTTGCCTTTACCCGTCTTCAGTCTCCATGTATCCCTCCCGTAAAAACCTTTTGTGGTGCCCTCCCTTCGCTCCAAGCTTCTCAGATGGGCACATGACAACTCCCAGGACATCCTGGTGTGCAACACACCTGTGCCTTTCTGCAGCGTTACTACTGGTGGCCCTCACTTCGGTAGGATGTTGAAGAATATGTCCTTGCTTTCTCCTCTTGTGTGCAGTCTAAGTCCTCCACGTCTTCACCAGCAGGTCTCCTTTTACCTCTACCTGTTCCGGATGTACCTTGGCGTTGCATCTCCATGGACTTTATCGCTGAACTACCCCCTCAGCATGCTCTACCATTATCTGGGTGGTTGTGGACAGGTTTTCTAAAATGTGTCACTTAACTTCACTGCCAGGACTACCCTCTGCTGTCACTTTGGCTTCCATCTTCATTAGGGAAATCTTTTGTCTCCATGGTATGCCCCTGCACATTGTCTCAAATAGAGGAATTCAGTTTATAGCCGCTTCTGGAGGGCTCTGGCCACATCCTTTGGAATCAAGTTGGACTTCACCTCTGCCTTTCATCCACAGTCAAATAGACAAACTGAAAGGGTCAACCAAAACGGTATTATTGTGCCTTCATTTCTGACCATCCGGATGATTGGGTAGACCTTTTACCCTGGGCAGAATTTGCCCTCAATAACCACGTTAATGCCAGTACTGCTCAATAATAGCATGCAATGCCAGTCTCCCTTTTTCACGCTTTATATAGTCGCCATCCTTCGGCACCATTTCTTGTTCCGATCTCTGCTGAGGTGCCTGTGGCTGGGGAGATGCAACAATTTCTCCATTCCATCTTCTATTTCTTGGATGTCTCCCTTCACATCTAAGAATGCCTAATGTTTTCCATGTTTCCCTCCTTAGAACATACATCAATATGTTTTCCTATCCTATTCGTCATCTTTCTCCAACAGTCAATACCTCGGATCAGTATGAAATTAAGCAAATGTTGGATTCCAAATTCTCCAGGGGGAGGCTTTTGTACCTAATTGACTGGAAAGGATATGGTCCTGAGAAGAGGTGTTGGATTCCCTCTACTGATGTATCTTCCCCTCGTTTGAAACTTTTTCATCAGAAGTTTCTCTCAAGCCTGGCCCTAAAGGAGTAGGGAGACCTCGGGGGGGGGGGGGGGGGGGGGGGTAGTGCCACAAGTTAGCCTGCAGTTTCCTGCTTGAGTACTCTTACCTCCTTGCTGCAGTTTTTCTCTAACCTGATTCCTTTCACATGTGTGGCTTGGCTTTTCTCACCTATGGCTGAGTTGGCGATCTACAAGAGCTCACTACCACATTGACTCCTGACGATCTCCAATCTGAAAGCTCAAAGTTCTGGAGCTTTTTTTGTAGCTCAAATCAGGCAGATTGGTGTATTTTTAAACCGTTTTTAATGAAAATAAATAAATAAATAATTATCATCATAAATTAAAAATAAATGTAGCACCGTCTAGTGTGTGCTAGACGATAGTGCAGGTAAATATAGTTTGTTTTGGGGCTAAGCCTGAGCCATGGAATCTAATCTACAAGCCTATTACAGGACAATTTTATGGTCCAGTTTATTGAGGCCCCGACTAGGAATGATGCTCTGTTGGACCTTGTAATCTCAAACCATGCAGAGCTTATTACTAATGTTCAGATAAAGGAACACCTGGGTAGCAGTGATCATAACAGGATTTCATTTGATGTTAGCTGTAAGAAAGAAATACATACGGAAAGATAAAAACACTTAACTTCAAGAGAGCAAATTTTCCAAGGATGAAGGCTGCTCTCCAGGACTTAGACTGGGAAGGAATATTGGCATCGATAAACACAGAACAGAAATGGGAATTCTTCAAAGACTGTTTGGGACCTCACTGCAATATATATTCTCATGGGCAATAAGTTTAAAAGGCTAAAAATAAAACCTATGTGGCTCAACTCACTTAACTCAAAGTTAAAAAAGCTATAAACAATAAGAAAAGAGCTTTTAAAAAATATAAAAATGAAGGAACACTAGTGTTTAAATGTTACAAAGAATTTAACAGAATATGTATAAAGAAATTTAAGGATGCAAAAATTCAAAACAAACAAAATGACAGATTGCAAAAGATAGGACAAACCCCAAAAAATTATTCAAATATATTAACTACCTTGCTACCGCCGGCCCGGACCGCCGACCGGGAGCGCACGCGCGCACTCGCCGTGTCACTGGGCACCCGCGATGTCCGCTGGGCACCCGCGATTGCCCGGTAACACAGCGGGACCGTGGATCTGTGTGTGTAAATCAACGGTCCTGTCAGAGGAGAGGAGCCGATGGTGTGTTCTCTGTACAGAGAAACACTGATCGGTCTCCTCCCCTTGTGAGTCCCCTCCCCCCACAGTAAGAATCACTCCCAGGGAACATATTAACCCCTCCCCGCCCCCTGGTGGTTAACCCATTCACTGGCAGTGTCATTTATACAGGAATCAATGCATTTAAATAGCACCGATTGCTGTATAAATGACAATGGTGCCAAAAATGTGTCAAAAATGTCTGATGTGTCCGCCATAATGTCGCAGTCACAATAAAAATCGCAGATCGCCGCCATTACTAGTAAAAAAAAAAAATATTAATAAAAATGTTTAAAACTATCCCCTATTTTGTAAACGCTATAAACTTTTGCGCAAACCAATCAATAATCGCTAATTGCAATTTTTTTTACCAAAAATATGTAGAAGAATACGTATCGGCCTAAACTGAGGAAAAAAAAAATGTTTTTTTTATATTTTTTGGGGATATTTAGTATAGCAAAAAGTAAAAAATATAGTTTTTTTTTTTAAATTTGTCGCTCTTCTTTTGTTTATAGCGCAAAAAATAAAAACGCAGAGGTGATCAAATACCACCAAAAGAAAGCTCTATTTGTGGGGAACAATTGATAACAATTTAATTTGGGTACATTGTTGTATGACTGCGCAATTGTCATTCAAAGTGCGACAGCGCTGAAAGCTGAAAAATGGCTTGGTCAGGAAGGGGGTGAAAATGCACTGTACTGAGGTGGTTAATAGTAAAAAGGTCAGGTCTGAGCATGTAGGCCCTTTACAAAATAATCTAGAGTGGGTGATTGGGGACAAAGAGAAAGCTAATTTTATTTAAAAAAAAAAATTTTTTAATCTCTGTGTATACAAAGGAGCATGGAGGAGCTCCTGTCCATAATGGGGGTGGTATTGACACAGCCCCAAATGATCCACAATGGCTCAAATGTGATATGGCCCAGAAATATTTAAACAGAATAAAGGTGGATAAAGCACCTGGACCAGATGGCATCCACCCACGGATCCTAAAAGAATTGAGTTCTGTCATTTCAAAGCCATTATATCACATTTTTAAGGACTCATTAATGATGGGAATAGTACCACTGGATTGGCGCAGGGCGAACATGGTGCCTATATTTAAAAAGGGAACAAAGTCTTTACCAAGTAACTATAGACCTGTTAGTTTAACTTCTATAGTTGGGAAGATACTGGAGCGTATAATAGACCACATAGATGAAGTTGTCAGACAAACCTGATTTCTTTTTATGAAAAGGTAAGTAAAACCTTTGACAGAGGGGCTGCTGTGGACATGGTATACTTGGATTTTGCAAAAGCGTTCGATACAGTTCTGCAGACACAGCTCAATGCTCTGTCTAATTGGGCCACTATGTGGCAGATGAGGTTTAATGTTGCTAAATGTAAAGTTATGCACTTGGGGGCTAAGAATATGCATGCATCATACATGCTAGGGGGATTACAACTGGGGGAATCCATAGTGGAGAAGGATCTGGGGGTTTTGGTAGATTATAAGCTCAATAATAGAATGCAATGCCAAGCTGCAGTTTCGAAAGCGAGCAAAGTCCTTTCTTGTATTAAGAGAGGTATGGACTCCAGATAGAGAGATATAATTAAGACCTCATCTGGAATATGCAGTTCAGTTTTGGGCACCAGTTCTCAAAAATGATATCAGGGAACTGGAGACAGTGCAGACAAGGGCAACCAAACTGATAAGAGGAACTCGGCTATGAGGAAAGATTAGAGGAACTGAATTTATTCACTTTTGAGAAGAGGCGAATAAGGGGGATATGATCAACATGTTCAAATATATAAGGGGTCCATATAGTGAACTTGGTGTTGAATTATTCACTTTACGGTCAACACAGAGGACACAGGGGCACTCTTTACGTCTAGAGGAAAAGAGATTTCATCTCCAAATACAGAAATGTGGAATAGACTCCCTCCAGAGGTGGTTCTGGCTAGCTCAGTAGATTGCTTTAAGAAAGGCCTGGATACTTTCCTAAATGTACAGAATATAACTGGGTACTAACATTTATAGGTAAAGTTGATCCAGGGAAAATCTGATTGCCTCTCGGGGGATCAGGAAGGAATTTTTTCCCCTGCTGTAGCAAATTGGAGCATGCTCTGCTGTTTTTTTTTTGCCTTCCTCTGGATAAACTGGGGGTATAGAATTGGGTATATGGGATTGTACGATATTTTTTTATTTTATTTTAATTTTTTTGTGTTTTAACTAGATGGACTTGTGCTTTTTTCAACCTGACTAACTATGTAACTATTAAAGTTCAGGGCTGGGAGACACATCCTTGCAGCTCTCTGATGCCTCCCCCTGGACTAGAAGGTTGGAGAATCCTCTAGAACTAGAGGGTGGAGGTTAGGAGAAGATGCCTTGAATATTTATGGAGCCTTGGCCAATCTTTAGTGGTAGGCTGAGACCACTCCATAAATAGACATGGGCCATGCCAGAAGGGGCATTCAGGTGGAAGATGGAAATATATTGTTGAGGAGGCTGTTGGTGGCCCTGATGGATACTGCCTAATCTGGGGTGGCTGTCCTGCCCTGGACCAGGGCTCAGGTGCTGGAAGGATCCTACCAAAAACACAAAGGAGGAGGCTTCCTGGAGGCATGGGAGCAATTTGATTTAACAGATTGAGTAGTGCAACACTGTTCGGGACTAACAAAGGGGCCGAATGCCACATGTAGCCAGTCTACCTTCCCTGAGAGATCTCCTGAGTAAGGATGAGCTCTGGTGTGTTCGCATGCTCCACGTGCAGAGCCCACCAGGAAGTCGGTGCATCGCTGTGCTAATCACAGGCAGTGAGACATTGCCCCGATGCACGGCTGCAGAGATCAGGCAATGTCTCACTGCCTGTGATTAGCGCAGCGCCGACTTCCTGGCGGGCTCTGCACATGGAGCATGCAAACACGCCGGAGCTCATCCCTACTCCTGGGAGTCAGCCGGGTGGGCTGGTGAAAGGGGAAGCTGCGGCCAGGTGGGTTGGCAGTGCCTGAAGAGGTGGTGCTGGTATCAGTGGCCAGAAGAGAAGTTACATGCTATTTCACTGCATCTGTGCTACACAAAGTGGGGATATGAGTTCCTGCCTGTAATGGGCTATTGCTAATCTGACTGGGATTCTGTCAGAATCTTTTAACCACTTTAGCCCCGGACCAATTGTCAGCTTAAGGACCAGAGGTCTTTTTTCAATTTCGCACTGCACTACTTTAACTGGTAATTGCGCGGTCATGCAATTTTGTAACCAAACGAAATTTGCGTCCTTTTCTTCCCACAAATAGAGCTTTCTTTTGATGGTATTTGATTGCCTCTGTGATTTTTATTTTTTGCGATATAAACGGAAAAGGAGCGAAAATTTTGAAAAAAAAAGAGATTTTCTACTTTTTGTTATAAAAAAAATCTAATAAACTCAATTTTAGTCAAACATTTGGGCCAAAATGTATTCAGCCACATGTCTTTAGTAAAAAAAATGCCAATAAGCGTATATTTATTGGTTTGCGCAAAAGTTATAGCGTCTACAAACTAGAGTACATTTTCTGGAATTTACACGGCTTTTAATTTATGACTACCTATCTCATTTCTTGAGGTGCTAAAATGGCAGGGAAGTACAAAACCCCCCCAAATGACCCCCATTTTGGAAAGTAGACACCCCAAGCTATTTGCTGAGAGGCATGTTGAGCCCATTGAATATTTTTTTTTTTTTTAGTCCCAAGGGATTGAATAAAGACAAAAAAAAAAAAAAAAAATTTTTTTTCATAAAGTTGTCACTAAATGATATATTGCTCACACATGCCATGGTTATATGTGGAGATGCACCCCAAAATACATTTTGCTGCTTCTCCCGAGTATGGGGATACCACATGTGTGGGACTTTTTGGGAGCCTAGCCGCGCACGGGGCCCCGAAACCCAATCAACGCCTTCAGGGTTTCTAAGGGTGCAAATTTTTGATTTCACTCCTCACTACCTATCACAGTTTTGAAGGCCATAAAATGCAAAATAGCACAAAACCCCCCAAATGACCCCATTTTGGAAAGTAGACACCCCAAGCTATTTGCTGAGAGGCATGTTGAGTACATGGAATATTTTATATTTTGCCACAAGTTGCGGGAATATTACAAACTTTTTTTTTTTGCCCAAAGTTGTCACTAAATGATATATTGCCCACACATGCCATGGGCATATGTGGAATTACACCAAAATACATTCTGCTGCTTCTCCTGAGTACGAGGATACCACATGTGTGGGACTTTTTGGGAGCCTATCCGCATACGGGACCCCGAAAACCAAGCACCGCCTTCAGGATTTCTAAGGGCATAAATTTTTGATTTCACTCCTCACTACCTATCACTACCTATCACAGTTTTGAAGGCCATAAAATGCCAAGATGGCACAAAACCCCCCCAAATGACCCCATTTTGGAAAGTAGACACCCCAAGCTATTTGCTGAGAGGCATGTTGAGCCCATTGAATATTTTTTTTTTTAGTCCCAAGTGCTTGAATAAAGAAAAAAAAAAAAAAAAAAAAAAAATGTATTCAAAAAGTTGTCACTAAATGATATATTGCTCACACATGCCATGGTTATATGTGGAATTGCACCCCAAAATACATTTTGCCACTTCTCCTGAGTACGGGGATACCACATGTGTGGGACTTTTTGGGAGCCTAGCCGCGTACGGGGCCCCGAAACCCAAGCACCACCTTCAGCATTTCTAAGGGTGTAAAATTTTTGATTTCACTCCTCACTACCTATCACAGTTTCGAAGGCCATAAAATGCCAAAATTGCACAAAACCCCCCCAAATGACCCCATTTTGGAAAGTAGACACCCCAAGCTATTTGCTGAGAGGCATGTTGAGTACATGGAATATTTTATATTTTGCCACAAGTTGCGGGAATATTACAAACTTTTTTTTTTTTTTGCCCAAAGTTGTCACTAAATGATATATTGCCCACACATGCCATGGGCATATGTGGAATTACACCCCAAAATACATTCTGCTGCTTCTCCTGAGTACGGGGATACCACATGTGTGGGACTTTTTGGGAGCCTATCCGCATACGGGACCCCGAAAACCAAGCACGCCTTCAGGATTTCTAAGGGCATAAATTTTTGATTTCACTCCTCACTACCTATCACTACCTATCACAGTTTTGAAGGCCATAAAATGCCAAGATGGCACAAAACCCCCCCAAATGACCCCATTTTGGAAAGTAGACACCCCAAGCTATTTGCTGAGAGGCATGTTGAGCCCGTTGAATATATTTTTTTTTTTAGTCCCAAGTGATTGAATAAAGACAAAAAAATAAAATAAAAAAAATGTATTCAAAAAGTTGTCACTAAATGATATATTGCTCACACATGCCATGGTTATATGTGGAATTGCACCCCAAAATACATTTTGCTGCTTCTCCTGAGTATGGGGATACCACATGTGTGGGACTTTTTGGGAGCCTAGCCGCGTACGGGGCCCCGAAACCCAAGCACCGCCTTCAGGATTTCTAAGGGTGCAAATTTTTGATTTCACTCCTCACTACCTATCACAGTTTCGAAGGCCATAAAATGCCAAAATAGCACAAAACCCCCCCAAATGACCCCATTTTGGAAAGTAGACACCCCAAGCTATTTGTTGAGAGGCATGGTGAGTATTTTACAGCTCTCATGTGTTTTTGAAAATGAAGAAAGTAAAGAAAAAAAAATTTTTTTTTTCTTTTTTCAATTTTCAAAACATTGTGACAAAAAGCGAGATCTGCAAAATACTCACCATACCTCTCAGCAAATAGCTTGGGGTGTCTACTTTCCAAAATGGGGTCATTTGGGGGTGGTTTGTGCCATCTGGGCATTCCATGGCCTCCGAAACTGTGATTGGCAGTGAGGAGTGAAATAAAAAAATTACACCCTTAGAAAGCCTGAAAGCGGTGCTTGGATTTTGGGGTCCCGTACGCGGCTAGGCTCCCAAAAAGTCCCACACATGTGGTATCCCCGTACTCAGGAGAAGCAACAGAATGTATTTTGGGGTGTATCTCCACATATGCCCATGGCATGTTTGAGCAATATATCATTTAGTGACAAGTTTTTGTAAAAAAAAATATTATTTTTTTTTTTTTCATTATTCAATCTCTTGGGACCAAAAAAAAAAAATATTAATGGGCTCAACATTGCTCTCAGCAAATAGCTTGGGGTGTCTACTTTCCAAAATGGGGTCATTTGGGGGGGGTTTGAACTGTCCTGGCATTTTATGCACAACATTTAAAAGCCTATGTCACACGTCACCCACTCTTCTAACCACTTGAAGATAAAGCCCTTTCTGACACTTTTTGTTTACATGAAAACATATTTTTTTTTTGCAAGAAAATTACGTTGAACCCCCAAACACTATATATATTGTTAAAGCAAAGGCCCTACAGATTAAAATGGTGGGTGTTGCATTTTTTTTTTCCACACAGTATTTGCGCAGCGATTTTTCAAACGCATTTTTTGTGGAAAAAATACACTTTTTTTTATTTTAATGCACTAAAACACACTATATTGCTCAAATTTTTGATGAAATAAAAAATATGATCTTAGGCCGAGTACATGGATACCAAACACGACATGCTTTAAAATTGCGCACAAACACGCAGTGGCGACAAACTACATACATTTTTAAAAGCCTTTAAAAGCCTTTACAGGTTACCACATTAGATTCACGGAGGAGGTCTACTGCTAAAATTACTGCCCTCGATCTGACCTTCGCGGTGATACCTCACATGCATGGTGCAATTGCTGTTTACATATGACGCCAGACCAACGCTTGTGTTCGCCTTTGCGCAAAAGAAGGGGGGGCAGGGGTGCTTTTTTTTTTTTTTTTTTAGTTTTTCTTTTTATTTAGCTTTTTTATTTTATTTTTAAACTGTTCCTTCCATTTTTTTTTTCTTAGTTGTCATTTTTATTGTTATCGCAGGGAATGTAAATATCCCCTATGATAGCAATAGGCAGTGACAGGTACTCTTTTTTTGAAAAAATTGGGGTCTATTAGACCCTAGATCTTTCCTGTGCCCTCAAAGCATCTGACCACACCAAGATCGGTGTGATAAAATGCTTTCCCAATTTCCCAATGGCGCGGTGGGTATGCCCACCATTAGAATACCTCCCTTCATCCACCCACTTCTAATGATGGGCATACATGCACCATTTATATATGCCGAAGCATGGGGGCATCCTCCCGCAAAAAAAGTTATGCCACGTATACATGGTCGAACTTTTTTCGACCGTATGTACGTGGCATTTAGGAGCAAAATCGCTCCTCCGCCCTCTGCTGCCCCCATGCTTCGGCATATATGCTCTTTTTTTTAACTGTGGTGGTGAAATCACCTCCTACAGCATTGGAGTCGCGGCTTTATGTATCGTGGGAGCAAACGCTGTTGCTGTCAAGATAAATAAATCCACGCTGCAACTGAATGGCGTACCTGCTAAGCAAATAATGGTTAACATTAAAACAAAGTAACATTACAGTATAACAGTAAGACCTTACCATACCATACCTGCAAAGCAAATACCAAAAAAAAAACATAGTAAAAAATAAAACATTTTGTTAACGCAACCGGTGCCTAAAATATATATATGCCGAAGCATGGGGGCATCCTCCCGCAAAAAAGTTATGCCACGTACACATGGTCGGACTTTTTTCGACCGTATGTACGTGGCATTAGGAGCAAAATCGCTCCTCCGCCCTCTGCTGCCCCCATGCTTCGGCATATATGCTCTTTTTTTTAACTGTGGTGGTGAAATCACCTCCTACAGCGTTGGAGTCGCGGCTTTATGTATCGTGGGAGCAAACGCTGTTGCTGTCAAGATAAATAAATCCACGCTGCAACTGAATGGCGTACCTGCTAAGCAAATAATGGTTAACATTAAAACAAAGTAACATTAGAGTATAACAGTAAGACCTTACCATACCATACCTGCAAAGCAAATACCAAAAAAAAACATAGTAAAAAATAAAACATTTTGTTAACGCAACCGGTGCCTAAAATATATATATGCTGGGGGCATCCTCCCGCAAAAAAGTTATGCCACGTACACATGGTCGGACTTTTTTCGACCGTATGTACGTGGCATTAGGAGCAAAATCGCTCCTCCGCCCTCTGCTGCCCCATGCTTCGGCATATATGCTCTTTTTTTTAACTGTGGTGGTGAAATCACCTCCTACAGTGTTGGAGTCGCGGCTTTATGTATCGTGGGAGCAAACGCTGTTGCTGTCAAGATAAATAAATCCGCGCTGCAACTGAATGGCGCACCTGAAAACAAAAAAATGGTTAACAATAAAACATACCTGAAAAGCAAGCATGATAAAACATAATAAAACATTGCAGAATAGAATAGAGTAAAAAAGAGCAACAATAGAGAGAGAACAATAAAACGACAACTATTTTTGGTTTTTTTATTTTATAATTTTTTTGGGTTTTTTTTTTTTTTGTACTTTTTTATTTTTTTTTTATTTTTTACACTTTTTTTTAAACTATAACTATAATTTTAACTGTAACGGTCGGGTCTCAAAATGCGATGGCATTCTTGAGACCCTGTAACTATAATTTGAACTGCAACGGTCGGGTCTCAAAATGCGATGGCATTCTTGAGACCCTGTGAAAGTGTATCCTAGCCTGTGAAATGCTGTACCCTACGCTAATACCTCACTAGTTCGTGGTAGCGTTCAAAGCATTCACCAACGCAGAGACCAGGATTGTCAGGACAGCGTGGACAATAATAACGGGTGTCACGCCTAAATCCGCGCTTGCTACAGACACGACATCTTCTTTGGGGGGCTCGTTGGGTAGGGGTACTCTGGAGGACATGAGGATAATGCCTCTCATGCAGCCGGCTTACTGCATTTGGTAGGGGATGGTGAGGTGTGGAATCGCCTGGATACAGGAGTTCCATGACAACCGCTCCCTGGAATTCAAGGAAGGGTAACGTCCCGCCTGAAGCTCCGTATAGCACATGAGCATTCAGCAAAGCCAATTGGAATAAATAAATAGACACTTTTTTTGTACCAGCGTCTAGCCTTACGGACAACTAGGTACGGCGCCAACAACTGGTCGTTGAGGTCCACCCCCCCATATTAAGGTTGTATTCGTGGATACAGA
This sequence comes from Lithobates sylvaticus, assembly GCA_028564925.1. Lineage (NCBI taxonomy): Eukaryota > Metazoa > Chordata > Amphibia > Anura > Ranidae > Lithobates > Lithobates sylvaticus. The sequence continues at coordinate 70,692,607 of CM053029.1, forward strand.
GGGGTTTCGTCACAACACCAGCCGCCGTACGAATTTGGACTGTCGTGTCTGCATGAAGGGAGGTAAGAACGAAAACATTCCTATTATCCCTCCACTTCACAGCGAGCAAGTTATTACACTTCAAGCAGGCTCTCTCCCCCAGCCTAAGACGGGAATCTACAAGCCGCTGGGGAAAGCCCCGGCGATTAGGTCGCACGGTGCCACATGCTCCAATCTGATGATCAAACAAGTGACTAAACAGTGGCACGCTCGTGTAATAATTGTCCACGTACAAGTGGTACCCCTTTCCGAATAAGGGTGACACCAAGTTCCACACTATCTTGCCAGCGCTCCCTATGTAATCTGGACAGTTCTCCGGCTCTACGTGACTATCTTTTCCCTCATAAACCGAAAAGCTCCACGTATAGCCTGTTGCCCTGTCACAGAGCTTGTAGAGCTTGACCCCGTATCTGGCACGCTTGCTGGGAAGGAACTGTTTGAAAGACAAGCGGCCAGAAAACTTAATCAGGGACTCGTCAACGCAGACAACTTGATTGGGCGTAAACAAGGCTGCAAAACATTGGTTGAAGTGGTTTATGAGGGGCCGAATTTTGTAGAGCCGATCAAATTCAGGGTCTCCACGAGGACGACAAAGTTCATTGTCACTGAAGTGCATGAACCGCAAGATCTGTTCGTATCGTGCCCTGGACATGGAGGCAGAGAACACGGGCATATGGTGGTGCGGTGAGGTGGACCAATAAGACCTCAGCGTCGGGAATTTGTGTATGCCCATGTTGAGGGAAAGGCCCAGAAAGGTCTTAAATTCGGAAACCGTAATTGGTTTCCAATCTCTGGCAAGGGAAGGCACTTGGGGATTAGCGGCGATGTGTTGACCAGCGTATATATTACTTTGGTCCACAATAGATCTATAGAGATCTTCCGTGAAAAACAGCGAATAAAAATCGGATGGCTTAAAATCAGCTGTTTCCACCTGAATACCGGGTTGGCCAGTGAATGGGGGAAGTACGGGTTCTGCAGAAGTGGTGGGCACCCAATCAGGATTGGCGAATTCTGCAGGAAGGACACTATGTGATCGACGGGCCTGCCTTTGTCTTCTTCTTGGTGGCAGCGGGACACTACTTGTGCTTGCCACCTCGCCAGCTTGAACTGCACTTATGGGACTCGCCACGTCACCAAGTGTTACTGCAGTGCTGGTTTGACTACGTCCAGGGTGTACTAGGCCGCTGGTGCTTGCCAGTTCACCAGAAGGAATAGCGGCGCTAGTACTTCTCTGCTCCATACGAGAGACCTGCGGTTCCTGCACCTCAACAACATCAGAAGATCGGGATCGGGTACGCCTGACCTTAGCAGGGACCACACCTTCGTCGCCAGAGCTATCTGTCATGGAGCCGCTGTCGTCTACTGGATCGTATTCTGAGCCTGATTCTGACAGATGAGTGACCTCCTCTTCACTATCTGACATACTCAGAAACAAGTAGGCCTGTTCACTAGTGTACTTGCGATTTGCCATTTTGGGCTCTAAATTTAGTAGTACACTAGTGAGATTCACAGGAAAAAAAGCTCCTAGGCTGCTGGCGAATGAATCAAAACGCTACCAAAAAAAACTGTTAGCGATCGCAGGGATCAGGCCTGACTCTGCGAACGCTGCAGTTATGTGTGCTTAGTGTTTTGGAAGTGACAGTGATCGATCGATACTGCACTTGGGTGGGCTGGGCTGGGCTGGGCGGAGGGGGAAAAACGCAGGTGCTAGCAGGTATCTGGGCTGATCCCGCTAACAATGCGTTTTTTGGAACCCTAAACTGCTGGGACGCTAGTATAGATCTGATCAGATCAGATATTGATCTGTTCAGATACTATACCACTAAGGGAGGTGTATGCTTTGCGCGTGGGGTGTTTGCGGTACTGGCACTAACCTGGGGCGACGCAGACCTTATTTGACCCTAACACCTAATTGATATCACCCGCCGGGCGATCAGGGGGTTAAACCGATAGTTGGGTAATAAATGGCGGGTGCCCTGACAGTATAAAAAACAAGCTAACTAACCAGCGTCACCCGTAACAGTTATACGGTGATCACTGGTGAAAGGGTTAACTAGGGGCAATCAGGGGGTTAAAACCTTTATTAGGTAATATATGGGGGTACCTGACGATATATAAAAACCTGACGGGGAACCTAAATAACTAAATAACTAACTGGCTAACCAGCGTCACCAGTGACACTTATACTGTGATCACTGGTGAAAGAGTTAACTCTAGGGGCAATCAAGGGGTTAAAACCTTTATTTAGGTTGTAATATGGGGGTACCTGACCTATAAACCTATTTATAATCCTATATAAACCTGGCGGTTACCTAAAAAAAAAACTGGCTACCTAGCGGCACCAGTGACACTAAGAGCGATCAAAATAAACGATCGCTTAGTGACACTGGCAAAAGGGGGTGAAAGGGTTACCTAGGGGGGCAATCAAGGGGTTAAACCTTTATTGGGGGGGGGGGGGGGTAGGGGGCTACAGGGCCAAAACTAAGAGAAGTTATTGCAGTCACACTGACACTAAATGCAGTGCAGTAAAATATTCACTGCAATCAGTGACACTGTGCAGGGGGGGCAGGGGGTGATCTGGGGGCTATCACAAGTCGGGATAGTGAGATGTCTTCTCCGCTGTAATGGACACGAGGAGCGTGACATCATTGCCTGTAATCTGGGGAAGGAAGCGGACGAATCTGGGATTCTGTCCCGCATCGCTTTGAAGTGATTCCCGACCGTGAAGCAAACAAGGTGCAGGGGGGTCCGATCGTACAGCCGAAGAATGTCACGTACAGGTACGTGATTCTGCCTGTACGTGCCATTCTGCGCGTAAATATACAGGGGGCTGGGGCCAGAGGGACGGGCTCAGAGGGCGTCGCGTTGCGCGTGGAGGTGTCGATGTCTGACTAGGCGTTAAAGTGATTCAGCTGAAGCAAACAAGTGTGCAGGAGGAGAGTACAGGAGACTGTATATAAATATATATAGGAAGATGTCCCTGAAGTTTTGCTGAAGTCAAGTTGGCATCCCATAACTTCCCACCCCAATCCAAGTTATTAACCCTCTAATAAACAAAACAAAGCTACGGACTGTTCTCTGATTCTGGGTGCTTGTGAAAAATTGGTGTGCCTGGCTGTTCAGGAGTGGGGGATCCAAGTTAATTTGCAGGGGGTGTGCTACATAAATATTAATAAAAATAAATAAATAGAAAAAACCCTAACTCCTAAACCTAATATAACCTCTAATAATAACCCCTAACATTAATATTAACCCCTAACCCTAATCCTAGCAAAATAAATAAATAAAATAAATAAATGATCCCCTAACCATAACCTTTAATCCAGGGGTCTCAAACTGGCGGCCCTCCAGCTGTTGTGAAACTATCATGCCTGTGGTAGTCATGGTTGTAAATGTTAGCCTTGCAATGCCTCATGCTGCTGGAGGGCCACCAGTTTAAGACCCCTGCTTTAACCCCTAACCCCTTACAAACAAAAAGTTTAAAAATAATTAATTATAAATAAATAATAAAAAGCTGAAAAACATAGCAACAAATGATAAAACAGATGATATTTTTCTCTATTGGCTAATTGTAGCACTAACCCCCAAAGGTGCTGCTGGTTTAATTGGGCATAGCGTTACCTTCTTGACCTTGTATGCGTCTAGGGGTTTCCCGAGGTAGATGGCCCAAAGAACTGTAGACACTGACACTGGATCCACTTTAGGGATTTTTATTTGCAAAAATAGTAGACAAAACACAGTCTCTCAATAAAGGGTTTTATTTAGGAAGTTCAAGTATTCTTGGAACTGGTTGAAACTGAATGTCTCTCACTATGAAATCCAGGGAATAGACATTCGCAACTGGATATTACAGCTATCGGATAAATCTCCTCTCTGAAGATTTAGCCGCCGATAGGTGATTCGGATAAAGCAAAGTCTCTGCCACAGACTTGGTTGTAGAAATTGTAAATGAAAGTCTCTGCCACAGACTTGGTTGTAACTGAAGGATATATGAAGTTAGAGAACCCTCATACGGTACCAGTATCTTGCAGCCGGTCCGGCGATACCGTACGAGTGTGGATTCACCTGGTGTCCTTCAACTTAGCTCCCAGGCTCTTGCCGAGCAGCCAGCCTTTTGCATGGCCCTCTTCTGAAGAGTCCTACCCTGGTTGCGTATGCAGCTGTTGAGCCTCTCCAAAACCAAGACGGCACCGGACCACCTTAGAATCCTCCTTCCAGTTACTGTGCCTCGGGTTAGCCATCCCCGAGACTCAGAAACGTATGGATCCCCACCCCAGGCCATGAGGTCCCCCGGGGGCTGGTCAGGAGGACCAGGACAAAACAGACAAAGATCTTCTGGACCGGAACCCAGTAGCACGTGACCTCAGTACCTTAAGTACCCCCTCCCAGAATGCACAGAGAGGCAACACCCTCGCTGGTTGGTTCAGACAGAGATTGGCACCCAATGCGTCCAACCAGACCGCGTTCTTGTGCTTGCCAGAGGTGACACCAACACCTATGGCCAAGCAGAACACAGTGCAATCCAGCCAAACTGATGACCATAGAGACCATAATTTAAAACAAATAACCCAAAACCCAACTGTGGCTTTAGGAATATTTAAATTTACAAAACATATAGCGCATGCTCATTAGGAGCCCAGCGCTACATAATAAAAAGTGCCAAAGCTCAAAAGCACTTTTAAAACACTGTACAAAAACGCTCAAATGCCCATACAGATGCCTGAAAAAATGGGCAAAAAAAATCTAACAAGATGCTCAGGTGTGAATGCAGGAAGAGATGACGTAAAAACACCCAGGAGATTCCTAATGCCGCGTACACACGGTCAGAATTCTCGTCGGAAAAAGCTCTGATGGTTTTCCCGTCTTGCCTACACACGGTCACACCAAATTCCGATGGTCAGTAACACAGCGGCATAAAAAAACACGTTCGACAGCACTATAAAAGGGAAATTTAATGCTTCCGAGCATGCGTCGAATTGTTTCCGAGCATGTGTCGGAACTTTGCATGTCGGAATTGCATACACACGATCGGAAAATCAGAGAGAAAGGTTTTCCGTCTGAAAAATTGAGAACAGGTTCTCAATCCAAAGTCCGTCGGAAATTCCGTCAGAAAAAGACCGATGGGCATACACACGGTCGGAAAATCCGTTGAAAAGCTCCCATCGGACTGTTTCCGACCATGTGTACGTGGCATAACAGATTGATCCAATTTCTAAAAAAAGAAGAATAAATGTATGAACTTGAGCTACAATAACTGAGCTCCTAGTTCTTCAAAGTGTTTAGAAAAGGTCTCATGTGATCATTTTTTTACTTTTACAGATACTGAATAAAGGTAGAATAATAAAAGCTGGAAGACTGGTAAAACAAAGCCACACTATTATGACTGAGACACTTACAGTTACAAAGGATTTTCTTCCATCCTTTCGTATTGTGGCATATTACGTGGTCGTTGGTTCAGAAGTTGTGGCTGATTCTGTCTGGGTTGATGTTGAAGATACATGTGCAGGAACCGTAAGATCTATCACTTGTTGACAATTTAAAAAAACAAAAACTTTCCTCTCCCTTTCTCATGTTCTGCATTGGACGGGTCAAACAGCTGCAGTTTACCATACAAAACTTTTACAGCTAGACAGCACAAGATACCTAATTTAACAGTTTTAACATTTAGGTTAAACACAGAGAAATTATCGTTGCATGTAGCCCAGGGGTTGCTACTAAAGTTATTATGTTGAGTAGTTCATTGTTTCTTAACCACTTCAGCCCCGGACCAATTGGCAGCCAAAGGACCAGGCCCCTTTTTGCGATTCGGCACTGCGTCGCTTTAACTGACAATTGCGCGGTCGTGCGACGTGGCTCCCAAACAAAATTGGCGTCCTTTTTTTACCACAAATAGAGCTTTCTTTTGGTGGTATTTGATCGCCCCTGCGGTTTTTATTTTTTGCGCTATAAACAAAAATAGAGCGACAATTTTGAAAAAAATGCAATATTTTTTACTTTTTGCTATAATAACTATCCCCAAAAAATATATAAAAAAACATTTTTTTTCCTCAGTTTAGGCCGATACGTATTCTTCTACATATTTTTGGTAAAAAAAAATCGCAATTAGCGATTATTGATTCGTTTGCGCAAAAGTTATAGTGTTTACAAAATAGGGGATAGTTTTATAGCATTTTTATTAATATTTTTTTTTTTTTTACTAGTAAATGGCGGCGATCAGCGATTTTTATTGTGACTGCGACATTATGGCGGACACATCGGACATTTTTGACACATTTTTGGGACATTTGTCATTTATACAGAAATCAGTGCTATTTAAATAGCACTGATTCCTATGTAAATGACAGTGGCAGTGAAGGAGTTAACCACTAGGGGGCGGGGAGGAGTCAGTGTGACGTGTTGTGTTTTTTTTTACTGTAGGGGGGCGTGGCTGTACGTCTGACGTCATTGATCGGCTTTCCCGAAGACAGGGAACAGCCGATCACTGACAGTCAGTGTAGGAAGCGCGGGGAGAGGTTTGTTTACACAAACCTCTCCCCGTTCTTCAGCTTTGTAACCCGATCGCGGGATACCAGCGGCGATCGGGTCCGCTGGTCCCGTGGCCGTGGTCACGGAGCTCCCGACCGGGTCGCGAGCGCGCCGCTGGCGGCGCGCGCACGACCCACAGGCAGGCACATGCACGATCACGTACAGGTACGTGATTTTGCCTGCCCGTGCCATTTTGCCGACGTATATCGGCGTTAGGCGGTCGGGAAGCGGTTAAGTAAGGGTTTTGCTCCCTCTAGTGACCGCTGAACTCAACTTAAACAGAAGGAAAAAAAAAGCAAACAGTAGTTTGAGGAAGTGACTCATATTGTTTAAATCAGTCTAGGGACTACAGGACCCACAATGCCAATTCACAGACCCACAATACCAAGTCGCAGACCCACAATGTCAAGTCACAGAACAGCCTGCTGGGAGGAGAGATAAAAGGACAGGCGTGGCCTGCTTGCGGCCTCTCTGGACTCCATTCAACTGCCAGCAGGATGTCTGTGTGTGTGTGACCAGGACTAAGAGACTGCGGCCTACAACGGAGAGCGGATCGCCCACCCCAGAGGGATCCTTGTGAACAGCCCTGCTATTCGAGCAGGAGGATGAGCCTGTGCTTCAGAGCATTTGAAGCCATCAGCATTCTAGTTCATCTTTCCAATCAGAGGCACCAGGAGGAGATTCCGGACAGAGTCTGCCAGCCAGCTGGGATCCACAATGGTGAGAGGGCACCTACACATCCAAGTAGTGACTGCAGTATTGCTGAGTGAGTTTCTTTCCTACAGACTACTGCTGAGACCTGTAGTTCCATGGCTGTGGATCTGCTGCACCTGAGCATCTTACAACCAGACTTTGGGGCCTTGCTTTTCTTCCCCCATGCTGTAAGGTCAGTACTGTATTACTCACACATTAAAAGGAATTAACAAGTGGGAACAGTCTTCAGCTAAGCAACCAATAGCATTTTATTCTACAGTTATTGCCCTTTTGTTTCTCTTGGATTACAAATAACTACACAAGTCAACATTGCAGTATAATATCTGGCTAGCTGAAGACAAACTGGAAATTGAGGAACATTCATCGCTTTATTCCTTTACAAAGCTCTACTGCTCTATATTGGAGAATTGTTCTGAACTGCAACCTAGGGGGAGCCATTTAGTGAAATATAGTTAGAACTTGCATTGTATTACTGTATTCACTGTTTGTGCAATTTCTTTGTGCATTGGTCTGTGTGCTGAGGCCTCAGTGGGAAGGTATGCAATACATGTGTTAGAAGTATTGAAAATCTATCTCCCTGTGCACCTGTTCACATATACCCCCCCCCCCCCCCCTATCAGGTTGTTATTGGGTACAAGTACATGATGTATGTGCACTGAATAATATTTTTTGTCAATCATAACCTGTGTTCATTTATCTTGGTCAATCATAACCTGTGTTCATTTATATTTTATTCATACTCTTTGATTGTATTTATTATTTTTGCTTTTGGTCCAGTGTTATTGTGTAAGTCTCTATATACTACCACAGCTGGTGATGTGATGGAACCCAGGGCCTCGGTAAATATACTTCATGGTTTATCATTATTGTGTTTTCTCTCTACATGCTGGGTTCCGCACTAATAGTTCCACACAAATATTACCAAGCAGGTGTGCCAGAGGGGTTGAGACCATTCTTGGGGTTGAGAGGCAGAGTACAGAACCAAACATACATTAAGCGGCTCTTCCGGGGTAGCGCCACATGTATTTGCAAATACTTGTAAAGCCATGCAGGCTCATGGCTAGGTTTTATATGTAGTGATTAGGGATTAGCTTCGAGTTCGAGTCGAACTCATGTTCGACTCGAACATTGCCTGTTCGCCTGTTCAGCGAACAGCGAACAATTTGGGATGTTTGCGGCAAATTCGAAAAGCCGCGAGCACCCTATAAAAGTCTATGGGAGAAATTTCAAGTGCTAATTTTAAAAGCCTATATGCAAGTTATTGTCATAAAAAGTGTTTGGGGACCTGGGTCCTGCCCCAGGGGACAGGTATTAATGCAAAAAAAAAGTTTTTAAAAAGGGACGTTTTTTTCAGGAGCAGTGATTTTAATAATGCTTAAAGTGAAACAATAAAAGTGTAATATTCCTTTAAATTTCGTACCTGGGGGTGTGTATAGTATGCATGTAAAGGGGCGCATGTTTCCTGTGCTTAGAACTGTCCCTGCACAAAGTGTATTTTGAGAAGAAGAAGAAGATGAAGAAACCGGAGGATGAAGAAAGGAGGGGGGGGGGCGCTCTCGTCCCCCCCTCTTTTCCTTCGGCCTGCCAGGCTGCGTGCTCGGATAAGGGTCTGGTATGGATATTTAGGGGGAACCCCACATCTTTTTTTAAAATTTGATGAAGGGTTCCCCTTAATATCCATAGCAGACCTGAAGGGCCTGGTAATTGAATTTGGGGGAACCCCCACACTTTTTTTTTAATCAATGACTTTCAATGAATGACTGTTCTCTGTATTACGGGATCCGGCAATTCATTATAGCCGCGAGTGATTTTAAATAGCTTTTTTTCCTGCACACTTTGTGCAGGGACAGTTCTAAGCACGGGAAACATGCACCCCTTTACATGCATACTATACACACCCCCCAGGTACAAAATTTAATGGAATATTACACTTTTATTGTTTCACTTTAAGCATTATTAAAATCACTGCTCCTGAAAAAACGACCGTTTTTTAAAACTTTTTTTTGCATTGATACATGTCCCCTGGGGCAGGACCCAGGTTCCCAAACACTTTTTATGACAATAACTTGCATATAGGCTTTTAAAATTAGCACTTTTGATTTTAAACGTTCGAGTCCCATAGACTTTAATAGGGTTCTAAAGTTCACACAAGCTTTAGGTCTGTTCGCAGGTTCTGATGCGAACCAAACAGGGGAGTGTTCGGCTCATCCCTAGTAGTGATAGTTACTGGAGTGGCCGCTGCAAATTAATTGGGTCCTTCTTACCAGTTCGGAGGCTGCCTGCCCTGTGTTCAGTCGCAGAAGCACACTTACAAACCCAGGCTAGACACTAGTGGGTCTTTTTAGGGTTTATTGCAGATCTTGAAAATGCAGGGAGGAGGGTTAAAGATTGCAGGATACTCAAGGCACAAAATCTTGGAGGACAGCTTCCTGAAAAATCTTTCTTCCAGCAGTATTAGGCCCTATAGTAGTAGCCACAAAAATAATACTGAACTTGTTTCAGTCATGCAGAGACGCACACGGGACCACTTGCCAGAAGTGACGATCAGGAAAGATTTCAAGATTGAGCGCCAGAAAGGAGAAAAGGCACAGAAAGACAAGCTGTCCTATACAAACCTTCTGCATCAGATCAACCTGGGACTCCAAAAAGGGTATCTTGAATATGAAATTGTAGAAGCTGTGGTCAACGCCATTAGTCCAGGCAGTCTCAGAGGCATGCTGGAGATGAAGAATGGACTGACCTTAGTACAACTCAGAATATTAAACAGCTACTACAAAGAGGAAGATGCTGCTGAACTGTATCATCAAATGGTAAATATGGCACAGAGCAGTCAAGAGACTCCCCAGAATTTATTATTCAGAGCCACTGAACTGAAAGACTGCCTGTTGTCTGTCTCACAAGCAGAAGACTCAGATGAAAACTTCGGGGTTGAACTGATACAAAATAAATTCCTGAGGTCTGTGGCTACAGGACTGAGGAGTGATTAAATCAAGTTCCAGTTAAGGCAGTATTTGGATGATGAGAGAGAAAGATTGCTGAGTCCTAAGGTGGCAATCTTAAACACCTAAATTTGTATTAAAGTGCCACATCCTACATATATGTTGAGGAACTTATTTTTTTCCATACGGAAAAGAAAAAGGAGAAATGGACTTTACAGGCACTAATTAGAAATTTTTGAAACAATTTATTAGAAAAATATATATATAAACAAACATTTATGTATAAATACACATACAAATATTGACATTGACAATACTTGAGAAACTATCTAAAAACAGACAAAGTCCGAGAGACTCCCCCTAAATGGGTGTGCAGTACCACATGAAATACTCGCTGGCAGTGGGATTGGTGTATCTAAACACTTGCACCGTGTAACTTCCCAGTGGAATGTGTACTGGCCCGAAAAAAGGGTGGTCGTCGGTTCTGTCGATTAAAAGAAGGAACTTCTGCTCAACATGTTTCGCGACTACTGCGTCGCTTCCTCAGGAGCATTCGTTCTAATTAAGGAAGAACATTTTGTTACTTAATATAGCATTGGTACATCTCTGAAATATACAATAGTAAGCAAACACTCTATATGGTTGTTTATAAAAAACTCTTACTGATGCAGTGTCCACACAGGAAGGCCCTCTACTCTCTCCCAACATGAAACGGACTCCAAAAAGAAGGGGCTCCACGCATATAGCCCCGATGGAAATAAGGGGGATGGACTACGCCGGCATACCACCAAAATGTAGTGCCACAACCTCTGAAAGGTGTACTCACTGAAAGTGAGACCCTAGGAGGTGGACAGACTACTGTGCAGCAAAACAGGTTATGGGGATATAACCAGTAAACTAAAATAAAATAGAGAAATAAAAATGCTGTTACTACTTATTGGTGAATAATGGGGTGTGGTATTAGGACATCACATTGTCCCCATTATGCATACTGGTATACTTACTGAAATAAATGATAGTGACCAATATATGTGATACGTGTGCGTTGGATGGAGTGCCAAGCTGTTGACCAATATACTCCAAAAGAAACACAGGGGTCCACACTGTATGGAATAGATGTGTAGTATAAATATAAGTATATGGAGCATTAGGAAGGACTAGTGCTAAAAAGGGACTTTATGAACAGGCCTCCTATTCGTGTTATATCTGATATCAATCATATAGCTACATAAATAGAGCATGGATGGTCTAGATTAGATCACATAATAGGTAAAGGGCCATTGATATATATGTATAAGACATCAAACTGGCCGCATGAACAAAACGGTATTTAAAACAAGGAAGGCCTGGATAATTGCTATTATATGCCTAAGGAACAATGTTCTATTGAACTAGTTAAATACCAGAGGGGCCAGCTAGATAGACTTTAGTCCGGGTTACCTTGTGAAGTGTGGACGGTTCCTGCAAGACTGGTGTGCTGAGGGATATTGCGGCTGGTGCGCCGTGGTCGTTTCTCTCCTCGGACCTCTGTGAGGAGGAACGACCATCAAGCCGCTTTTATATCCCGTTCGGGTGACGTCTGACCACGTCAGACGTCAGCCCGAACCAGCCAACTCGTCATCGAACGTCGTCGGGGCTGCGCGCGCCTCTCATCAGGTGCGCAATGCAGGTCCTCCCCGCCGTTGATGACGCAACGGGCGGCGTTGCTTAGCAACGCCGTCCTAGCCGCATCCGACAACTGCCTCACGCCCCCTACATTCCCGAAATGTTCGGGAGGAGGGGATGCGTGCTGCCATGGCGCATGCGGCTCGGGCGGCTGCATAACCGGCTGCACAGGTGGAAAGGGTATCACTACCCGCGGCGAAGATGCATGTATCCCATGGAGGGGAGTCCGATCATGCTGATGGAAGGAAAAAGGGGGGGGGGGGAACCAAGTATGCTGTTATGAAGTGTGGGACCCAAGTAGAGAGCGAACCAAAACGGGGCAATGCATCAGCAAGCATATAACATCCCGAAAGAGGAAAAAAATTTATATGTATGAATTCCATGTACCACCTCCCTTCCTTATATATATATTTTTTGCAATGAAGATTATACTCTTCTTTCTCCGTATGTATAGTATTTTCTCCAAATGATAGTTCTACCAGGGTGATAGATTTCTGGGGATTATGACATATACAATGTCCAGGCTCGTAATGTAATGTATAATATTGATAGCAATCAACATTGTGATGTGTGTCACAAAATGCAGAAAAAAAAAAAAAAAACTCTCTACTTGGGTCCCACACTTCATAACAGCATACTTGGTTCCCCCCCCCCCCTTTTTTCTTCCATCAGCATGATCGGACTCCCCTCCATGGGATACATGCATCTTCGCCGCGGGTAGTGATACCCTTTCCACCTGTGCAGCCGGTTATGCAGCCGCCCGAGCCGCATGCGCCATGGCAGCACGCATCCCCTCCTCCCGAACATTTCGGGAATGTAGGGGGCGTGAGGCAGTTGTCGGATGCGGCTAGGACGGCGTTGCTAAGCAACGCCGCCCGTTGCGTCATCAACGGCGGGGAGGACCTGCATTGCGCACCTGATGAGAGGCGCGCGCAGCCCCGACGACGTTCGATGACGAGTTGGCTGGTTCGGGCTGACGTCTGACGTGGTCAGACGTCACCCGAACGGGATATAAAAGCGGCTTGATGGTCGTTCCTCCTCACAGAGGTCCGAGGAGAGAAACGACCACGGCGCACCAGCCGCAATATCCCTCAGCACACCAGTCTTGCAGGAACCGTCCACACTTCACAAGGTAACCCGGACTAAAGTCTATCTAGCTGGCCCCTCTGGTATTTAACTAGTTCAATAGAACATTGTTCCTTAGGCATATAATAGCAATTATCCAGGCCTTCCTTGTTTTAAATACCGTTTTGTTCATGCGGCCAGTTTGATGTCTTATACATATATATCAATGGCCCTTTACCTATTATGTGATCTAATCTAGACCATCCATGCTCTATTTATGTAGCTATATGATTGATATCAGATATAACACGAATAGGAGGCCTGTTCATAAAGTCCCTTTTTAGCACTAGTCCTTCCTAATGCTCCATATACTTATATTTATACTACACATCTATTCCATACAGTGTGGACCCCTGTGTTTCTTTTGGAGTATATTGGTCAACAGCTTGGCACTCCATCCAACGCACACGTATCACATATATTGGTCACTATCATTTATTTCAGTAAGTATACCAGTATGCATAATGGGGACAATGTGATGTCCTAATACCACACCCCATTATTCACCAATAAGTAGTAACAGCATTTTTATTTCTCTATTTTATTTTAGTTTACTGGTTATATCCCCATAACCTGTTTTGCTGCACAGTAGTCTGTCCACCTCCTAGGGTCTCACTTTCAGTGAGTACACCTTTCAGAGGTTGTGGCACTACATTTTGGTGGTATGCCGGCGTAGTCCATCCCCCTTATTTCCATCGGGGCTATATGCGTGGAGCCCCTTCTTTTTGGAGTCCGTTTCATGTTGGGAGAGAGTAGAGGGCCTTCCTGTGTGGACACTGCATCAGTAAGAGTTTTTTATAAACAACCATATAGAGTGTTTGCTTACTATTGTATATTTCAGAGATGTACCAATGCTATATTAAGTAACAAAATGTTCTTCCTTAATTAGAACGAATGCTCCTGAGGAAGCGACGCAGTAGTCGCGAAACATGTTGAGCAGAAGTTCCTTCTTTTAATCGACAGAACCGACGACCACCCTTTTTTCGGGCCAGTACACATTCCACTGGGAAGTTACACGGTGCAAGTGTTTAGATACACCAATCCCACTGCCAGCGAGTATTTCATGTGGTACTGCACACCCATTTAGGGGGAGTCTCTCGGACTTTGTCTGTTTTTAGATAGTTTCTCAAGTATTGTCAATGTCAATATTTGTATGTGTATTTATACATAAATGTTTGTTTATATATATATTTTTCTAATAAATTGTTTCAAAAATTTCTAATTAGTGCCTGTAAAGTCCATTTCTCCTTTTTCTTTTCCGTATGGAAAAAAATAAGTTCCTCAACAGTATTTGGATGATCCCTCAATTCCAGATGAGGTGTTTATAGAAGAGACTAATGAAGCAGCCAAGATGGAGATGGAAAGGGAGAGGAAACAAAATAAAAAGTTAAAAAGAATGCCAGTCCAATGTTCTACAGTGTTCTCAGGAACCCAGTGTTCTGACGGTAAATGCTGATCAAATGTCTTGGTCCTCACTTATACAACATCTGCCAAGGTGTGATTCTAAACTTAAAATATTACTTCAGATGCAAAAGGAGATGTTAGAGATGATTGATCCACAGAGAGATAAAGTCTAGGTACCCAAGACACTGACGGGTTCTACAGTCGCTCAGACAGAGAAACCAGCAAAACAAAAGACCTGTTTCAACTGCGGAGGAGTTGGACATTACCGCCAAGTATGTCTGAGCCCAGTAAAGCCTGAAGCACAACGCCAAAAGCCGGCGGGAAACTTTAGAGGGCCCCAATGAAGGAGTCAATTGGGTGCCCTGTTACATCAGCTAACTCCAAACAACCCAATGATACCTGGAAACCACAGAGAGAGCTCAAGCCCTCACAGGATTCCTCCAGTGTTGTCCCTGGGTGACCTAGTAACTCATTACCTGAACCCCGGGACGCCAGGCATTGGAGAGCCAATGCATGCCAGACTCCTGGAGCCCCCACCTAGGCCAAAGTCTGATCAGAACCTACGGAAGAGAGGCGTTAAAATACAAATCACCAAACAGGCTTAACCTGTCACTTCCCACAGATTCCCTCCCAAGCTAGTGGGGCCCTCTCCAATTGTCTCCATTCAAGTGGAGGGAGTTTATGCCAAAGCCCTTTTGTCTACTGGAGCTCAAGTAACTCTTCTCTATAGAGACTACTACGACAAGCATCTCAAACACTTACCACTGCAGAAGTTGGAAGAGATACTTTGGCCGTGGTCTGTCCTCGCCCACCAGGGGCTGAGAAAAGTTGCCTCATCATCGGGACCAATACCGATCTGGTCATTAGACTTAACACCTCTTGTCCAAGAGCAGGGCACTTCAGCCACGAGTGTTCACCCTATGCTGAAACAAGTGTACCAGAACCTAGTACAAGAGCAAGAAGCTCCACTGGAAGGAGTGGGCAAGCTCTGGTGCTTGGACCGGAGTGAGAAGGTGTTGCAGCCAGGTGAAGTAGTTTGTCTAAAAGCATCCATCAAGCTGAGTTGGAGGCAACCGGGCCCTTTCATCGTCCTTGAGGGGGACCGTCAGGAGGAAGGCAAGGGACTGGAAATAATTCCAGAAGTAATATCAACCAAGGCACTACAGAGAAGTCACGGGAAGGTCTCAGTCAGTGTTCGAAACACAACAGCCTCGCCTGTGAAGATGCCAGCTCGGATGTTGCTGGGGCAAGTAAATCAAGCTACCCCCAGTCTCACCGTGTGGTTTAGGAGGAGGAGAAGGGGGAGAGATTCCTGTAGAAGAGTTCTACCCAAAGAACACTCCTCTCATAGCTGTCTGGATGGAAAGGGCCAAGACTCAGCTCCTAAGAAGGCGAACTGCATTTTCAAAGAGTGAGTTCGATGGGGGGCTTGCAAAAAGTGCCAAACACAAGATCGGACTGGAGGAAGATAAACCCTTCCGAGAAAGGGTAAGACAGGTCCCTTTGGGAGACTTGGAAGACCTGCGGGAACAGCTGGCCGAGCTGAAGAAAACAGGAATTATCCGCGAGTCTCGGAGTCCATATGCTTCTCCTATAGTGGTGGGGAGCTAGAAGAATGGGTCGTTGCAGTTATGTATTGACTACAGGACACTAAACCAAAGGACCATTCCTGACCAATACACCACACCTAGAATAGAAGATGCCTCACAGAGCCTGTCATGGGTGAAGTGGTTCAGCGTGTTGGATCTAAAAAGTGGATATTATCAAATCCCCATGCACCCTGAAGATAGGGAGAATACCGCTTTCATTACCCCTGTGGGGTTCTTCGAGTTTAACCAAATGCCACAAGGTCTGTCTGGAGCCCCAAACACTTTCCGTGGAGTGTGGGAGAAGACTGTGGGTGACATGAACCTGATTGAAGTGTTGGTATACTTGGACAATATCATCGTGTTTGGCAAAATGTTGGAAGAGCATGAAGAGCGCCTGAAGAAAGTCCTGAAGAGACTCCATGATGAAGGCCTGAAGCTCTCCATGGAAAAGTGCCAATTTTTCCAACCTTCAGTAAATTACCTGGGTCACGTTGTGTCTGCTGAAGGAGTGGCCACAGATCCTCAGAAGCTAGAAGCTGTCACCTCTTGGCCCAGACCCACGAACGTGACCAAGCTTAGGTCATTCTTAGGGTTCTGTCCCTTTTACAGGAGGTTTGTAGAGGGATTTGCCAAAATAGCTCACCCACTCACTGAGCTATTAATGAACCAAGAAGACACTGGTTCAGACTCAGACAAGCCTGTAAAGCCAGCAGAAGGACCTAGGAAGAAGAGTCTATCGAAGACCAGTGGACCCTTCAATGTGAAGAGGCTTTCAGACAGCTGAAGTGGAGTCTTACAACTGCATGTAGATGCCAGCCGAGACGGGCTGGGCTTTACCAGGAAAATGACGGACACCTAAAGCCTATCGCTTATGTGAGCCGAAGTCTGGCACCTGCCGAGAGAAATTACCCCACACACAAGCTTGAGTTCCTGGCCTTGAAGTGGGCTGTGGTAGATAGACATGTGCATTTCGTTATGTTCCGAATAGAAATTCGGACGAATTTTTCATTATGAAGTGCAGAATTCGTGATCAAGACGGACAACAACCCTCTCACGTACTTACTACAGCAAAGCTGGATGCCACGGGTCATAGATGGTTGGCCGCCCTCTCAGGTTTGCCTTCAGCTTGAAGTACCGACCAGGGGTCAGGAACCGGGATGCAAATGCGTTGTCAAGAACACCCCACTGTTCCCAGGACTCCCCAGAAGAATAGACTCAGTTGAGACCTGAAGGAGTGAGAGCCCTTTGCAAAAGGGCGGAACAACAAGTAAAAGGTGAAGCCAGGGCCGAGAAAGTTGGATTTTCTGCTGTAGGGGTACCCAAATGCTATTGTGATGTCACTCAAGTTGGAGATGAGGGTCTGCCAAAGCTTTCTCGGAAGGACCTTCGCACGGATCAACAGGAAGATCCCCTCTGTAGTTTAGCATTAAAGTCCTTTTGAGAGCCAACACCCTGATTTACTTCTCAATAACACTCATAAGGAAGCTCGCCTGCTGCATAAGGAGTGGGATCGGTTGCAGCTGCAAAAAGGGCTGGTCTACCGAAGGGGCCCCTCTGAGGATCCCGAAGAAAAGTGCCAGTTACTTCTACCGGAGAAACATAGAGAAAAGGTGTTGATTGCCTTGCTTGATCATCATGGCCATCTGGGGTCAGAAAGGACTTTTCAATTAGTAAGAGACAGATTCTATTGGCCTTACATGAGGACTGAAGTTGAGAGTTACTGCCATTCCTGCCTTAGATGCGTCCAAAGGAAGACTTTACCTCAGCGAGCCGCCCCAATGGGCTATTTGGAGAGTCAAGGGCCAATGGATCTGGTATGCATTGATTTCCTATGTTTGGAGTCTAACCTGCACAGAACAGTCTCCCATCACATGATAATTGGTGGGAGGCTCCTCCTGTCAGTTTTATGTCATTGATTGAAGGCAAAAACATGCAATAGGTCACAAATTTTAAATATCTTTGGGGACCAAGGATTCAAAGCAGGGGGAGCATGTAGCGCAGGTGTTTTTGCTACCTAATTTACCACATGAATAGTGTGATGTTTATAAGTAAAAGAATGGCTCCCTCTAGTGTCCTTTCTTTGCATTATTGTTGTTAAAACTTTTGTTTGGCTTTTGCAATAGCCAGCTCCAATGCATTGTGGGAAATGTTGTGAACGAGAAAGTGACTCATATGTAAATTTCCAGTCAATGAACTACCTACCCACAAGGCCAAGCTAAGGCTTGTGGGAAGGGAAATAAAAGGCACAGCGCGGCCATGCTTCTGTCTCTTCTTCCCGGGATGTGAGACCTGCCTGCAGGGACCTGTGTGGGTGTGATCGGAAGAACCGAGGCCTGCTTGGCGCGGAGCGGAGTTGAAGCCTCCGGAGAGGTCTTGAACACAGTGTCCTGGATCAGCGTGTGATCGGAGGATCCAGGATACCGTAAAGAGTTCAGCAACATAGTCATCAGTCATCCAACAGAGAGGTTTGGCATACGGAACCAACTTGAACCGGGACTCAGATCACGTAAAGCGGAGCAGCACAATTGTGCGGTGAGAGGGCTGTTGCCCAAGATTTATATATTACTTTGTCACCTTGCAGACTAGTCCAGAGGATTGCTGAGACCTGCAGTTCTACAGAGCGGTCTCACTGTTATAGGCTATGTCCAACCAGGCCTCAAAGTTTACCTTCCACATAACATAGAGGGTACGGTTGCACCCTTCATAGAGGAAGAAGTTTGCACGTGTTTCACTTTCACTTTCACATCTCTCTCTCTCTATATCTATATCTATATCTATATTTATATTGAATTTTTTTATTTAATTTTTTAACCTAAATGTGGAAATAGTTAAATTAGGTAGTTTGTGCTGAGTAGGTGTATAGTGTGCATTGAACATGTTGTACTGTTTAGTACACTGTCTTACTCCTGTATTCCTTTCCTGCACTCTATATAATTATTTGAGGAGCTGCATTTTTTTACACAGCTGCAACTGACACCATACAGGGAATTAGACACACACGTTCAGGAACCTGGCGGAAACATGACTCTGAAGCTGAAGGCAGATCATCAGGCCCGTGTAGGATTGGTGGCAGTAGATAAAGGGGTCTATGCAATAAATAACAAGTTAAAGATTTCCCAGAGCAAGGTATGTGGACTAATGTTAAACATCTTATAATCATTTTAAAAGATGCAAGCTACACAATTTTAATGAAAAGCAACTGTGCTCCTAGTTGATGGATGATAACTGTTAAATTTTGACATTGATGAATGATAATCAATTATTATAAAGAGATTTATGGATATGAATGACAATATTAATAGTTGATGAGAATAATATACCTGTAGATCAGGGCTGGCCAGCTGGCAGCTTATCAGTTGGACAGCCAGAATGCAGAAAGGCAGTGGGGTGCTGGTTGCTGGACCACTCACTGTGACTCCGACTCCAGGGAGAACACCAACAAAGTTGGGAGGATTATTACTTCCACTGACACCATTTAAAGAAGTTAATTATTGCTGCCTCTGCTGTGAGCTAATTACCACTCCCCAGAATCCCAATGCAAAATCATGTCTTGAACAGCATGTCCCTTCTATACAGGAGAGCATAAAGTGTAAGCATGAAAGCAAGTAAAAGTTTTTGTAAAGCCTAAACATTTTTACCTTAATGCATTCCTTGCATTAAGGTAAAGAATGTTTAGGTGTCAGCATCCCCCTCTCGCTCCCCCCTTTTACTTACCTGAGCCCTCATTCTATCAAGTGCCATACATGTCTGCACCTCTTCTCTCCCAGTGCTGCCAATCAAAGCCAGTGACTAGGGAGCAGGCCGAGTCCTGCTGTGTGTGTCAATTGACACAGCATAGGGTGCCCACGTGTCCCGGATTGCCCGGGACAGTCCCGCAATTAGCAGGTCTGTCCCGGGTACCTTCATTCCGGGACAATACAATGTCCCGGAATGAAACTGACAGAGGAGCAAAATTCCGCTATCGCCATGGCGCTGGCTCTGCCTCCCCACCTGAGAGACTCTTCTCTACTTCTACTGGCTAGGCCACTGGTTGCTAAAGCCAACTGGCGTCTATCAACCAGTGATGTCACGACTGCGACTGCCAGCTTTCAAAGCGGAGGAGGAGGAGTTAACTTCCTCCTCCTCCACGCCCAGTGATCTCAACCGGCCGGCTCCACCTCCACCACGGACGGAGACAAGTGACACGCTGCATCTGGTGGAAGGCGACGGTGGCAAGCTGTGTCTGGTGGCAAGCTCAGGGTTCCCACTTATTCTGCATTAAGGTGAGTTGAACAATTTCATTATACTGTATATTACAATGTAGTCATAGAAATAATGTGATTTCATCATCCTGACACCATATCAAGCATGGTTTTGGGATGATTTAATTGCTAACACCAGCCATTCGCACAACAAATCACCCACACCCGAATTCCCTGTCAACCCCGAGACTACATTAGCCCCAGAACCCCCAACCCTGCCCCCCCTGGCCCTTGTCAAAATTTTCTTCCAGGAAACCGGTCTCCCATGCTAAACTAACATGACTTCCTCCTGACGCTCTATAAAAGAGATAGTGGCACAGGAGGGAAAGGAGAGACCGATTCCATCGTCGGCGAGGGTTTTGAAATCAGCTGAATGGCAGTTTGGAAATGTGGTCACCCCAACGCAGCAGCAGAACTCAGGTGTGAGCACGCACGAGTGTCCTCATGGAAAGACGCTTCCCATGGGGGCACTGGACAGAGGGGAGGGGCCAGGAGCGCTGGCGGGAGACCCAAAAAGAGGAGGTTTGCAGCCGCTCTTTGCAATTCCATTGCACAAAGCAGGTACAAAATACCTTTACAATCACTTTAAATGGGTATCTCTGTTACATACTTGTGTTTTCCTGGTTTTATTATAATACATATATTTTTTTATTTGGAGCTAAAATAATAATAATTGGTAAACATAGTCGCAACCCCCTCTTAACCTGTAGAAACAAATGTGCCCATTTGGTCCTTTGAAGTTTGACACCACTTGTATAGATAGTACATGATCAGTGATGTTAGTGATAAATATACACTATATTACCAAAAGTATTGAGACACCTGCCTTTACACGCACATGAGCTTTAACCATCTCCCACCTAGCGACTGCACATAAACGGCCGGGTGAGCACTTCCTCCTTCTGAGTGGACATTCCTGAATGTCCCTCAGAAGGAACGGGATCATGCGGGTGCGCGCCCACACACCTGCGCGATCTCGATGTACGAGTGTCTCCCGGACACACCGCATCTCGGAATGGCAGGAGGGCACTGTGATTTGCCCTCCTGATCCACATGATGGCTGTATCTAATCACAGCCATCATGATGTTAATAGCACGGGGAGTGACGTTAGATACGGGATCGCACAGCCTCGTGCCCGTGCAGCGGCGCAATCCCGATCTGCTTGTGCCCCCCAGAGACATGACAGTGCTGCACGACAGGAGGGCTCAGTGATTGGCCCTCCTGATCACATGGCGAATGTGTCCAATCACAGCTAACATGTAATGTAAATAGAGAGATGTTGTAATGGTCCCCATCTCTTCCTCTCTTCACACAGAGCCTGTCAGTAAGGAGAGGAAGTGAGATCTGGGAGAATCAGTAAGTTTTTAGCTTTAGTTTGTCTGCTTTATAACCCACTGATCACCCAGATAGTGTCCCCAAAACACAGTGAAAACAACCCCAATTTATTATTTTCACCTATTTTTTATCGATGATCTCCTAAATTACATCGTGGAGAAGTGTAATCTATAGGCCAGCCAACATTTAGCCAACAATCAAAATTCTTCATATGCTCTCCCTTTTGTTTGGAAACCCCTCACCGTGGAAGAATTTTAACTTTTTCTTGGCCTAACCCTCAACATGGTGCTGACAAAAACAAAATGAACTACATGCCTACTGGTCTACCCAACCTATCCACCACATACCAGTCTATTTGTCTTTTATGCCCAGAACCCATTACGAGATGATAATGAGGTTTTTACTAGGGATGAGCGAACACCCCCCGGTTCGGTTCGCACCAGAAAATGCGAACGGACCGAAAGTTCGCACTAATGTTAGAACCCTATTAATTACAATGTTCAACGTTCGAAATCTAAAGTGCTAATTATAACGGCCAATATGCATGTTATTGTCCTAAAAAAGGTTTGAGGACCCGGGTCCTGCCCCAGGGGACATGTATCAATGCAAAAAAGAAGTTTTAAAAACTGATGTTTTCTCTGGAGAAGTCATTTTAATGATGCATAAAGTGAAATATTCCTTTAAATATCGTACCTGGGGGGTGCCTAAAGTATGCCTGTGAAGTGGCATGTGTTTCCTGTGTTTAGAACTGTCCCTGCACAAAATGACATTTGTAAAGGAAAAAACGCCATTTAAAACTGCTTGCGGCTTTAACCACTTACCCACTGGGCACTTAAACCCCCTTCCTAACCAGACCAATTTTCAGCTTTCGGTGCTCTCACACTTTGAATGACAATTACTCAGTCATGCAACTCTGTACCCAAATGAATTTTGTGTCCTTTTTTTCACACAAATAGAGCTTTCTTTTGGTGGTATTTAATCACCGCTGGGTTTTTTATTTTTTGCGCAATAAATCAAAAACTACTGAGAAAAAATAAATACAATTCTTTGTTTCAATTAAAAATTATTGGCAGAGTATTGGCAGAGTATTGGCAGAGTGGTGGCAGAGCATTGCACAGTGGGGGCAGAGCATTGCACAGTGGGGGCAGAATATTGCACAGTGGTGGCAGTGTATTGCACATTGCAGGCACTGACCAGCACTGTGGGCACTACACATCCAGCCCACAGCGCTGGTCCCGTCTCTCCCCTTTTCCACTTCTCCCCTCTCACTGTACCGATCGTTACAGAGAGGGGAGGGAGGAACCGGCGCCGCCGGTTTGTGTACATGTGATCGCTCCATCATTTGACGGAGCGATTACGTGGTAAATGGCCGCTGTCAGCGGCTGTTTACTCTGATCCGTGATGCGCCGGGTCCACGGGACCCAGTGGTCACGGATGTTTCCCAGGGGTCACGCAGGAGCAAGTTTCTGGGAGGACGTCTGTAGGACATCCACCCAGAATAAGCCGACCGCGCTGTAGCCGTCTTTCGGCTATGGCCCGGTCGGCATGTAGTTAATGTAAAAGATGAAAATCTTTGAGAAAAATGGAATGGCTACCCCATTACCCCCCCAGCCCATTACCAGCCCCTGTGGGTCTTGTATGGATATTAAGGGGAACCCCGCACCCAAAATAAAACCCTATACCTACAACCCTATATACTCTGAACAGCAGTATACAGGCGGTGCAAACAAGACAGGTATTGTAGGTTTGTTCTTAAGGAGAATCTGTTTGTAATTTTGAGCATGTAAATTTTTAGGTGTAGCTCCAGCCAAAAAATCTATTTTTAAGCTTTTTGGAGAACATAGGGTAGGGTTATCACCCCTGTAACATTTGTTTTGCTGTCTCTTCACCTGTTCAGAACATTTCACCTCACTTTCCGTCCCAATGACAAATGTTTTTGGAAAATTTTTATTGAAACAAGGATTGCTGATAAAGCATCAGTAGAGAGGAGACACCTTTTTCCCATATTAACTCTTACAGGAGAGAATTTCCCTTCCTAGGGGTAGATTTCCTCTAACTTCCTGTTGTCTCCTTCCGTTTGCAAGTAGGAGTCGTTTGTAAGTTGGATGTTTGAAAGTAGGGGCCTGCCGTATATACTCTTCAGAAATTTGCCCCTTAGATGTTGGTGTTGCCACAACACTGTAAGACCTCACAGTTACTCTTGGTGGGCGCTGGAATGCCCTGCTGTGAAGTATTATATCAGGAATTGTAATTACATGCCATTGTTGAACAGTGGTAGGAAAAATTGGGCCTTTGGTGGTGGTGCTGGTGCTACAACACTGTAAGCCCTCACAGTTACTCTTGGTGGACGCAGGAATGGGCCCTGCTGTAAATTATTAGATCAATAATTGTAATTGCATGCCTCTGTTGAACAGGGGCAGAAAAATTGGGCCTTTGGTGGTGGTGGACGGTGTTGCCACAACACTGTAAGCCCTCACAGTTACTCTTGGTGGACGCAGGAATGGACCCTGCTGTGAATTAGATCAATAATTGTAATTGCATGCCCCTGTTAAACAGGGGCTGGAAAATTGGGCCTTAGCCACTGGTGCTGGTGCCACAACACTGCAACCTCTCACAGATACTGTACTTGGAGCACAGCAATGAGACCTGTTGCAAAGCATTGCATAAAAAAATTGTAATTACACGCCCCTGTTAAACAGGGGCTGAAAATTTTGGCCTTAGCCACTGGTGCTGGTGCCACAACACTGCAACCCCTCACAGATACTGTACTTGGAGCACAGCAATGAGACCTGTTGCAAAGTATTGCATAAAAAAATTTAATTACACGCCCCTGTTTAACAGGGGCTGAAAAATTGGGCCTTAGCCACTGGTGGTGGCACCCAGAAACAAAAATGTTCTTTCAAGCTATCATCAGGATCATTGAGGAGGAAGAGAATAGTCAGTCAACATAACAGGACAGTCACTCAGCATCAGCATAGGCAGTCTTGAAGGGATGTGACATTTCAAAATAAATTATACTGTTACATCAGCTTCAGGTGCCTGGTAGCTGGTGGTGATCCAAGACTGATTCATCTTTATGAAGTTCAGTCGATCAACCGAGTCGGTGGACAGGCGCACCCTGTGATCGATGACAAAGCCTCCAGCAGCACTGAATGTGCGTTCCGAAAGATCGCTGGATGCAGGACAGGCCAGTAGCTCAATTGCATACTGTGCAAGCTCTGGCCAGTGATCCATCCTCAAGACCCAGTAAGCAACAGGATTTTCGGTGGGAAAGGTGTCCAAGTCTGACTTGCCCCTAGGTATTCCTGCACCATGTATATCAGACGCTGGCGATGGTGGCTGAAACCGATCATACCTTGGGGCTGCGGACTAAAAAATTGTCTGAATGCATCGGTCAGACGGCCACCTTCTCCACCGCTCCTTCTGCTACTGACCGAAGCCTTAGCAACTCGTTGTCCAGGACCAGGAGTTTGTAACCTCCCAGTCTCTGGGAACGCGTTGCACAGACCTTTCTGCAAGGCCTCCCGGAGATGTCCCATCCTCAACCTTACCCTTGTACCGTGGATCAAGGAGAGTGGCCAGCCAGTGATCCTAAGAATATGAGGATCCTTCTGCAGGCTTTGCAGGATTAGGGAGGCCATGCAGCGTAGGTTAGCTGAGGCATTCGATCCGGAGTCTTCTGGGTCACTAAGGACGACATGATCCGCAGCCACCTCCTCCCAGACACGTACAAGTCCACCGGTTTCTTGGGACTGTAAATCATCCCTAAAAGACTGCTGCTGCTGATGCTGAGTGCCAGGCTCCACCTCCATGCTGACACAATCCTCCTCCTCATCCTCTTCCTGTGTGATGGATGGGAGAGAAGGAACACTGTCTGAATAAAGGGGGCCTTGAGAGGCAAGAAAGTCCTCTTCCTGCCTCTGTTCTGCCTCAAGTGCCCTGTCCATTATTCCACGCAGAGTATGCTCCAACAGGTGGACAAGAGGTACAGTGTCACTGATGCATGCACTGTCACTGCTCACCATCCTTGTGGCCTCCTCAAATGGTGACAGGACAGTGCATGCATCACTGATCATGCTCCACTGGCGTGGTGAAAAAAATCTGAGCTCCCCTGACCCTGTCCTGGTGCCGTAGTCGCACAGGTACTCATTGATGGCCCTCTGCTGTGTGTGCAGTCGCTGCAGCATGGCCAACGTTGAGTTCCACCTGGTGGGAATGTCACATATAAGGCGGTTCTTGGGCAGGTTCTACTCCTTTTGCAGCTCAGCCAGCTGAGCACTGGCATTATATGATCAGCGGAAATGCACACAGACTTTCCTGGCCTGCCTCAGGACATCCTGTAAGCCTGGGTACCTGCCCAAGAACCTCTGCACCACCAGGTTAAGGACATGAGCCATACAGGGCACATGGGTCAGTTGTCCCTGTTGCAGGGCAGAGAGGAGGTTGGTGCCATTGTCACAAACCACCATTCCTGGCTTAAGCTGGCGTGCGTCAACCACCTCTCGGCCTGCCCCTGCAGAGCTGACAGAACCTCTGCCCCAGTGTGGCTCCTGTCCCCCAAACACACCAGCGCAAGCACAGCATGGCATCTTTTTGCCTGCATACTTGCGTAGCCCCTTGAACGCCTACGGAGCACCGCTGGTTCCGAGGACAAAGGACAGGAAGAGGCCATGGAGGAAGAAGAAGAGGAGGGGGTGGAGGAGAGAGGTGTGTCACAACCAGTAGTAGCATTTTGGAGGCGTGGTGGTGGAACAACCTCCAACACTGCTGTACCTTGTCCTGCATCCTTCCCAGCTGCCAAAAGAGTGACCCAATGGACCGTTAAAGATAGGTAACGTCCCTGTCCATGCCTGCTGGACCATGAGTCAGCGGTAATATGCACCTGACCGCCCTGTCCAGCGAGGCATGGACATTGCCTTCCACATGCCGGTAGAGAGCCGGAATCGCCTTCCGTGAGAAAAAGTGGCGTTTAAGAACCTGCCACTGAGGAACCGCACGTTGCACAAACTCACAGAAGGGGGCAGAGTCTACCAACTGAAGAGGCAGCAGTTGAAGTGCTAGCAATTTAGCCAAGCTAGCAATTAACCGCTGGGCATGTGGATGGCTGGGAGTGAACTTCTTTTGACGGTCCAGCAGCTGGGGCAGGGAAATTTGCCTGGTACAATCGGACGTCGGTGTACTGCTAGCAGAGTGCCCGCAAGTACTTGGCTGTGACACACCTAATTCTACACCTTTATTCCTCTCAGTGCAGCTTTCAGAGAGGACTGAAGGTATAGTGGGGTTGGAGATCCCAGCTGATGAGGAGCAAGGAGAGGTCCGCTTTGTTCTTTGGTGTGGGTCTTTAAGGTACACTTGCCAACGAGCTGCATGGCAGGTCAACGTATGTCTGGTCATGCTTGTGGTGCCCAAGCGGCTGATGTTTTGGCCACGCGAGATACGCTTGAGACATATGTTGCAAATAGCAGCGGTGCGATCTGATGCACTCATCTCAAAAAAGGCCAACACCAAAGAACTTTTGTAATAACGCGCAGAGGCAGCACCCTGCACAGGCGGAGCTCTGCGGTGTGATTCAGTCGGTGTGCTGCCCTTAAGCTGGCCCCCAGAGGGCATTCTGCCTCGTTGGAGATGTACCTCCTCCTCCTCATCTCTCCGATCAGGCACCCATGTGGAGTCAGTGACCTCATCATCCCCTCCCTCTTTACCACTGGAGCAAACCTGGCAGTATGCTGCAGCTGGTGGAACATGACTGCCAGACTGCTGTCCTTGAGCATCCCCTCTCTCTGCGCTCACGCTACTGCCTTCCTCTAGCTGGGTATCATTATCAGAGCCTTCAAAACGCTGGGCATCCTCCTGGAGCATGTACCCAACACTGTGGTCAAACAGTTCGGGGGACTCCTCAGGAGGACATGGTGGGTCTAGGGAAGGAGTGACTGATGACATTGAGACGAGGGAAGAGTATGCGTTGGCAGCTGCTTTGCCAGTACCCTGAGCCTGGGTGAGAGAGGATGAGGAGGATGAGGAGGGCTTGGTCAACCACTCTACCAAGTCTTCAGCATGATGCGGCCCAACATGTCCAGCTGCCGAAAATAAGGACAAGCGTGTCCCATGGCCACGTGCTGATGACGATGCACCGCGTCCACGACCAGCACTGTTGTCTCTAGACACAGAGCCTGCTTGCCCTCTTTTATTGGTTCGTGACTGTCTGCCTCTCCTTGTTGGCCTTCCAGACATTGTAATGGCCTGCAGGAAGATAGGATAACCAGCAATTGGGTAGTGTATATTGTACTGGAGGAACACAACACCCACTAACTCCTGCAGATGGCTGTATTAATAGATAACACCAGCAAAGAAGGGCAGATACAGGTGCAGGTGTATACTGTGCTGTGCTGGAGTCACACAACACACACTAACTCCTGCAGATGGCTGTATTAATAGAGAACAACAGCACTAAAGGGAAGATACAGGTGCAGGTGTATACTGTGCTGTGCTGGAGTCACACAACACACACTAACTCCTGCAGATGGCTGTATTACTAGATAACACCAGCAAAGAAGGGCAGATACAGGTGCAGGTGTATACTATGCTGTGCTGGAGTCACACAACACACACTAACTCCTGCAGATGGCTGTATTACTAGATAACACCAGCAAAGAAGGGCAGATACAGGTGCAGGTGTATACTGTGCTGTGCTGGAGTCACACAACACACACTAACTCCTGCAGATGGCTGTATTAATAGAGAACAACAGCACTAAAGGGTAGATACAGGTGCAGGTGTATACTGTGCTGTGCTGGAGTCACACAACACACACAAACTCCTTCAGATGGCTGTATTAACAGAGAACAACAGCACTAAAGGGTATATACAGGTGTATACTGCACTGGAGGCACAGCACACACTATAAATCCTGCAGATGGCTGTATTTATAGAGAACAACACCACTAAAGGGTAGATACAGGTGTATACTGTGCTGGAGGCACAGAACACACACTAAGTCCTGCAAATGCCTGGTAAAGAACACACTGTCCCTGCCTATCAAGCTCTTTCCCTGCACGCCAGAACACACTACACAAGGCCGCCGCGCATTCTGCCTGTGGCCAATTATGGCTCTCCTTGCTGCCGGCGCTGTGATTGGCCAAGCATGCGGGGTCACAGTGCATGCTTGGCCAATCATCAGTCAGCAATGCACTGCGACTGGTGCAGTGCATTGTGGGCCGTTCGTATCACACAAATTTGATGTGAACGGCCCGCAAAGTTCTGGTTTTGTCGAATGGCCGATGTTCGATTCGAACAAGGGTTCGAATCGAACACCGGGCTCATCCCTAGTTATTACATTTCAACAACAATGCCCAATGCCTCCCTCAAAATCATCCCGATTATGATAAATTGTTCAAAATTCGGCCCCTAATCAATTTTTTTTGCTCCAGCTTAAGCAGATGTTTACCCCTGATATAAATATTTGTGTAGATGATTCCCTAGTACACTTCACGGGAAGACTTGACATAAAGCAATACCTCCCCAGTAAAAGAGCCAGACGTGGGGTCAAATTTTATATGGCATGTGACAGGGCCACAGGTTACACATACGATTTTATAATTTATGAGGGAAAAGACAGACAGCAAACCCCCCCTGGATGCCCTACCTACTTGGGAACAACTGGCAAAATTGTCTGGCATCTGATCAAACTATTACTTGTGAAAGGTTACCACCTATATGTAGACAATTTCTACACGAGTCTACCACTTTTCCGCCATCTGTACCAAAAGAAGACTGTAGCTTGTGGGACAGCACAGACCAAGGGCTTCCCACAGAGATTGGTCGCCAAGAAATTGAAAGAGGGGGAAATGGTCAGTATGTGGAATGAAGAGTTACTAGCACTGAAGTGGAAAGATAAAAGATGTCTACATCCTTTCCAAAATGCATGATGACACCTTGGTGAAACTGCAGAGAAGAGGCCCCATCCAGAAGCCAAAATGTGTGCATGAATATAACCTTTACATGGGGGGGGGATATGAACAACCTGCTGATTCAGCCCTACTTGGCCACCAGGAGATCGCTGTTTTGTTACAAGAAAGTCACCATTCATTTGATGCAACTAGCCCTGTTAAATTTGTATGTTATTTTTTCTAAGTGCACCCAAAGTTCCCTAACCTATCTAAAATTTCAGTAAGACGTTATCACAGCCCTTCTCTATCCCCTTGGCCAAGCCCCTCAACTAATTTTCTCCGATACATTAGCCAGACTCCATGAAAGGCACTTTCCTGAAATCCTCCCTCTTACCCAAACAGGTCCCAAACCCCCCAAAAAAGTGTGTGTTCAAGTAGAGGAATTTGTCATGACACCAGATACTACTGTCCCCAATGTCCCTCTCAGCCAGGCCTCTGTGTTGGATACTGCTATCAGAGCTATCACACTTCACTACACTATTAGAATGGGATATTGACTCTGGATTGAATGGAGAATCATCCCAGGGATCCCATATTTTGGAAAATTGAGGTAAGGCGTCATGTATCACAGCTGTCATATGTTCCATTCTACATATCTGAGCTATGGACAATATTAATTGAGACTGTGTCAGAGAATTAGAGGATAACCAGTGGGTAGGTATTACTCTCTTGGCAGCCAACAGAATACAAGACATCTATTTTTTAGTGTGTTTAGATATTCCAGGGATTGGAGGGCCTAGTAAATAATGGACTGGGTCCAACGGGAAATCCGTCTCTAGCACTGTCTGGAGTAAAGATTGGACCGCGGTCCAAAATGGTATGATTAGCAGACATTCCCAAAAGATATGGTAATGTGTTCCCAGATCTTGTAGGCATCTCCAACATTTCTGGGATGCAGAGGGGTCATATTTGTGAATACCTTCTGGGGTCCTATACCAGAACATGAGGACCTTATAAGCTGTCTCTCTCTGCTCCACGCATCTGGAAGGTTTCGATGTGGAATCCCAGATCTTTTGTTATTGAGGGAGGGATATACAGTGGTGTGAAAAAGTGTTTGCCCCTTCCTCATTTCCTGTTCCTTTGCATGTTTGTCACACTTAAGTGTTTCGGAACATCAAACCAATTTAAACAATAGTCAAGGACAACACAAGTAAACACAAAATGCAATTTGTAAATGAAGGTGTTTATTATTAAAGGTGAAAAAAAATCCAAACCATCATGGCCCTGTGTGAAAAAGTGATTGCCCCCTAAACCTAATAACTGGTTGGGCCACCCTTAAGCCCCATACACACGGTCGGACAATCCGCGGACCAGGTCGGTCGGATCCTGTCCGTCATACTTTGTGTGATGTTGGTTTTGCGTACACACGGTCGGACAAAGTTGTCGGAAAATCCGATCATTCTGAACGTGGTGACGTTTGTTGCCTACGACGGGACTACGTAGAGGCTAGTAGCCAATAGCTTTGGTCTTGTAATGTGATCTGAGCATGCGTAGCACTTTGTCCGGTCGGACAACCGTACACACGATCGGATTTGGTGTGATCGGACCGTGTTGTCGGCAAATCTTTCCAGCAGGAGATAAGACTTTGTCCGTCGGACAATCCGACGTACACTGTCCGATGGTGCATACACACGGTCTGATTTTTCAACAACATTGTCCGATCGGACAGAATCCATGAAAAAGTCAGACCGTGTGTATGGGGCTTTAGCAGCAACAACTGCAACCAAGCTTTGCGATAACGTGCAATGAGGCTTTTACAGCGTCCTGGAGGAATTTTGGCCCACTCATCTTTGCAGAATTGTCCTAATTCAATTACATTAGAGGGTTTTGGAGCATGAATGGCCTTTTTAAGGTCATACCACAACATCTCAATAGGATTCAGGTCTGGACTTTGGCTAGGCCACTCCAAAGTCTTCATTTTGTTTTTCTTCAGCCATTCGGTGGTGGACTTGCTGGTGTGTTTAGGATCATTGTCCTGCTGCAGAACCCAAGTTCGTTTCAGCTTGAGTACACGAACAGATGGTCGGACATTCTCCTTCAGGATCTCTTGGTAGTTCCTTTTATCACGGCAAGTCTTCCAGGTCCTGAAGCAGCAAAACAGCCCCAGACCATCACACTACCACCACCATATTTTACTGTTGGTATAATGTTCTTTTTCTGAAATGCAGTGTTCCTTCTACGCCAGATATACTTGGACACACACCTTCCAAAGAGTTCCACTTTTGTCTCATCGGTCCACAGAATGTTGTCCCAAAAGTCTTGGGGATCATCAAGATGTGTTGTGGAGAAATTGAGACGAGCTTTGATGTTCTTTTTGCTCAGCAGTGGTTTTCTCCTTGGAACTCTGCCATGCAGGCCATTTTTGCCCAGTCTTTTCCTGATGGTGGAGGCATGAACGCTGACCTTAACTGAGGCAAGTGAGGCCTGCAGTTCCTTGGACGTTGTTGTGGGGTCTTTTGTGACCTCTTGGATGAGTCGTCGCTGCGCTCTTGGGGTAATTTTGGGCGGCCGGCCACTCCTGGGAAGGTTCACCACTGTTCCATGTCTTCGCCATTTGTGGATAATGGCTCTCACTGTGGTTCGCTGGATTCCCAAAGCTTTGGAAATGGCTTTATAACCCTTTCCAGACTGATAGATCTCAATTACTTTCTTTCTCAATTGTTCCTGAATTTCTTTGGGTCTCGGCATGATGTGTAGCTTTTAAGGATCTTCTGGTGGACCTTACTGT
Organism: Lithobates sylvaticus; assembly: GCA_028564925.1. Lineage (NCBI taxonomy): Eukaryota > Metazoa > Chordata > Amphibia > Anura > Ranidae > Lithobates > Lithobates sylvaticus. The sequence continues at coordinate 70,724,858 of CM053029.1, forward strand.
GTCAAGCAGCTCCTATTTAAGTGATGCCTTGATTGTGAACAGGTGTGGCAATAATCAGGCCTGGGTGTGGCTAGAGAAATTGAACTCAGGTGTGGACAACCACAGTTATAGTATGTTTTAACAAGGGGGGTAATCACTTTTTCACACAGGGCCATGATGGTTTGGATTTTTTTTCACCTTTAATAATAAACACCTTCATTTACAAATTGCATTTTGTGTTTACTTGTGTTGTCCTTGACTATTGTTTAAATTGGTTTGATGTTCCGAAACACTTAAGTGTGACAAACATGCAAAGGAACAGGAAATGAGGAAGGGCAAACACTTTTTCACACCACTGTAGGGGTCTAAATTATCTTAGCCCATTTTCGCATGTATGCATGTGAGTTTATCGTGAGTGTGTTTGATTCATGGAGAATCTTGTATATAGAAGATATGAGACCAGGTTGATATGGACCTTGAGCACATAGAACTTCGAAGGCTGTAGGTTTTTCTAAATTTAGGTAAGGTGATATAGAGTGCAAATAAAGTTTAAATTGGAGATAAGAAAAGAAGAGCTTTTTAGGGATCTCAAATTAGTTTTGGAGGTCTTGGAACCAGAGTAGTTTACGAGTCACAGGGTGTACTAGATGACCAAGCTGAAAAATGACCGCCTGTGACCATGGATACATGTTGATGTAGGACAGGCTGTCCGGGATATCCGGGTTTAAAAGTATGTTTTGGAGAGGTGGGCATGGAGAAGAGAGAGAGAACCTTTTTTGTCATTTTTTCCAAATAGCGAGGGTAAATAACATCGGTCCTAAGCATATATTTCTCAGCTGGAATATAGAGGTGGTCAAGTCAGACCAGAGCATGGAGCAAGGATGTACAGGGCTGGTAACACTCAGTTCTAACCATCTGTTTGTTGCAAATTGTGTAGACCAGGAGATAGTCCCTGTGAGGTGGGTAGCATAATAGTAATTATTAATATCAGGGGCTCCCAGCCCTCCATGAGACCGAGGGGCGAATACTACTGTGTTAGCAATTCAGTGTGCTTTGTTACCCCAGATAAATTTAGTAAAGGCATAGACATTTTGAGGACATTTATCCTACCTAAAAGAGACAGAGGACATTCCTCCCAGTTATGCAATAGCCTGTGTGTTTCCAGAATTAAAGGGGGATCGTTAGCTTGGTACAGGGTAGAGTAGGATGCAGTTAAATGTATACCCAAATATTTACGGGAGGAAGGACACCAGTGGTACGGGAAGTTATTTTCAATTGTGGTGAGAAGTGTAGGGGAAATATGTATAGGAAGAGCTTCCATCTTGGCTGGGTTAACTTTGTAGCCGAGAGTTTGCCAAATGTGTTTAATAAAGTATGGAGGTTGGGAAGCGAGATGTGGGGTTTTGTTAACGTTAGCAGTATATCGTCTGAGAATAGAGACAGCTTGTACTCCCTTTGTCGTAAGGAGACTCCACTCATGTCTGTATGTTTATGGCTTTGACTAGGGGTTCAAGGCACAGTATAAACAGTAAGGGGGATAGGGGGCACCCTTGTCTAGTTCCATTGCTATGGGAGAAGGATGGGGACAGAAAGGAAGCTAGTTGTACTTGGGAAGTAGGACAGGAGTATAAGGCCTGGAGAGCTGCCATGAATGAGCCTGTAAATCCAAACTGTGTGAGCGTACAAATATATATGACCATCCAAGCCTGTCAAATGCTTTCTGAGCATCTAGGCTCAAAATAAGGGCAGAGCGGGAGGTCTTGTCCAGTAGGTCTATCAGGTCAATAGTGCGTGTGTTGGTGTTGCCACCTGCATGTCTACCTGAAACAAAGCCTACCTGATCATTATGAATAAGCTTAGGGATTATGGAGGTGAGTCTTTTGGCTAGGATTTTTGTAAAAATTGTATAATCTGAATTGAGTAGGGCTATGGGCCTATAGTTGTCTGGCATTGAAGGGGACTTCCCGGGTTTTGGAAAGACTGATATGGGCATGTAGGAATTGAGGATGAGGAGTGGTGCCTTTCTGTAGGGAGGTAAAAAGATCTAGTAGGTAAGGACTTAGGATAGGAACGTCTTATAATAGGAATAGGGCAGGCCATCTGGTCCTGGCGATTTATGTAATGGTAGATCTTTAATTAACCCAGCTAATTCTTCTGGTGTGATGGCAACGTTAAGTGTTTATTTTTGAGAGGATGACAATTTGAGTAGTTTTAAAGGGTCAAAGAAGGAATTGAATCGTCTTGGGAAAAGAGGTGTTTAGGGTCTGTGTGTAAACAATTATATAGCTTTTTATAAAAATCCCCTAAGACTTTAGACATTGTTTGCGGACAGTGAGTTGGAGTTCCATCAATTTGTGTAAGAAATTCAGGGCGTGGCTTAAGCTTATTTACTAACATTCTATGCGGTTTATTAGCATATTCGTAAAATTTTTGTTTAGCCCAAAGAAGGGATTTGGAGCATCTGTTCATGTCAATCGATTTCAACCGTTCGCTTAGGGAGATGACTGTATACAGACGTGCCACCGCAGGGGAGGCAAGCAGCAGGTTTTCTGCTTTATGTATCTGGGAAAGAATATCAAGTCTCTGAGCAGCAGAGTCTCTTTTTAAATAAGAGCCAGCCGAAATACACTGGCCTCTAAAGTAGGCCTTATGTGCCGCCCATAGGTAGACATGACCGCCACAGTGTGTTCATTTAGTTGGAAGAACTTTGAATAGTCCTTCAGACAGTTGATTTTTAGTGACAGGGTTGTGGAGTAGGGAATCATTAAGTCTACAGTGGCAGGTTCTAGTTGAAGATAAGGAGAGTGTGAGGTCAAGCTGAACCGAGGAATGGTCTGACCAGGTTATGGGGTTCAATTCTGATGCGACTGTGGATGTTAATAGTGGGGCTGTCACAAAAAGGTAATCTAGTCTAGAGTACATCTTGTGGGGAGGGGAGAAAAAAGTTAATTGTTTATGTGTAGGGCGTTTAATTCTCCCTATGTCTAGTAAATTGTAAGATCTGATGATTTTACGGAAAGAGGTGGGTTGACTTTCTACCTTAGAAGAGGAGGTTGTAGAAAATAGTGTGAGTCTGTCTCTTCTAGGGGATATTGTCATGTTAAAATCACCCCTGACAATCATGAATGGTTGAGCATATTTTCCAAGTTTGCCGAGCACATCAGTGAGAAACTGAATTTCGCCTGAGTTGGGAGCATAAATATTGACTAGAGTAAAAGAACGTGAGAGATAATCGCAGTCCAGGAAAATGTATCTACCATGGGGGTCCATAAATGAGGATTTCACTCTCAGCGGACATGATTTTTTGATCAATATAGCCACGCCTGCATTACCGGAGGGGTCAGAGGCTGTAAATGACATAGGGAAACGTTTCACAGCAAACTTAAAGGATCCCCCAGGGCGAAAGTGAGTCTCCTGGACCAGGATTATGTCAGCAGCTGATGATTTGAACTCCTTCAAGGCTAGCCATCTTTTATGAATGGAGTTCAAACCTTTCACATTATACGTAAGAACACGTAAAGCCATAGTGGTATAACATGGTTATTCTGTAGTTAACGTTAGAAATCAGAAACAGAGTCAAAAACAAAAGTAAGAAAAAAAACATAAAGTCCATGGTGTATCCTGTGGGGGAAAGAATGAGGTAACATAAAGTATCACTGAAAATCAGCAATGAAAAAAGGTTTTAGCAACAAAGAAAAATAAAATAAAAAATGTTGGTAAACTCCCCAAATCAGGGGGAACTCAGTACGGCATGGGCCGAAACAAAATCAAACAAAAATGTCAAAGGGAGAGTCCTCAAGTTGGGATTTTGCAGAAGGGGCATCGCTGGGGTGTGCGATTGGGGTCCAGATCCTACCTGGATTGGACGCAGGCTTAGGTGTTGCAGGAAGTGGTATGGGTTCCTCGTCTGGTAGTGGTGGAAGGCCCAGATTGCGTATGAACACCTCACTTTCCTGAAGATCCCTCATGGAAAATTGAGTGCCATCTCGTAAAGTGGATAAGTGAAAAGGGAAACCCCAGCTATATGAAATTTGATGGTTTTGCAGGTGTGTTGTCAACGGGCGAAAGCTGCGACATTTAGCGAGGGTTATCTTTGCTATCATAGTAGTGGAAATGTACTATGATATCCCTGGGATTCGCCCCTGCAGGGGGCTTGGGAGCCACCGACCTGTGTGCTCTGTCCAGGTGCCAATCTATGTCAGGTATTTGGGGGGCTAAGGTGTTGAAGAGGCTCAGCAAATATGGTCGAATCTTTTGGTCCCCCACAGACTCGGGGATGCCTCGGATGCGTAAATTCTGACGGCGTTCTCTAAATCCTCTTGTTGGGATTGAAGCTGGGAGATAGATTGTTTTAAGCCTGCATTGTCCTCTTCTAGGACATGAACGTATTGTATCAGATCATCAAATTTTGTTTCTAAGTGATCAGTACGTTCTCCTATGTGGATTATCTCCCCCCTCAGTTCTCGTGCCAGTTTTCCCACTTCTCTGGTGAAATTGCATGTCATGTTTTGCAGGAGAGACTGCAGCTTAGCATCCAGTATTTCAACTGTGAGGGGGGCTGACATCTCTGTGTTTTGAAGTGGGTGCAAATAGCAGGGGGATGTCTCCTACCTCCTCGTGTGCATCCGCTGGAGCCAGCGGGGCGCTCTGCATAATTGAGGCTGGGGATTCGGGCCTGTACAGGAAGCGATCCAGTGTTTGTGTAGGCCGCAGCACCGGGGTGTGTGATGATGCCATTTGCTTTGGCCCGTACTTCACTATGGGTTGCCTGGAGGGTTCTACAGTCTACGGTTCTCCCGTGGCTGCTGTAGCTTCCGTTCGCTGTGCGGAAGCTTGTGGAAGGCTGCGGGGATTGGAGCAGAGGAATTACACGTCCGCCATCATCGAATGCCGCGTATGCGTCCCAGGGGTGTGTCTTTTGAATACTGTGTTATACAATTTTGCCTCTGCCTTTGAAAATAATGGGCTGGGCTACCTTAAAAGCCATCCGATCAAATATTTCCTGGAGGATGCAGGAGACGTCCATAGGCCTTAGCACTGTGAAGCCCTTGGGAGGGTTGTTGGGAGCGGTGTGTGGGCTTGGCAATCCACTATATTGAGTGCAGAAACCAAGAAAGGAGGGGTGCAGCTCTGGTGGAGAGGCCGGGAGCACCAAGATAGCCACCAGGGGCCGGGACTAGGCCGAAGCCGCGGCCTGGATTTGGAGCTACCGCCGTGCGGGAGGGCACCGCTCCGTTCAAACCCCCGTCCGGTCGGAAGCTGTGTAGCAGGATCTGCGTGCGTTGAGGCACCAGAGAGGCCGGGATACAATGCTGGTGGAGAGGCCAGGAGTACCAAGATGGCCACCGGATCCGGAGACTAGGCCAAAGCCGCGGCCTATAGTTGTGGCTGCCGCCGTGAGTAGGATCGTCACATCGCTCAGACCCCAGTCCAGTCAGAGGCCCGCGGAATTGGGTCTGTGTGTATGGAGGGCCCCCGGGGGGGAATGTCAGGCTGCTGCAGGAGGTCGCTGGGTAGCAGGATTGATGTGAAGAAGGAGTAGTAGACGGAGCTCGGGTCCTGCATGTCCTACTCCATGTTGTACCAGGCCACGCTCCGCAACCCGGACTGTTTAATGACTATGCCTCTGCCAATCATGTTTCTGCCTTCCACGTAAATTGACCTTGGCCTGTTAAATCATGCTTTTTGCCTGCCTCCTGAACTGATCATTTTCAGAGGGGAGAAAACATTTTTCTCCGGGTTTTTGTTTTCTCTGATTAGGGTCTGGAAACTTGGAGGCTTTGTAGAGATTTGGGTAGGAAGAAGCCTCTACCCCTGTCCTCAGGTCTTACCTGACCAAGGCCTAAATTTTATAGTGCTGCCTGCTGCCACCTGAACTGGTCATGCCTTTGCCTGCCACCTGAACGGGCCACGCCTTTGCCTGCCACCTGAATGGGCCACGCCTTTGCCTGCCACCTGAACGGGCCATGCCTTTGCCTGCCACCTGAACTGGCCACGCCTTTGCCTGTCACCTGAACTTTCCATAACTCTGCCTGCCACCTGAACTGGCCATGCCTCTGCCTGTTATCTGAACTGCCTGCTAAACCATGGACCATGTTCATACTTTGCCAAATCTCTGTCTGGTGACTGGACAATTCCTGGATATTTCCTTTGGCTGTCTGGATCAATGCTTTGACTGCTCTGGGATGGTATTGCTGCCTGCTAAAACCACAGCCAATCCTTTTGTTTACCCTTTGCTCAGCAGAATGTATTTTGGGGTGTAATTCTCGGTGTGTACATGCTATGTGTTAGAAGCCTAAAGGTGCTACTTGCATGTTGGGCCTATGTATGTAGCCAGGCTGTGGAAAAGTCTCACACATGGGGGTATCGCCATACTCAAATGTATTTTGGGGTGTCATTTTTGCTATGTACATGCTATGTGTTAGAAAGACCTTCTAAATTGACAACTTTGTGAGAAACAAAATATGTTTTCATTTTCTTTCCACAGTTTCCAAAAACTTTTGAAAAGAAATGACATGTTCAAAAGACTCATTATGCCTCATAGAATTTACATTGGGGTGTTTTCTTTCCAAAATGGGGTCATTTTGTGGGTAATTCCATTGTCCTGGTGCTCCAGGGCCTTCAAAAATGTGATAGGTACTCAGGAAATGAAATGTGTAATTTATGCCTTTAGAACACCTGATTTTGCTACTTGGATGTTGGGCCTCTGTATGTGGCCAGGCTGTGGAAAAGTCTAACATATGGTGTATCACCATACTCAGGACAAGTAGCAGAATGTACTTTGGGGTGTAATTGCAGGTATGCTTGCACCGTGTGTGAAAAATAACTTGTAAATACGACAATTTTGTGAAGGTAAATTTTTTATAATATATATATATATATATATATATATATATATTTATTTATTTCTTAATTTTCCAAAGCATTTTGGGGGAAAAAATTGCAACTTCTAAAAATTCACTATGCCTCTTACTACATACCTCTGTCTTCTTCTTTCCAAAAAGGGGTCATTTGGGGAGTATTTGTACTGTCCTGACATTTTAGGGCCTCAAGAAATGAGATAGGCCATCAGTGCATCAGGATTGATCAATAATGCGTAGCATAGCTTGTAGACTCTATAACTTTCACACAAACCAATCATCATACACTTATCAGGATTATCAGAATGACAAGCAGCAGAATACATTTCGGCCTATCTTTTTGACGACATTTGATTTTATAGGATTTCTTTTAAAACATAAAGTAGAACATTTTGTATTTTTTTTCAAAAGAGTTATAATTGACTTACTGTAATCATCAGGGCCAAACTCAATGCCCAATACTTTGATTTTCTGCTGAGGCCTCGGTAAGGTGTCTGGAAGTGCAAAGCTCTCACCTCCCTCGCTTATCCAAAACCCTTCACTTTTATCACAGTTGACCTTCGAGCCTGATGCCTCTGTATACTGTTCTATCACTGAGACCACCTTCTGTGCCTCCTCTGTCCCAGAGATAAGACAGAAATGTAATCAGCATAGGCTACAACCCTCAAGGGCTTTTCACCAGCATTGCCCACCGGAACCCCACACAACGGTCCGTTCTCTAGCCTTCTGACGAAGGGGGCGATTGCGAACACGTATAGCAAAGGGCTCAGCGGACATCCCTGGTGCACCCCCAAACCAACTCTGAAGACTTGTCCAACCCATTAACAAGCATGAAGCTCTTTGCCTCTCTGTACAAAGTCTTAAGCCATCCAATAAACCCACCCTCCAGGCCATACTTGTCAAAGAGAAGCCAGAGGTACTCATGATAGACACGACCCAAAGCCTTCCCCTGATCCAATGCCAGCAAATACTTTCCCCAGCCTTCAGCCCTGCAATGTTCCAAAGCCTCCCGGACAGCTAACACCGCTGAAAAAGTGCTTCTGCCCTGGACTGAACAAAGCTGCTGACGAGAAAGCAATCTGTCTGCTATTGATGACAAGCGCCAGAAAATTATCTTCGCCAGAATCTTTCTATTGACATTGAGAAGGCTAATGGGGTGCCAATTCTCAATCATTGAGGGATCCTTGCCTTTTGACAACAAAATCACAGCAGATTGTCTCATGGAGACAGGGAGCAAACCCTCTTGAAAACAGACGTTAAATATCTCCACAAGATAAGGTGCCAATCTGGATCTGATAAAGCTGTCAAACTTGCCAGCGGAATGTCATTTCCCAGACCTGGTGTAGAGTCCAGAAAACTTGACATCTTTGCCCGATCAAGGTACTTGATCCACATAATAGACCTCAAGACCTCCAGGATCCCTGACCTGGATTTCGTCAAAGAGCACTTACTATCCCTTGGCCCAACAACCGTCTTAACTGCTGCGCTTTGTTTGCAGTTCTGAGAAAGGTTGGACGAGTGGTATATCCCATAGTCCCTTTCCAGAACCAAAGACGCGCTGGTCATACTTATACTTCCTAAGGAGAAGTTTCACCTCAGAGATCACCCCTGAATCTCCAGCACTCGAGACAAGGCAATCAAGTTTTCTCTGCAGCTGTTGCTAGCTAGGTAATGTACTTACCAAGCTGTTTCTTTTTTCGTATGGCCTTGAAAAACCCACTGATCTGGCTTTTGGCAAGCTCCCACCGCTCTGACTTACTGCTGCAAAAATCCAGGATGGTTACCTACGCCTGAAAAAAATCTTTAAAAGATTGTCTTCCTTCCTTTAGGGGGTATATCTGAAGCATTGGGAATAACAGACAGCATACGGTGATCAGAGAATTCCACCAGACGACACTCAGGAGCAAAAGGCAGAATCCCCCTTAAAAAAAAAAAAAGTATCTATCCTGCTCTCACAACTGCCTCGCTTAACCACTTCAGCCCCGGAAGAATTGGCTGCTGAATTACCAGGCCATTTTTTGCGATTCGGCACTGCGTCGCTTTAACTGACAATTGCGCGGTCATGCGACATGGTATCCAAACAAAATTGACGTCCTTTTTTCCAACAAATAGAGCTTTCTTTTGATGGTATTTGATCACCTCTGCGGTTTTTATTTTTTGTGCTATAAACAAAAAAAATGTGAAATTTTGAAAAAAAGGCAATATTTTTTACTATAATAAATATCCCCAAAAAATATCAAATAAAACAATTTTTTTCCACAATTTAGGCCAATATGTATTCTTTTACATATTTTTGGTGAAAAAAATCACAATAAGCGTATATTGATTTGTTTGCGCAAAAGTTATAGCGTCTACAAAGAAGGGGGTAGTTTTATGGCATTTTTATTAATAATTGTTTTTTTTTTACTAGTAATGGCGGCGATCTGCGATTTTTGTCGTGACTGCGACATGGCGGACACATCGTACACTTTTGAAGCTATTTTGCGACCATTGTCATTTATACAGCGATCGGTGCTATAAAAATGCAATGATTACTGGGTAAATGACACTGACAGGGAAGGGGTTAACCACTAGGGGCGAGGAAGGGGTTACGTGTGTCCTAGGGAGTAATTTTAACTGTGTGGGGGCTGGGCTACCTGTGACACGACATTGATCACTGCTCCCGATGACTGGGAGCAGTAGATCAGTGTCCTGTCACAAGGCAGAACAGAGAAATGCCTTGTGTACACAGGCATCCCCCTGTTCTGCAGCTCCATGACATGATCACGGGACACCGGCAGACAGCGAGTCCGCGGGTCCAGTGCGCCCGCACGGCACGAAATTCAAAGCGGCGTATATATACGTTGCTTTGCGCAGTGGTGCCATTCTGCCAACGTAAATGTGCGTAAGCTGGTCGGTCCGCTATGACTGTGGGACGCCTCCTCACAGATCCTCACAGGCAGGCCAGGTGATCCCAAGAGACCTAAAAATGGCCGCTAGTGTTCCTTTAATGCCCTACCAAGCATGCACTGCTAAAGAGAGTGTTCATGGGTAGGTCACCAAGCCTCCAGGGTAACAAGGTCAACCTTCTCATCAAAACAGTCACTTCCTGTATTAGTCTTTTATGCTTGTGCTGAGTTAAAACTCATATCAGTGCATTACCAGTATTTGGTCACTAGATGGCTCCAAATACTGAACCATAGCGATGTCCATATACTTTGTATTGTAGTATGCAAACACACATCAATATGCAAGGATGTCAGCGCTACACACTCCCCCTACTTTATCTCTTTGGTCCCCAAAGAGGTTCAAATTACTAACCTATATCCTATATTTTAGCCTCTATATGGTCATACAACAGACAGAGGAGCTTCCCACGAGTTGTCATATGATGGGGAGCTATCCTGTGCACTCACAGCTGATACTACCGTGTCTGGTACAGATGTGCCAAGGGGTGAGGGGGGGTTGTCCCTTACTGAATAAAAAGTAGAGGGACCAGGTAGTTCATGGTTTCTTTTGCTGACAAACTGAGATGCTTCAGAGCATTTGCTCTTTGCACTTTCGGAGTATCCATTCATTTTTGGCAAATATCTTCATCCCTCCTCTCAGTGACTGAAGATGGAGAGTAAATAAGAGTACTGGGCTCTGCCCTCCCGCCTCCCTCCCCCTAGACTGTCCGTGATCAAGCCAACGTTTTCATTCCTCTATCACCTATCCAAGTGTACCGACTTACTACACTACCCAACTCTCCCTGAGCGACCCCTCTCCGTCTGCTGAGGCCTGATAGGCCACAACCGACTGCGCCTTATGCAGCAATGTCTGCTGCAGTGCACTCCTCAGCTCCTCTATCGCTCAAAGTATACTCTCTAAACGTCAAAGGCCTCAATGTTCCAGAAAAGCGCAGTAGTGTATTGGCGGAAGCACACAGGCTCAAAGCCCAAGTGGTCTTCCTACAGGAAACCCACTTCAAGTCAAGCTCTATCCCACGCTTATCGGATAAACGCTATCCGGAAGTATACCATGCAACCTGTACCGATTCTAAAACCAAAGGGGTATCCATCTTACTAGCTAGATCCATGGCATTCCACCTCACTGACCGACTCACAGATCCCGAGGGCAGATTTATTTTTTTGAAAGGCACCTGGAAAGACAAACCCGTAACCTTAGCAAACGTTTACTGTCCCAATGCAAATAGGGTGCCCTTCCTTAGAAACCTTATCTCAAAACTAGCTTCTTTTCAGGCAGGTCTGTTGATAATGGGAGGGGATTTTAACATGGCCTTAGACCCACTAATAGACACCTCCACAGGCACCTCCTCGTTCCCATATTCAGCGCTACGCCAAGTAAAGCTCCAACTAGTGTCCCTCACCCTTCATGATACATGGCGTACTCTTAACCCCCGGGAGAAAGACTACACGTTCTATTCGACACCACACAACCGTTACTCGAGACTAGACTACATCTTCTTACACCAAGCTGACCTATCATACTTGAAATGCGCTACGATTGAAAACATGACGATATCTGACCATCACCCTATCACAATAACCCTACAATTTCCACAGAGGGAGGGATATACTAAGATGTGGAGACTAGATGCCTCTATCCTGGCAGACCCGGTAGATGCAGAACTTATCAGAAAGACAATGCAGGAATACTTTCAGAACAATGACACTCCAGATGTGACCCCTATGGTACAATGGGAGGCACACAAGTGTGTCATACGGGGACACCTTTTAGCTATCGCAGCGAGGAAAAAAGGGAACACCAAAAACTGATACGTACTCTCTCCGACAAGATAACCACTTTAGAGATTCAACACAAACGCACGAGGGCGGCCCAAGTAGCACAGGAATTGGCAGACACCCGATCCCTATTTGTTGAGGAGCTATTTAGGAGGGCCCGAAAACGTCATATATTGTCCCAGAAACTGTTCTTTGAACAGGGCAATAAGCCCGGGAAACTGCTGGCCAGATGCCTACAGAAACGTACTCTGACATCCACTGTCCATCATGTAACTGATCAGTCAGGAAAGCACTAGACATGTGCGATTCGTTTCGTACGAATTCGTAATTCGTACGAATTTTTCGAAATTCGTACGAATTTACGAATCTGTAGTACGAATTTTTTTTTTTACGAATTCCGTACGGAATACGAAATTTTTTTTACGAATCGTTAGTAAAGTTACGAATCGTTACGAATCGTTACGAATCGTTAACGCGGCTAATGAATTGTTGGTTCTCATAACACAGAGAACAATTCGAATCCAACTACAAATATCGAATTTCAATTTCAAGTTACGAATAGTTACGAATCGTTATGAATAGTTACGAATCGTTACGAATCGTTATGAATAGTTACGAATCGTTAGTAAATCCAACTACCAATATCGAATTTCAACTAATTTGAACGAAATTATTATAGCAGATATAACGAATGAATTCGAATGACAAAGTGTCATTTTTGCAGAAAAAAAAAAAGCGTAGGGGTCCCCCCAAATTCAATAACCAGGCCCTTCAGGTCTGGTATGGATATTAAGGGGGACCCCAGCCAAAAAAAAATAAAAAAAATGGCGTGGGGTCCCCCCCAAATATCCATACCAGACCCTTCAGGTCTGGGATGGATTTTAAGGGGAACCCCGGCCAAAAAAAAAAAAAAAAATGGCGTGGGGTCCCCCTCAAAATCCATACCAGACCCTTTATCCGAGCACGCAACCTGGCAGGCCGCAGGAAAGGAGGGGGGGACGAGAGCGGCCCCCCCTCCCGCCTGAACCGTACCAGGCCACATGCCCTCAACATTGGGAGGGTGCTTTGGGGTCCCCCCCCAAAGCACCTTGTCCCCATGTTGATGAGGACAAGGGCCTCATCCCCACAACCCTGGCCGGTGGTTGTGGGGGTCTGCGGGCGGGGGGCTTATCGGAATCTGGAAGCCCCCTTTAACAAGGGGACCCCCAGATCCCGGCCCCCCCCCTGTGTGAAATGGTAAGGGGGTACAAAAGTACCCCAACCAATTAACCAAAAAAGTGGCAAAAATGGTAAAAAAAATGACAGGAGACAGTCTTTGACAATTCCTTTATTAAAATCTTCTTTCTTCTGCTCTTCCTTTCTTCATCTTCTCCTTCCGTCATCTTCTTCCATCTTCTTCCATCTTCTTCTTCCTTCGATTCGCTTCTTCTTCCTCCGGTCTTCTCGTCCTTCTCGTCCGGCGTCGTCCTTCTCGTCCGGCATCGTCGTCTCTTCTCGCAGGCCGCTCCTCGCAATGGGAGGCTCCCGCTCTGTGAGGCTCCGCTCCGGGTGACAGGTCTTTTATAACGAAGGCACCTGGTGACCCCGCCCCCTCTGACGCACGGGGACGTCATGTGGAATTCCCTATGGCTTTCCCCATGACGTCAGAGGGGGGGCGGGGTCACCGGGTGCCTTCGTTATACAAGACCTGTCACCCGGAGCGGAGCCTCACAGAGCGGGAGCCTCCCATTGCGAGGAGCGGCCTGCGAGAACAGACGACGATGCCGGACGAGAAGGACGAGAAGACCGGAGGAAGAAGAAGCGAATCGAAGGAAGAAGAAGATGGAAGAAGATGACGGAAGGAGAAGATGAAGAAAGGAAGACCAGAAGAAAGAAGATTTTAATAAAGGAATTGTCAAAGACCGTCTCCTGTCATTTTTACAATTTTTGACGCTTTTTTGGTGAAATGGTAGGGGTACTTTTGTACCCCCTTACCATTTCACACAGGGGGGAGGCCGGGATCTGGGGGTCCCCTTGTTAAAGGGGGCTTCCAGATTCCGATAAGCCCCCCGCCCGCAGACCCCCACAACCACCGGCCAGGGTTGTGGGGATGAGGCCCTTGTCCTCATCAACATGGGGACAAGGTGCTTTGGGGGGGACCCCAAAGCATCCTCCCAATGTTGAGGGCATGTGGCCTGGTACGGTTCAGGCGGGAGGGGGGGCCGCTCTCGTCCCCCCCTCCTTTCCTGCGGCCTGCCAGGTTGCGTGCTCGGATAAGGGTCTGGTATGGATTTTATGGGGGACCCCACGCCATTTTTTTGGGCTAGGGTTCCCCTTAAAATCCATCCCAGACCTCAAGGGTCTGGTATGGATTTTGAGGGGGACCCTACGCCATTTTTTTTTTTTTTTTTGGCTGGGGTCCCCCTTAATATCCATCCCAGACCTGAAGGGCCTGGTTATTGAATTTGGGGGGACCCCTACACATTTTTTTATCAATGACTTCAATGAATGACAGTTCTCTGTATTACGGATCCAACAATTCATTTGCCGGCAATAGCTGCGACTCGATTTTAAATAGTTTTTTTTTTCCTGCAAAAATGACACTGCAGGAACAGTTCCCTATATTAGATATACTGAATCTCGAATCATTCGAAGCATTCGTTATATCCGCTATTATAATTTCTTTCATGTTAGTTGAAATTACATATTTGTTAGTTACAATACAACATTCGAATTGTTCTCTGTATTGCGGGAATCGGCAATTAGCCGCGAGTGATTTTAAATGTCTTTTTTTCCTGCAAAAATGACACATTGTACAGAGAGAGTTCTAAACACAGGAAACCTGCGCCCTTCTATATACTATATACTCTATAGTATGCCTATGAATGGGGTCATGTTTCCCGTGTTTAGAACTCTCTCTGTACAATGTGTCATTTTTGCAGGAAAAAAAGACATTTAAAATCACTCGCGGCTAATTGCCGATTCCCGCAATACAGAGAACAATTCGAATGTTGTATTGTAACTAACAAATATGTAATTTCAACTAACATGAAAGAAATTATAATAGCGGATATAACGAATGCTTCGAATGATTCGAGATTCAGTATATCTAATATAGGGAACTGTTCCTGCAGTGTCATTTTTGCAGGAAAAAAAAACTATTTAAAATCGAGTCGCAGCTATTGCCGGCAAATGAATTGTTGGATCCGTAATACAGAGAACAGTCATTCATTGAAGTCATTGATAAAAAAATGCGTAGGGGTCCCCCCAAATTCAATATCCAGGCCCTTCAGGTCTGGGATGGATATTAAGGGGGACCCCAGCCAAAAAAAAAAAAAATGGCGTAGGGTCCCCCTCAAAATCCATACCAGACCCTTGAGGTCTGGGATGGATTTTAAGGGGAACCCTAGCCAAAAAAAATAGGCGTGGGGTCCCCCATAAAATCCATACCAGACCCTTTATCCGAGCACGCAACCTGGCAGGCCGCAGGAAAGGAGGGGGGGACGAGAGCGGCCCCCCCTCTCGCCTGAACCGTACCAGGCCACATGCCCTCAACATTGGGAGGATGCTTTGGGGTCCCCCCCAAAGCACCTTGTCCCCATGTTGATGAGGACAAGGGCCTCATCCCCACAACCCTGGCCGGTGGTTGTGGGGGTCTGCGGGCGGGGGGCTTATCGGAATCTGGAAGCCCCCTTTAACAAGGGGACCCCAGATCCCGGCCCCCCCCCCTGTGTGAAATGGTAAGGGGGTACAAAAGTACCCCTACCATTTCACCAAAAAAGTGGCAAAAATTGTAAAAATGACAGGAGACGGTCTTTGACAATTCCTTTATTAAAATCTTCTTTCTTCCTTTCTTCATCTTCTCCTTCCGTCATCTTCTTCCATCTTCTTCTTCCTTCGATTCGCTTCTTCTTCCTCCGGTCTTCTCGTCCTTCTCGTCCGGCATCGGCGTCTCTTCTCGCAGGCCGCTCCTCGCAATGGGAGGCTCCCGCTCTGTGAGGCTCCGCTCCGGGTGACAGGTCTTGTATAACGAAGGCACCCGGTGACCCCGCCCCCCCTCTGACGTCATGGGGAAAGCCATAGGGAATTCCACATGACGTCCCCGTGTGTCAGAGGGGGCGGGGTCACCAGGTGCCTTCATTATAAAAGACCTGTCACCCGGAGCGGAGCCTCACAGAGCGGGAGCCTCCCATTGCGAGGAGCGGCCTGCGAGAAGAGACGACGATGCCGGACGAGAAGGACGACGCCGGACGAGAAGGACGAGAAGACCGGAGGAAGAAGAAGCGAATCGAAGGAAGAAGAAGATGGAAGAAGATGGAAGAAGATGACGGAAGGAGAAGATGAAGAAAGGAAGAGCAGAAGAAAGAAGATTTTAATAAAGGAATTGTCAAAGACCGTCTCCTGTCATTTTTACCATTTTTGACACTTTTTTGGTGAAATGGTAGGGGTACTTTTGTACCTCCTTACCATTTCACACAGGGGGGGGGGGGCCGGGATCTGGGGGTCCCCTTGTTAAAGGGGGCTTCCAGATTCCGATAAGCCCCCCGCCCGCAGACCCCCAAACCACCGGCCAGGGTTGTGGGGATGAGGCCCTTGTCCTCATCAACATGGGGACAAGGTGCTTTGGGGGGGACCCCAAAGCACCCTCCCAATGTTGAGGGCATGTGGCCTGGTACGGTTCAGGCGGGAGGGGGGGCCGCTCTCGTCCCCCCCTCCTTTCCTGCGGCCTGCCAGGTTGCGTGCTCGGATAAAGGGTCTGGTATGGATTTTGAGGGGGACCCCACGCCATTTTTTTTTTTTTTTTTTGGCCGGGGTTCCCCTTAAAATCCATCCCAGACCTGAAGGGTCTGGTATGGATATTTGGGGGGGACCCCACGCCATTTTTTTTATTTTTTTTTTGGCTGGGGTCCCCTTAATATCCATACCAGACCTGAAGGGCCTGGTTATTGAATTTGGGGGGACCCCTACGCTTTTTTTTTTTCTGCAAAAATGACACTTTGTCATTCGAATTCATTCGTTATATCTGCTATAATAATTTCGTTCAAATTAGTTGAAATTCGATATTGGTAGTTGGATTTACTAACGATTCGTAACTATTCATAACGATTCGTAACGATTCGTAACTATTCATAACGATTCGTAACTATTCGTAACTTGAAATTGAAATTCGATATTTGTAGTTGGATTTGAATTGTTCTCTGTGTTATGAGAACCAACAATTCATTAGCCGCGTTAACGATTCGTAACGATTCGTAACGATTCGTAACGATTCGTAACTTTACTAACGATTCGTAAAAAAAATTACGATTCGTCCGAATTTCGTATTTCGTACGAATTCGAACGGAATTTCGTACACGAATTACGAATTACGAATTTTTTTATATACGAAACGGGACGAAACGAAACGAAACAAATTTTTTGGCAGTTCCCATGTCTAGAAAGCACCACACAAAAAATGAGGACATCGCACAACAATTTCTCCTCTTCTACAGCAAATTGTATAACCTTAAGGACACACCCCACAGCCCCAGGGAGGACAAGGTACGATCAAACCTGGTGAAGGAATTCTTGGGCAAATTCTGCCCAAGAGCTTTGTCAGAGGAGGATTGTGCAGAGCTGGAAGCTCCACTGTCTTCTGAAGAATGGGTAGCGGCCCTAAAGACCATGAAGCCGGGCAAGAGTCCCGGCCCAGATGGCTTTACGGCGCAATATTATAAATCCTACGCAGAACTATTAGCTCCGCGCTTTCTTAAAGCCTTCAACACCCTGGCAACTACTCCTTGCACATCGGACACGCTCTTAGAAGCATACATCACTGTAATTCCCAAAAATGACAAAGACCCTACAGATGTGACCAGTTACCGACCAATCTCACTCTTAAATGTGGATGTAAAGCTCTTCTCAAAAATACTAGCCACTCGTTTAGCGTATTATATTCCGGCGTGGATAGGAAAGACCAGGTGGGATTTGTCTTAGGCAGGGAAGCCAGAGACAATACTATCAAAGCCCTGAACTTACACCACTGGCTGACCTCCACCCAAAGAGAGGGATTCTTTCTAGCGATGGATGCGGAGAAGGCGTTTGATAGGGTGGCCTGGGACTATATGGAGGAGGTCCTGAATGCCTTGGGTTTAGGAAGACGAATGCGCGCACTTATTGGGGCACTCTATGTAAACCCCAGGGCCAGAGTTAAGGTCAATGGTCGCCTATCGAACGCCTTCCCCATCCATAACGGCACTAGGCAAGGATGCCCTTTATCGCCTCTGCTATACATCCTCACTCTCGAGCCCCTCCTGCGTAGTATCAGGGCTAACCCGGACATAAGAGGAGTCGAGGTTCATGGCAGAGAGTACAAGATAGCAGCCTTTGCGGATGACATCTTGCTTTTCCTATCAGCACCGTTGACATCCCTACCGAATCTCATGCCAACCCTTGAACAATTTAAGCACATCTCTAACCTAAAAATCAACTATTCTAAATCATTTGCACTGAACATCTCCCTCCCCAACAATTTGGTACAGCAATGTCAATCAAACTTCCCCTTTAAGTGGAAAAAGGAGGCTATTACGTACCTGGGCATCCAACTGCCCGATAAGCTAGACTCCCTATATGAAAAAAACTTTGCAGCAGAATTAGCCTACAGCAAGATCTAAAAAAATGGGATGTCCCTACTCTGTCCTGGTTTGGCCGGGCATCAGCTTTGAAAATGACAGTACTTCCACGCATCCTGTACAAAATGCAAACGGTTCCAATTCGCCTACCACCGAACTTCTTTGTAAAATACAAAAAGCTATGTAGATCCTTTCTTTGGGGCTCCAAGCAGGCACACATTGGGTGGGCGAAACTGGTCCTTCCTAAAACCAAAGGTGGAATAGGCCTTCCTGATCTGCAGCGCTACTACTGGGCGACACACGGGACTAGAGTGGTAGACTGGAAAATACATGCACATTATAAGGATTGGGTGGGTCTTGAACGGGCAATCGCAGGACTCGATCTTAGCCTGCTTCCGTGGTTTTCCAGGAAACACATAAATACTCAGCTGCTCTCACATCCACTTATTGGAGTGACCCTTCAAGAGTTCCATAGGGCCTGCAAGGCGCATGCTCTGTCGAACCCTGAATGCCCAATCACCCCGATTAGAGACAACCCAGACTTCCCCCCGGGACAAGAGAGTACGTTCCTGGCACAGGAATGGCCATATGCAGAGATGTTGGCAAAGCATTTTTTTCATAGAGGCAAGTTCGCCCGGCAGCGTGACCTGGCGACAATGTCTAACACCAAGTCTTTCCCCTTCTGGTCCTACATCCCACTAAAACATTTTTTGGACAACCCGGAGAGAAGGAAGGGGTTCACGAAAATGCCTACAGTACTCGAGTCACTGTGCTCGAGCGCGGTCCCCCAGAGTCATGTAATATCAACCCTTTATGCTTCCATGTTTAAGGAACCATTTACTGAACTACGTTCAGAGCATGATTTTTGGGGAGCGGCGCTGGGCAGGGAGATTGGAGAGAAGGAATGGGATCGCATTCACCTAGCCATCCACAAAGGGTCCCTAAATGTACACACACAGGAAAATGGTTATAAAATTAAGACAAGATGGTACAAGACCCCAGACATACTTCACAAAATATTTCCTACGATATCTGACCAGTGTTGGAGATGCGAAAGGGAAACCGGGACTTTCCTCCACATCTGGTGGACATGTGCACTAATCCAACCTTACGGGAGGAAAGTACACGATCTGACAACTGCTATCTCCTCATTACCCCTGGAATTTTCTCCAGAGAAATACCTCCTGCATCTATCTAAGATTCCCCCAAAAAAATATTTCAAATCAATAGCCATGCACTTGATCAACGCGGCCAGGCTGTGTATTCCGGTACATTGGAAATCATTATCCCCCCCTCGATCAAAAATTGGATACAGCGTATAAATCGCATTGAGACGATGGAGGAGCTGATACACACCTCTCAAGATAGAATATCTAGCTTTATGGATACGTGGGAGACATGGCTCACGTTCAAAAAGTCGCAACAATATCAGGCACTGACTCAGAACAATGACTGATCTTGGAGCCATATGTACGGTCGATATGGCGGATATGTGACTCAGGGAAAAAAAAAAAAAAAAAAAACCTTGATATACACCATTCTAGGCCTGCCTGGGATACCAGGCAGCCAGGGATCATAGATATCTAAGGCTTTCAACAGACGGAGAGGGTAGTTGGTGGGAACCCCCACCCCCTCTCCACCGGATAACTTAGCGATATGCGCATATACCCTCTTCCCTTCCCCTCCTCCTTCCTCCCCTCCCTCCCTCCCTCATCCCCTTCACTCCTGCCCTGTCAATTCATCCTTTCTTTCTCTATCCCCTCTGTCTAAAATCTATCTAATCCCCCTTTTTTGTCCACTCCTTTCTTTTTTTTTTTTTTGTCTGTTTTTGTGCTATCTTCTCCTGCATGTCTTTTTGCCTCTCCCGGCTACACTGGGCAAGGCAACAAGCGAGTGGAAAAGGGAGCGGAGTTAAAAATATGAACCAGAAAGATAGCTGAAACACACACCCAGAGTATGTGGATACCAATGGCAAACCCACACCCGACCGACAAGGTGTGCTCATATATATGCGATACATCAGAGGTGGGTGGGCCTACAAACAGACCCCTTCAGAGTTGTACCGCAGTATGTTCATTTTGTTACGGGTCTCCTGCACCTTCAGGAAAGTTGTTCACATCTCTATTAATAAGGCCATGGGCCATTTGAAGTGTTGATACTTTGTAATGTATGTCTTGCTTACGATCATACAATGTATGCTGTTAAAATTTATTCAATAAAAACG
This sequence comes from Lithobates sylvaticus, assembly GCA_028564925.1. Taxonomy (NCBI): domain Eukaryota; kingdom Metazoa; phylum Chordata; class Amphibia; order Anura; family Ranidae; genus Lithobates; species Lithobates sylvaticus. The sequence goes on from CM053029.1 coordinate 70,745,235, forward strand.
TTTTTGGAAAAAAAAAAAAAAGAGTACTGGGCTCTTCTGCATGATGAGTTGCCGGTACAAATTCTGGGGCCTCTGCCCTGAGACTTCCGTTATTATCCTCCTCTACTTCTGAAGAGATATTGGCATCTGTTTCTGAAGTTTCCGGAGGCCATAGCCAACTTATCTCCACTTCCTCATCTTCATCTGTAGAGGGTGCAAGCTGAGATCTGGTCTACACACATCAGTGGATGTGGATGGGAGTTCCTCCTCTGTACTTATCCTGACTGCCTCTGTGAGAGGTAAGAGGTGATTCCGATGCTAGGTTTTCACTGGCCTAGTGTTTCCTTCTGGCTTCATTTCATACACTGGGAGCCCTGGAAGCTTCCTATACACAACATAAGCCTGTGATCTCCAGCGATCAGCCAACTTATGCTTGCCTGGGATGCCTAGATTCCTCAGCAAAACTCGGTAACCTGGTTAAAGATCCTGAACTCTTACTTTCAGGTCAAAGTTCCTCTTGTTCCTATTTTCTCTGAAGTTCGAGGTGGCTTGAGCCTGCTCGTAAGTAGAGTTGAGCGGACACCTGGATGTTCAGGTTTGGCAGGTTTGGCCGAACTTCAGAAAAAAGTTCGGGTTCGGGACCGAACTTGACCTGAACTTGACCCCGAACACCGAACCTCATTGAAGTCAATGGGGACCCGAACGGCTATAATAAAGTGTCGGCTCCCGTCCCCCTTAATACAGAGAACAGTCATTGAAGTCATTTATTTTTAAAAGTTAGTCATAAAAAGTGTTTGGGGACCCGGGTCCTGCCCCAGGGGACATGTATCAATGCAAAAAAAACTTTTAAAAACTAACGTTTTTTCGGGAGCAGTGATTTTAATAATGCTGAAAGTGCAACAATAAAAGTGTAATATTCCTTTAAATTTCGTACCTGGGGGTGTCTATAGTATGCATGTGAAGGGGCGCATGTTTCCAGTGCTTAGAACTGTCTCTGCAAAAAGTGTAATTTTTGCCGGAAAAAAAGCTATTTAAAATCACTCGCGGCTATATGAATTGTCGGCTCCCGTAACACAGAGAACAGTCATTCATTGAAAGCCATTCATTAAAAAAAAGTCATTGATAAAAAATAAAAAAAACAAAAAAAAAAAGCGTGGGGGTCCCCCCAAATTCAATAACCAGGCCCTTCAGGTCTGGGATGGATATTAAGGGGGACCCCAGCCAAAAAAAAAAAATGGCGTAGGGTCCCCCTCAAAATCCATACCAGACCCTTGAGGTCTGGGATGGATTTTAAGGGGAAACCCAGCCAAAAAAAAATGGCGTGGGGTCCCCCTCAAAGTCCATACCAGACCCTTATCCGAGCACGCAACCTGGCAGGCCGCAGGAAAAGAGGGGGGGGCGAGAGCGCTCCCCCTCCCGCCTGAACCGTACCAGGCCACATGCCCTCAACATTGGGAGGGTGCTTTGGGGGTCTGAGACCTCCAAAGCACCTTGTCCCCATGTTGATGAGGACAAGGGCCTCGTCCCCAAAACCGTGCCCGGTGGTTGTGGGGGTCTGCGGGCGGGGGGCTTATCGGAATCTGGAAGCCACCTTTAACAAGGGGACCCCCAGATCCCGCCCCCCCCTGTGTGAAATGGTAAGGGGGTAAAAAAGTACCCCTACCATTTCACCAAAAAAGTGTCAAAAATGGTAAAAATGACAGGAGACGGTCTTTATTAAAATCTTCTTTCTTCTTTCTTCTGGTCTTCCTTTCTTCATCCTTCGGTTTCTTCATCTTCTCCTTCCGGCATCTTCTTCTTCCATCTTCTTCTTCCTCCGATCCGCTTCTTTTTGGCCTTCTCGTGCAGCATCGGTGTCTCTTCTGGGCCGCTCCGCGCAATGGGAGGCTCCCGCTGTGTGAGGCTTCTCTCCGGTATCTTCTTCCACGGCGTCGGTCTCTGAGGCTTCTCTCCGGTATCTTCTTCCAGGGCGTCGGTCTCTTCTTGGGCCACTCCTCGCAATGTGAGGCTCCCGGTGTGTGAGGCTTCGCTTCTGCTGACAGGTCTTTTATAACGGAGGGCGGGGCCACCTGGTAACCCCGCCCCCTCTGACGCATGGGGACGTCATGGAGACTTCCCTATGGCTTTCCCCGGGGAAGGGTCAAGGGTCTGGTATGGATTTTGAGGGGGACCCTACGCCATTTTTTTTTTTTTTTGGCTGGGGTCCCCCTTAATATCCATCCCAGACCTGAAGGCCCTGGTTATTGAATTTGGGGGGACCCCCACGCTTTTAATTTTTTGTTTTTTTATTTTTATCAATGACTTTTTTTTATGAATGGCTTTCAATGAATGACTGTTCTCTGTGTTACGGGAGCCGACAATTCATATAGCCGCGAGTGATTTTAAATAGCTTTTTTTCCGGCAAAAATGACACTTTTTGCAGAGACAGTTCTAAGCACTGGAAAAATACGCCCCTTCACATGCATACTATAGACACCCCCCAGGTACGAAATTTAAAGGAATATTACACTTTTATTGTTTCACTTTAAGCATATTAAAATCACTGCTCCCGAAAAAAACGTCAGTTTTTAAAAGTTATTTTTGCATTGATACATGTCCCCTGGGGCAGGACCCGGGTCCCCAAACACTTTTTATGACTAACTTTTTAAAAATAAATGACTTTAATGACTGTTCGCTGTATTAAGGAGGACGGGAGCCGACAATTCATATAGCCGCGAGTGCTTTTAAAATACATTTTAAAAAGCACCATTACATCGCCGAACACCGGACCCGAACCCGAACATACAGTCAATTGTTCAGGTTCGGGTCTGGGACCCGAAAACCCAAAAGTCCAGTACGGACCCGAACTTTACAGTTCGGGTTCGCTCAACCCTACTCGTAAGCTATATTCAAGTTCCTCCGCAGCCTGTCCACATACCCTCGATGGAAGGCCTCTGATGTGTAATCCAAAGAGGTACCGAAGGCCAGGTCCACTGGTAATTGGGCTTAATGGCCGAACATCAATCTGTAAGGTGAATACCCAGTGGGGTCACTTTTGGTACTGTTGTATGCATGAACCAGTGCGGTAATGTGCCTACTCCAATGGGGTTTCTGTTCTGCAGTCAACATCCCCAACATATTTAGGAGGGTCCTATTGAACCTTTCCGGTTGAGGGTCCCCTTGTGGTTGATAAGGAGTAGTCATGGACTTTTGTATGCCTAGTAGATCCAAAAGTCTTTTTATCAATTTGCTCTCAAAGTCCCTTCCTTGGTCCGAATGTATCCTTTGAGGTAAGCCATAATGGACAAAGAACTTTTCTACGAGAGTCTTTGCCACTGTGGTTGCTTGCTGGTCTCTAATAGGAAATGCCTGGGCATAATGGGTGAAGTGATCTGTTACCACCAGGATGTCCCCCTGCCCACTCAGATTGGATTCTAAACAAAGAAAGTCTATGCAGACCAGGTCCATTGGGCCCTGGCTCTCCAAATGGCCCATTGGGGCAGCCCTCTGGGGCAATGTCTTTCGTTGTATGCACCTGAGGCAGGAATGACAGTAACTCTCCACTTCTTTCCTCATGTGAGGCCAGTAGAACCTGTCTCTTACTAGTTGAAGAGTCCTCTCGGCTCCCAAGTGACCATGATGGTCGTGCAGAGCAATCAGTACCCTCTCTCTGTGTTTTTCCGGCAGGAGCAACTGCCACTTCTCTTCTGGATCATCAGAGGGGCCCCTTCAGTAGACCACCCCTTGTTGCAACTGCAACCGATCCCATTCTTTTAGTAACAGCCGGGCTTCTTTCTTGGGGCTCTTCTGCAGACTGTTGATGTTCCATTGCCTTCAGCACCAGCTCACACAGTGGATCTTCCTCCTAATCTCTCCTGAGATCCTTTCTGGATAGCTTGAGGAGACCTTCTTGTACAACCTGGGAGACGTTGCAATAGCACCTGGGTACTCCCACTGAGGACACTCTTCTTCAGCTCTGGCCCCACCTTTCCCATGTTGACTTGTCTCTTCACACAGGGCACTTACCTCTTCTGGAGTAAGCTGAGTCCAGTCTTCTAAGGGATTTTGGGGGTCACAAGGCCTTCTTGACGGAGCATCCGCATCTCGGTTACCAACCCCTGGTCTGTACTTCAGGCTAAAGGTAAATGCAGAGAGAGCAGCTAGCCACCTGTGACCAGTATCGTCCAGCTTCGCAGTGGTGAGCAAGTAGGTGAGGGGGTTGTTGTCCGTATTTACTATGAATTCAGCCCCGTAAAGGTAGTCCTTCAACTTGTCTACCACTGCCCACTTCAGAGCCAGAAATTCAAGCTTGTGAGTCGGATAGTTTCTTTTGGCAGCAATCAAACTTCTGCTCACATAGGCGATGGGCCACAGTCCATCTCGGCTGGCATCCACATGCAACTCATACGGTTTAGCAGGATCTGCATAGGCTAAAACTGGAGCAGTGGTAAGGCTCCACTTCAATTGTCTGAAGGCTTCCTCACATTCTGGAGTCCACTGGTTCTGGATGGACTCTTTTTTTCTTCTGGGTCCTTCGTTTAGCTTCCCCGACTGATCTGGGTCTACACCAGCTTCTTCCTGATTCTTTAGAAGCTCAGTGAGTGGGTGGGCTATTTTTGCAAACCCTTCCACGAACCTTCTGTAGTACGAGCAGAAGCCTTATAATGAACGTAGTTCAGTCACATTGGTGGGCCTGGGCCAAGAAGTGACAGCTTCCAAATTCTTGGGATCGGTTGCCACTCCCTCTTTAGACACAATGTGTCCCAAGTAATTCACTGAGGGCTGGTAGAACTGGCATTTTTCCATAGAGAGCTTCAGGCCTTCCTCATGAAGTCTCTTCGGGACCTTCTCCAGGCGTTTCTTGTGCTCCTCCAACATTCTTCCAAACACTATGATGTCATCCAGGTAGACCAATACTTCAATTAGGTTCATGTCACCCACTGTCTTTTCCATCAACCTCTGGAAAGTTGCTGGGGCCCCAGACAGGCCCTGCGGCATCCGGTTGAACTCAAAGGAACCCACTGGTGTGATAAAAGCGGTCTTCTCTCTATCTTCGGGGCACATGGGGATCTGATAGTACCCACTCTTTAAATCCAACACACTGAACCACTTCGCTCCTGATAGGCTCTACAAAGAATCCTCTATCCGAGGTGTGGTGTACTTGTCAGGAATGGTCCTCCAGTTCAGGGTTCTATAATTGATACATAGGCGTAGGGACCCGTTCTTCTTCCTGACCCCCACTATTGGGGAGGCATAAGGACTCCTGGACTCTCGGATAATGCCCGTCCTGGAGTTCAGCCAGTTGTTCCCTCAAGTCTTCTAGATCTCCCAATGGGATTTGCCTAACCCTTTCTCGAAAAGGCTTGTCTTCCTCCAGTCGAATTCGGTGGGTGGCACTCTTCGCCAACCCCACGTCAAACTCACTTTTTGAGAAAGCTGCCCTCCATCTCAGAAGTTGGGCCTTAGCTCTTTCCCTCCATGCAGGAGTAATAGGCGTGTTTTTTGGGCAGAATTCTTCCTGAGGGATCTCTGCTGCTGGTCCTTCCGTCAAGTCACATGTTGAGAGTGGGGTTGCTGGGCTGACCTGTCCTAACAGTAGTCTGGCTGGCACCCTCACTGGCACAACTTCTGTGTTGCGAACACTAACTGGAACCTTGCCATGGTTCCTCTTCAATGCCCTGGTGGGCAATACTTCAGGCATAAGTTCTAACCCATTTTGCTCTTCCTGGCTTGTATTTTCAAGGACAATGAAAGGACATGGCTTTTTCCAGCTTAACTTGATGGAAGCTCTCAGGCAGACTACTTCACCGGGCTGGACCAACCTCTTTTCCCTATCCATGAGCCAGATTTTCCCCACTCCCTCTTCAGGAGCCTCTTCCACCTGTCGAAGATCTTGGTATGTCTGGGCCAACATTGGATGTATTTTAGTGGGGAGGGTCCCCTTCTGCAGCACAAGCGATGCAAGTAGTCTCCTCACCAAGTCAGTGTTCGTCCCAATGATTAGGGAACATTTGTCAGCCCCTGGGGGGCGAGGGCACACCACGACCAAGGTTTCGAAAGTCTCAGCCTCTCCTGCTGTACTTGGGTCGAAGGTGAGTCTGACCGGCAGGTACCAATCATATGTGAAGTTCTGAGTGCCTAACCCCCATATCGCTAGTTCCTCCAATTTCTGTAACGGCAGGTGCTTAAGATGTCTGTCATAGAAATCCCTGTATAGCAAGGTCACTTGGGCTCCAGTGTCCATCAGGGCTTTTGTATAAATCCCCTCTACTTGGATGGGGACAATTGGGGAGGGTCACACTAGCTTGGGGGGAAACCCACTGAATGTGGTACCTTTGGCCTTCTTGGTGGCTTGTACCTTCGCCTTTGGTCTTGGGGGCCTCTCTCTCTCCCGAATTGGCTTTTTGGTGCCCACAGAGATTAAAGGCATAGGAGTCGGTGTGGAGTTAGCTATGGCAACCGGGCGCCCAGTTGACTCCTTTACTGGGGCCCTCTGAAGTTTTCCGCCGGTTGTTTGGACTTTGTCTCAGCTACTGGGCTTGGGCACACTCGCCTGAGATGCCCTACTCCTCCACATTTGAAGCAGACTCTCTGTGTTTGTTTCATAGGGCGATTAGTGGTAGGAGTCTCCGGAGCCTGGGATGGCGAGACTTCTTCTGTCTTGGGTTTCATCAGACAAGTCATCAACATTGTCATCATCTCCAGTATTTCTTTCTGGGTCTGGAACAGCTTCTCCAGCCCAGATTGACTTGCGGGTAGGTGGTGAGTAGGTGAAAGCCATGATCCCTGTTCAGATCTATCTGCTGTACCTAGTTCCTCCTCCGTGGAACTAAAAAATCCAGTGAGGCCTGTATGCGAGTCTAACTGCGTGTGAGAGTTAAACTGTGGGCCGTGACCCGCTCACCAACTGGATCGGAGCTCCGTGTAGTAACTTTGGTCCGGTGACTGCAGCTTGCTTCTCCGTCAGCTGGGCCAGTCGCTCCGTTCCGCTCTGCTGTGTGAGCCCGATCCTCCGATGCTCGGATGAGTGTCTCTGGATCTCTTCTATCCGGTCACTGTCTCTCAGGCACCGTCAGGTCACTTGTACAAACAAGCGGGATTGCGCTCCGCCATGGCTGTAAGCCGCTGTCTCCGGGACGCCTCCTCACAGATCCTCACAGGCAGGCCATGCGATCCCAAGAGACCTAAAATGGCCACTCGGGTTCCTTTTATGCCATACCCAGCATGCACTGCTAAAGAGAGAGTGTTCATGGGTAGGTCACCAAGCCTCCTGGGTAACAAGGTCAACCTTCTCATCAAAAAAGTCAATTCCTGTATTAGTCTTTTATGCTTGTTCTGAGGTAAAAATCATATCAGTGCATTACCAGTATTTGGTCACTAGATGCCTACAAATACTGAACCATAGCAATGTCCATATACTTTGTATTGTAGTATGCAAACACACATCAATATGCAAGGATATCAGCGCTACACTTAATATGTGCATTTTCCAGACCTGCTTCCCTGGCTATTATATTAAGAAAGACGCTATCATATCTCAGGCTGTCAGTGGAGGCTTTCATGTCTATGGGTCTAGTGACGGTGTTAAGATCACCTCCAAAGAACTTGCCAAGATGTAAAAAGGAAAGGCTTAATCCTCTTTGTTGACTGTAAAGTGAATAACTCAACACCAAGTTCACTATATGGACACCTTATATATTTGTACATGTTGATCATATCCCCCCTAATCTCCTCTTATCAAGAGTGAATAAATTCAGTTCCTCTAATCTTTCCTCATAGCTGAGCTCCTCCATGCCTCTTATCAGTTTGGTTGCCCTTCTCTGCACTTTCTCCAGTTCCCCAATATCCTTTTTGAGGATGGTACCCCTTTTTGCGATTCGGCACTGCGTCGCTTTAACTGACAATTGCGGGGTCATGCAACGTGACTCTCAAACAAAATTGGCGTCCTTTTTTTTCCACAAATATAGCTTTCTTTTGGTTGTATTTGATCACCTTTGCGGTTTTTATTTTTTGCGCTATAAACAAAATTAGAGCGTCAATTTTGAAAAAAATGCAATATTTTTTACTTTTTGCTATAATAAATATCCCCGAAAAATATATAGAAACATTTTTTTTTCTCAGTTTAGGCCGATACGTATTCTTCTACATATTTTTGGTAAAAAAAAAATTGCAATTAGCGATTATTGATTGGTTTGCCCAAAAGTTATAGCATTTACAAAATAGGGGATAGTTTTATAGCATTTTTATTAATATATATATTTTTTTTTTTATTTTACTGCAACATTATGGCGGACACATCAGACATTTTTGACACATTTTTGGGACCATTGTCATTTATACAGCAATCGGTGCTATTTAAATGCACTGATTCCTGTGTAAATGACACTGGCAGTGAAGGAGTTAACCACCAGGGGGCGGGGAGGGGTTAAGTGTGATGTGTGTGTGTTTTTTTACTGTAGGGGGCGTGGCTTGGCGTTTGACATCACTGATCGTCTTTCCCAATGACAGGGAACAGACGATCAGTGTCACATACCTCTCCCCATTCTTCAGCTATGTGACCCAATCACGGGACACCAGCGGCGATCGGGTCCGCGGGTCCCGCAGCCACGTTCACGGAGCTCAGGACCGGGTTGAGAGTGCGCCGCCGGCGGCGTGCGCGTGACCCGTGGCTGGGCACTTAAAGAGCAACGTACCTGTACGTTGATGTGCCCAGCTGTGCCATTCTGCCGACGTAAATGTGCAGGAGGCGGTCCTTAAGCGGTTAATACAAGAAAGGACTTTGCTCGCTTTGGAAACTGCAGCTTGGCATTGCATGCTATCATTGAGTTTATTGTCAGAACATTTGGGGTTAAAATAATTTATATTCATATATATAAAGTCGCATATTGTATAGTTTTTCATATGTTGCATATTTTATGTATATTTTCATGGAGGCTTTGAGCAAACCAAATTTTATTTTTATTTATTTGTTATGGTTGAACTGGATGGACTTGTGTCTTTTTTCAGCCTAGCTAACTATGTAACTATGTAACTATATTACAATGTAATAATAGAAATAATGCGTTTCAATCATCCTGACACCATAACAACCATGGTCCTGGGGTGATTGAAGCACTAACACCAGGTGTTTGGAGTATCTTTATCTGCTGGTTGTTAAACTCTGAAATACACATATTGCTATTGTGGTGTAGGATCTGAGGCTGCTGTCCCTCCATCCCCCCCCCCCCTTGCCCCCCCCCCTTGCCCCCTCATTCCCCCTCAAGCAAATCCCACAACCACAAAAAAACAAATTATTAACACAAATTACACAACAAAAAACAAACACACTCATCTCAGACTCTAACCACACCCTTTTTGAGCCATGCCCATTTAAGCCACGCCCACCATTTTGCGTAAACCACGCCCATTTTTCGGCACGCCACATTTTTGTTTTTTTATTTCTCACGCCTACAAATGCATGCCCCACCCCTAATTATAACGTGACTCCGCCTACAGCAAAAAAAGTGTCCCTACATATTTTTTTTAAATGTTGGCAACTATGAGTGGCTGAAATTGATGGGGCACAGTGGCTGAATTTGATGGGGCACAGTGGCTGCGTTTGATGGCACAGTGGCTGCATTTGATGGGCACAGGTTTTTTTTCAGTATTTTTCAGAATTTTTCTGTTTGTTTGCACCCCCAAAAATGTTGCGCAGCAGCCACCACTGATACCAACACTGTACCTTTTGTTAGCACGCTTTTTCCAGCTTCCTGCTGCTTTGTTGAAACTAGCATCATGCACACTCGAGGCCTAGTCCTGTCTCTCCAAAAAGCCCATCACACACCTGCATAATCAGTGTGCTGGCTTGTCCTAAATCTTGGTCCCAGGAATGGAGATTTACTCCCACCCAGATTTCTACAGAAAAAGCTCCAGGTCCCAAACCGGATTCTACCAACCACGGAGTAAACTTGAAAACAGTTTCCTCCACATTACACAACCTGCCTTGTTGAGAATCCTGGGAGACCAACACCATGACAGGGAACCATACTATCACATCCCATACTTCAAGAGAAGTGAAAAGGCATAATGTGCTAGTATGCAACACATACAAGCACATTATGTTAAAAATACCTGCAAACAAAGCCCTCGTCGTCCCCGCTGGAGGCCTATTCCATCTTCGCCTGTCTTTCTTCCGGGTCCATGGATTCCGGCTGTGTGACTGGCAGGAGCTGCGTGACTTCACTCCCGCGAATGCGTGCGGGAGCCGCCAGTCACGGCACAGGCTTCTGAAGAAACGGCGCACATTTAGCAGATATTTACAGTACCTATAGGTAAGCCTTATTATACTCTTACCTATAGGTACAAATAACAAAGGGAAGTTTACTTCCTCTTTCAATTTGAAAATGATTGATGTACAACCTAAATTTTATGATGTACAACCTAAATTTTATGATGTACAACCTAAATTTTATGAAAAACAATGAATAGATAAGATTGAAAAATGGATACTGATCATTGATGGTAGCAGCAATAAGGGATGTATCTTGATGATGAATATAAAGGTAATCTGGAAGGTCATAGATGATAATTGTGATGATTACTAATGATTTTTGTTTCCTTTTTGGCCATCTATATTCAAATAAATGAGAATGGAGAAAAGGATGTTATGCTTGTCAATAAAATAAATATTTCCTTCTGAGGTTTGGAGCTGGATTGAGGAATTTGACATTGGATGTACCACAAGAAGTGGAGCTGATGCCCTGGGAGTGTTTTATGATGCTGGAGTTACGTTACATACGAATTTCCAAGTAACAACAGTTCAAAGAACAGGTGATGATTACTCACATCTACTGTATGCCTGAGATGGCCACACACATCTAGACCTTTACTTGCCACCAACATCTAGACCCATACTAGCCACACATACTGTATCTAGACCTGAGCTGACCACACAAATCTAGCCCTATACTATGTACACACATCTAAACCTGTGCTGGCACACCCTTGCATGCAGGGCCAGATTAAGAACATCATGGGCCTGGTGCTGAGGATTTTGGTGGGGCCTTTTATAAACAATAAATAAATAAAAATGCAAACAATTTTTTGTTAAAAATTAAATTAAAGAGAGAGAGGGAGGATGAGAGAGAGAGAGAGAGAGAGAGAGAGAGAGGATGAAAGAGGTGTTAGGGGTAAGAGAGGGAGAATGAGAGAGAAAGGGGATGAGAGAAAGAGGATGCACATGAGCATGCATGGGAATAACATCAACACAGCCCGGCCAAGGCAAGTGACCGAAGGCACAGAACCCAGAAGGAAGACCGGGTGAAGATGGAATCGCCCGGCCGGATTGATCACAGCACAGGGCTCAGTCTGACAATTTAAGTGTACCCTAATGTGCTAATATGCTGTGAATACTTGTACATTATGGCATAACCTACCTCAGGGCCTCTAAAAAATAGTAATGTTAGAAAAGTTTACTAGCGCTTTAATATCATTGGAACCCAGGAGCCTCTCATGGGGCCCCCTACTGACCCGCATAGTTGCCAACATTTCAAAAATATTTTCAGGGACACTTTTTTACAAGTGCTATATTTAGAGTAGCTAACATCCCCTATGTTCATCTATACATCACAATAGTAATTACAAAATTAAATAAGTACTAATAATGGGGCAGAACAAATATGAGGACTGAGATTTTTTTTAGTTGAACTAACAAAAGTGTGCCCATTCTAGAGCTGGTAACATTGAGGATATTCAGTATAATTTTAAAGAACTGTTTTTGTGGGTAAGAGGCATAGGGGAGGAGAATGGATGGTATAAAAGTGGTAAGTATGTGCAGGTGAGAGAGAGGAATGTGGAGGGTCTAACAGTGGCACTATGTACATGAGAGGAGTGCGGAGGGTATGACAGAAGGCACTATGTACAGGAGATGAGTGTGAAGAGTATGACAGTGGGCAGTATGCACAGCAGAGGAGTGTGGAGGGTATGACAGTGAGCATTAGGTAATGGAGAGGAGTGTGTAGGGTACGACAGTGGGCATTATGTACAGGAGAGAAGTGTATGACAGTGGGCACTATGTACAGGAGAGAAGTGTGGAAGATATGACAGTGAGCAGTATGTACAGGAGAGGAGTGTGTAGGATATGATAGTGAGCAGTATGTACAGGAGAGAAGTGTGGAGAGTATGACAGTGGGCACTATGTATAGGAGAGGAGGATGAAGTAATCTGGGAAGGAAAAATGTAAAGGTTTGTGGAAGGATGTTTAGGGACTGTGTAGTGGTTAAGCGGGCCATACATGGATTGAAATTACACCAATTAAGCAGAGACCAGCCATAGTCGATCTATGTATGGGCTACCTGGTTTTACACAAGTCAATTTATTAACCGACTTGAGTACAACCAGCCTGTCAGGTTTTCCCCAAAACAATCAGTGCTGCCAGCTATAATTAGCAACACTGATCATTGTATTCACTGGCAGAACACAATAAAGCCCCATACACACGGTCGGACTTTTTCATGGATTCTGTCCGATCGGACAATGTTGTTGAAAAATCAGACCGTGTGTATGCACCATCGGACAGTGTACGTCGGTTTGTCCGACGGACAAAGTCTTATCTCCTGCTGGAAAGATTTTCCGTCAACACGGTCCGATCACACCAAATCCGATCGTGTGTACGGTTGTCCGACGGACAAAGTGCTACGCATGCTCAGAAGAAATTCTGTGACGGAAGCGCTCGGTCAGGTAAAACTACCTTTCCTAATCGACACAGCACATTCGTCACGCTGCAATGTTAAAATGTCTTTAATGCAGCGCATTCTCTTTTTCTTTACAATGCAACAAGAATGACATGTTTTAGCTGCTCCTATTCACCCGCACTTCTCACAAACTTAGTTCTTTATTACTTTTCAGCATTTATACACTACATGTTTATTTTTACTCAGATCGTAAAAGAATCTTTGTTATATTTTTACCATGATTTTTCTTTTTTTTTTTTTTTTGTGGGAATACATATTTGAAGGTTTTTTTTTTTTTTTTTTTGGAGGGGGGTTGTGTGTCTCAACTTAGCAAAACCACATTATTAACATTTGTATTTCTTGCTTAAATTTACTAGGAGTTTGTTGGTTGTTGGTGCCCCTTGTTAATTCTACTTTAGGATTAGTGAAATGTACCTGCCTACTCAAAGAAAAACTGTCATTGTAGAAAAGTAAAACACAATAGTCACTGATTATTTCAAATCCAAAAAACATTTATTTAGGTCTCAGCAACAAACCAAAGAGGAACGCAGCCATGGTGAAACTTGGGGAATTTGCAAAGCCTTGGACACCCATGACAACCATCATTTTTCAGGCTTTAAAAATTGGGGGCATGAAGAGTACCTATCTAAATAATAAGGGAGCGCAATCTGGTCCTGAAGTCCAAAACATCCGGAACTGCAGCAGATGCCATCTAGGTCCCCAGGCTCTGGTCCTACGAGAGGCTCCATCTTCTCTCAGACCAGACTGAATCAAGGTCATCACTCTCTTGTCTTCCTTGTACGCTTCCTTCCACGCCGTGGTGCTGGTGCTGGTGGGGTGGCAGAAGGAGGAGGAGGAGGCGGAGCAAGGTCACTCTCGCAAACATGTGTGAGTGGGGTCATCTCCCCAGCCATCCCCTCATTTAGTATTTTGAGGATGACATCCTCACACATGCTGCGTTGCCCCGCCTCCATACCCTTCATTTTACTGCCAACCAAGGAGGCAAAGGCCTCCTCGTAGGTGGGTGTGGCATATAGGAAGGCTGAGGCATCTCGGATCAGCTGGAGCGCTGACTCTCCCACCTCCCCCATGCTTTTCGCCCTTCTGTAGGGAAGGCGGAGGGGAGGGACTTGGGAGACAGTCAGGCTCCTACGCCTACCCCCTTGTTGGCTGCCACTAACCCCTGCCTCCTCCTGACTGCCACCTTCCACAGCCACCTCCTGGCTGAGGTCTTCCTGTGTATGAAAAAGGGACATAGTTTCAGTTATTTGTTCATCAAACACACACAATTCTCATCTAGTGACTGTTGCAAAATGTTTACAAATAGAAAACCATACAATTCTCAGCCCTGCAGTTTAGACTCTTCCCAAAAATGTCTCCAACACTACTGTCTGTTGATATGTCAATCACGTTAGGAACTAAGCAATTGGGGATCCTGAATTAACTGAACATCATTCATTATTCCCCAAAATGGTTACAAAACTACTATACCTGGAACAAGCTGGGCTCCTGCACATATTCCATACTGGAAGGCCCAGGTTGGTCCTTGGAAGCCTCATCAGGGGTGGCGTGCGCGGAAGGACGCGTGCAAGGAAGAGTCGAGAGTGACTTCCTGACAGTAGCCTGGTCTTTGAGAAAGTGGAGCCTCTCATAGTACCAGAGCGTGGGGGCATAGACATCATCTGCTGCAGCTCCAGATGCTAGGGACTTCCGGACCTTATTTCGCTCCCGGAAATAGGTACTCTTCATGTTGTTAATCTTCACTTTTAAGTTTGCCACGGTTGCCAGGGGCAGGTTAGGCTTTACAAATGCCACAAGTTTCAGCAGGGCTGCGTACCTCTTTGGTCTGTTGCTGTAGTCACGATGTTTAGGTTGCCATAAGAGGGGAAATTCCCGGTATTTATCAATGAAGAGGGGAGAAAACTCACGTCGTAGAAGGCCTCCATCACCTCTGCAAGACACAACACCACACAAAACAATATAAATAATGTCAGCCTAAACTCTCCTAATCTTCTCCATAAAGAAGCCTCAAGTTCTAATCAGTCTAGGCTAGTTATGTACCAACGTCAAATTGTACCTTCGTTTCTAGCGATCGTCTCGTGCGTGAGCTTTCTCTCCCCTCGTCTCCCAGATCGTGGCTACGACACAGGCGTGTGACGTTTTATATACAGTGCGCATGCGTCAAACTCCGCCCGCCCCTGACGATCTTTCTCGTCTATTCCCCACCCCTTCTCTTTACGGCGCAGTGGGGAGAGCACATGGCGGGGACACAGCAGGTGCGCCCCAAATATCCCACCAACGAGGAGGAGGACGAGGAAAGTCCGGAGGCACAAACGTCCGATCCCGGAGCCTGAAATTCAAGCCTCCAATATGTCATTTGGAGAAATGTTGGAGATGGTGGACATATTAAAGAGGAGCGACTATGATGGGAAGTATGGCCCTTACCTCAACCCCAATGTCCGCAAGGCCAAGATCATGTCTAAAGTTGTGAGGAGGCTGTACAATCATTTTGGGGTACAACGATCCAAGGAGCAACTCAGGAAACGCTGGTCAGACCTGAAACTGGGGGAGGCCGATCAGTACAGAAAGATCAAGCAAATTCTTCAAAAAAGTAAGTAGTTGTGTTTTGTGTTTGCTTTCTTGCTTGCATACTGCTCCATGTGGTTTGATTTTTACAAAGTTGTACATTCCAAAATGGCCACTTTCATGTTCGTCTGTGCATTCGATCGTACTCAGCCTCGATCTTTCTGCCACTGTCATGGTCGTGTGTGTGTCCATTCGATCGTACGCAACCTTGATCGTTCGGCCACTTATAATACGATGTTTGGTGTTTTTTTTTGGGAAAGGAAGTTTGTTCTCACTAGAAATGTCATCAAGAATGTAAAGCCAATTTATTCAATGTAAAGGAGAGGTCACCCAGTAGCTGTTTACCCATCTGGACTCTAGAGCACTAGTGCTGGGACACCCAAACCCCCTTTTTATTAGGCTTTTCCAAACATGTGCTCCAGTGGATACTAGAGGGGTGTCTCCATCACACAAACTTCTACCAAAAAGCTAGTCAGTTTAGCACCTTTACAAAGTGACTACATTCATGTAGTTGGCATTTGTAACTGGCCAAACAAAAATAGTGTCCGTCACTTTCAAGCAATGTTTGTCATTTCCTATTTCTGCCCTCAATAGATTGTGTTGCTAAATCTTCCTTTTGTACATTCTCATAGGGGGAGCGAAAACTTGGGCCGTCTGAGGAAACCCCCAAACCAACACCTCCCAAAAAAGGGGAAAGAGCAGAAGCAGAGGAGGAGGAAGGAGAGATCATCGAACTTGGAGAAATTGTCACCACAACAGGTGAGTGTGGGAGAACACAGCTACTGGTAAGCTAATCAATGTATGGCTGCCTCATTTCCAACACCCCATTTTTGTTTGTTTGTGGTTTTTTAGGTGACGTGGATGTTGTGGAAGAAAAATCGCACTTTACCACAGAGAGTGCCCACGTACTCATCGGGAGATAATGGTCTGCAATAGAGATCTAGATTACATAAAGCAAAACATCAATGATGTTCAACAAAAATTGAAGAACATCATTGATGTTTTAGGAAAAATATGAAAACGCACCAAGTAATTAACACACATTTGTGCCAGCTTCTGAACACATTTGCAACTTAAAAACTGTGTGAATTTGGAACATGCACACATTGTGTCCACATGTGCTAGCTCCCATCATGGTGGATGAATGCCAACGTTTTTTTGGGGGTGCAAACACTTTACGAACTACGAAAGTGGTTGTGGTGAAGGGTTGCACCCCCAAAAAACGTCCATTCATCCCCATGATGGAAAATGGCACTTTTGAAGCTTCTAGGCATGTGTTTTACCATCTAATGACCATTTTCAGACCCAAATTGTGTGCATGTTCTAAATTTCCACTTTCCAGGGGTGACCCCCCCATGTGATGAAGGCAAGATCAAACACACTTTGAACATATAGTCATGTCTGATCTTGTCTTCACTTTACAAAGTTGAACTTTCCAAGTTCCTAGGTTCTGTTTTGCTCCATGCCTGGTTTTACCAATTGCGGAATGTTTGTAAACAATGTTGTAAATAACCAAGATGTTGTCAGTTTGGGCGTGAAGATTGTAAACGCACTTGTGAATGTTTTCCAAGTAAACTTTTTTATTTTTCTAAATGTGTGGCTTCCTTATTTAAAAAACACAATGCATTATGTATGTCAAATGTAAAGGATATGGGGGGCAATTGGTGTTATTTACTAAAGGCAAGTCCACTTTGCACTGCAAGTTTCTTTTCCAGGGCACTTTTTCACTGCACTTGTAGAGCATAGTGGATTGGACTTATGTAAATGACACCCACAGTGCTTTGTACGAAAACACGGAGCACAGCATTTTTGAGAATACACACATGTCTGACCTGGTGATGAAAAGGAGTATTTTGGGTGTCAGTTATGCAGTACAAACCTTATCTAGACCAAAGATTAGGTAGCAAACACACAACATGAGACTAATCTTTTTGGGAAGAAGAGACTGTTACCTCCTTTTGCCCAGAAAGTGCATTCCCACTGTCGAAGGCAAAGGGAAAAAATTTCAAGGTAAAATAAGCTAAAAAGAATAGTGAAATGACAAGAAATCATAGGTTGGTTGAAATATCAGATTTATTAAAAAATGCCTCTCACACATCGTCAGGCAGAGCAATGGCCCCCCTACCCACAAAGTACTCCATATATTGCTCGCGGACCGCGCGGGCATTTAGAGGGGGCAAGCCTGGACGTGCCACTTGAAGGGCTGTGAGGTCCGCATTTGGAGGGCCCTCCACATCTGGGCCAACGGGCACCACATAGTTCCTGTTATGTCTTTTGAGGAAGTTGTGCAATATGCAACAGGCAAGAACTATGTGGTTCAGTTTGTATTCCGCCAAGTTAAATGCCGTCAAGAACAGGCGGAAGCGGCTGGCCAGATGCCAAAAGTGTTCTCCACCACTCTTCTGGCTCTGGACAGCCTGTAGTTGAAGACCCTCTGGTCTGGGGTGAGGGTCCTCATCGGGAACGGCCTCATCACATGGGGAGTCAACGCAAACGCTTCATCTGCGACAAAGACGAAGGGGAGTCCTTCTGCATTCTCCTCTGGAGGTGGCAAGCACAGACTGCCACTTTGGAGACGCCAGTAGAACTCCGTGTGCGTAATGGCACCACCATCCGAGATCCGGCCGTTCATCCCCACGTCCACATACATAAACTCGTATGTTGCCGACACCACCGCCAACATCACTACACTATTAAACCCTTTATAATTATAATAGTAGGACCCCGAGTTGGGCGGTGGGATGATGCGGACGTGTTTCCCATCAATTGCCCCTCCGCAGTTAGGAAAGTCCCAACGGCTGGCAAAGTGGGAGGCCACAGTCTGCCATTCCTGTGGCGTGGAAGGGAACTGTGGAGTGAAACAAGAAAAAAATAATTACTCACTTTGCACCTAAACATTGCAAGCAGATTAGACAATCAACATCTTGGAACAAGAGCATTTTTGAAAATTTGAGGCTGGAAAGTATTTGCACAGAAAAGTAGAGGCTCCCCTTCACAGATTACTCACCCCCCATCAATCCCACCACTTCTGATGGGCCATTGGCAATAACTAGGGTTTTGGGGGGGGGGTGGTGGTGGACAGGTAACCCTCTGCACTTCATTGATTGGCAAATGGCTCAATAATGTGTGCTAGTTTGGCCAGACCCTCTGTACTTAACACTATTGGCAGCCCCCAGGAAAGATAAAATAACATTTCAACCCCCCCCCCCCCCCCCCCCCCCAAAAAAAGGCAAGCACATTGTGACATTATGAAATTACCAAGCAAGCTAATAGGAGGGAAAGAACACAAAAAAATCGGAAATGGAAAGTATGGAGGCAGCCCCTTGCACTACATGCTTTGCTGAATTCATCCCTAAAGATGCCCACTATAAAGAGGTAGGTATATAGTGTGTATTGACCTTGGGAAAGCCAGCAGATAGAGGATTGGTACCATCTGACAGAGCAGTTGGGGGAGGGGGTTCCTAATGAGTTTGCCCCCCCCCCCCCCCCACAAAAAAAAAAGAAAGGGGGCTCTACATGAAGTAAACCACACAGCAAACATTTGTGCATATTTTAGGGGGTGTTTGGGGGCAAAAAATCCTATGCAGCAGACAAAATACATTGCTTAAGTGACTAGGCCATAGTGTCTATTGGGGCAGAAGAGCATGCTGGGGAGGTAAGTGAAGGGAAAAATGCATGAAGGAGAAAAGGGGCACAGCATATTAGAGCATATTGCAATCATGGTAATTAGGGAAGGAGGTCAAAAATACAAGACATTAGCAAACAGAGCATACATAGAAGGAAATAGTAAAGGAGAAATGTTACCTTAATATAGTCCTCCTGCAGGACCTCGATGATGGCAGAACAGGTCTCTGGAATAATGATTCCCAGGGCCTGGGGAGAGATACCTGAAGAGAACTTCAAATCCTGAAGACTTCTCCCTGTCGCCAAGTACCTCAACGTAGCAACAAGCCTCTGCTCCGGAGTAATGGCTTGTCTCATGCAGGTATCCTGCCGGCTGATAAAGGGGGTCAGCAAAGCCAAAAGACGGTGAAAATCGGGGTCCGTCATCCTGAGAAAGTTCCTGAAATCAGGATTATTCTCCTGGATCTCACGAAGCAAAGGCATGTGCGAGAATTGGTCACGCTGAAGCAACCAATTCTTGGTCCACATCCTCCTCGTCACTCTGTTCATGGACGGGTCTTGGTTCAAAGCTAAAAGCCCGACACCAATTCCGCGTACAGCACGAACTCGGCGACGAGTACGCACGGGAAACATCGCTCACAAGGTCACAAAAGGTCGGCTGGTCAGAACGGACAAACAGAAAGCACCGATAAACAGCAAGGCCTGAGAGAACGAAATGAATACCAGAAACGAGCAGACAATAAGCAGTGCAAATCAAAGTCCTATATCAAGATATAGGCCGCAATGACCAACAAATGCGAACTGACTACACGCACTAATAGATACGCACGACAAGCACAAACTCAGTAACGATCTGAGTCAGAAAACTGAGAAGCGCGAATCTTAAGTCACCAAACTTCGACTACTCGCGATAAACACGGGATCAGCAGAAGGAGCCCAACGGTGCCTGACGTGGTGCTGAACTTCTCTTTTCTAATCTCGTGGACGACGACTTACGTCACGACGTTCTTCCAGACCGGATATTCCGACAACGTAGTCCGACCGTGTGTACGCAACACCAACATCGGACAAAGTACGACGGACAGGATCCGGCCGACCTGGTCCGCGGATTGTCCGACCGTGTGTATGGGGCAGCAGCCAGATACACACAGGTTACATACTCCACAATCGTTAGAGCGAGAACAATAATTCTAGCACTAGACCTCCACTGTAACTCTAAACATGTAACCTGTAAAAAAAATTAAAGCATCGCTTAGTACACAAAAAAAATCATACTAACTTTAGTGTTTTTTTTTTCTTTCCAAAAAAAAACGTTTGAAAAATTGCTGCGCAAATATCGTGTAACATAAAAAGTTGCAAAGAACACAATTTTATTCCATAGGGTGTCTGCTAAAACAACATATATAATGCTTGAGGCTTCTGAGTAATTTTCTATCAAACAAAAAAAAATGATGATTTTTACATGTAGGAGAGAAGAGTCAGAATTGGCATGGGTGGCAAGGAGCCCTGTATCTCCGGAACTATAGATGGCAGCCCCATATTTTAACCACTTGCCGACTGCCGCACGACGATATACGTCGACAGAATGGCACGTACAGGCAGGAGGGCGTATATATAAGTCCCTACCTGCCTGCGGGTGGGGGGCCTCATCCCCCCCCGGTGCCTGCGGCGGTAGGCATCGTCGGGGGAGCGATCGGAGATGAGGGGGAGGCACTCATTCGTGGCCCCCCCCTCGCGATCGCTCCCAGCCAATCAAACACTTCCTCTAGCCCCGTCATGTAAACAGGGCTAGAGGAAATGATGTCATCCCTAACAGACGCGGGTGGGGGGCCGATCGGGCCCGCCCCCGTGCCTGTAAATGTCCGGGACATTGGGGGAGGGAGGGATGAGGGGGGGGGGGGCCTCATTCGTGCCCCCCCCCCTCGCGATCGCTCCCAGCCAATGGAATGCTTCCCCTGGCTCTGTATTGTGTACAGCGATCGCTCCCAGCACAATTGCACAACACTACACCTACCCTACACTACACTACACTAACAGTAGAACACTTTAGGCACACTTTACACACAGCCCCCCCCCCCCCCCCGATGGCCCCCCTGCACCCCCTGTCACAGTGACACCAAAGCTTTTTTTTTTTTTTTAGTTAACTGGGTTTTTTTTTTTTTTAAAGGTGATGGTTTAACCCCGTGATCACCCCCCGTCACCAGTGTCACTAAGCGATCGTTTTTTTGATCGCTGTATTAGTGTCACAGTTGACACTAGTTAGGGAGGTAGGTATTTATGTTTGCCGCAGCGTTTTATAGGGTCAGGGATCCCCCATATACTACCTACTAAAGGTTTTAACCCCCTGATTGCCCCCTAGTTAACCCTTTGACCAGTGATCACCATATAACTGTTACGGGTGACGCTGGTCAGTTAGTTTATTTTTTATAGTTTCAGGGCACCCGCCGTTTATTACCTAATAAAGGTTTAACCCCCTGATCGCCCGGCGGGTGATATAAGTAAGGTTTTAGAGTCAAATAGGGTCTGCGTCGCCCCAGGCAGCGTCGGGTTAGTGCCAGTACCGCTAACACCCACGCACGCAGCATACACCTCCCTTAGTGGTATAGAATCTGAACAGATCGATATCTGATCTGATCAGATCTATACTAGCGTCCCCAGCTGTTTAGGGTTCCCAAAAACGCATTGTTAGCGGGATCAGCCCAGATACCTGCTAGCCCACCCAAGTGCAGTATCGATCGGTCACTTACAAAACACTAAGCACACATAACTGCAGCGTTCGCAGAGTCAGGCCTGATCCCTGCGATCGCTTACAGTTTTTTGGTAGCGTTTTGATTCAGTCGCTAACAGTCAGGAGCTTTTTTTTTTCCTGTGAGTCTCACTAGTGTACTACTAAATTTAGAGCCCAAAATGGCAAGTCAAACGTACACTAGTGAACAGGCCTACTTGTTTCTGAGTATGACAGATAGTGAAGAGGAGGTCACTCATCTGTCAGAATCAAGCTCAGAATACGACCCAGTAGACGACAGCGGCTCCATGACAGATAGCTCTGACGGCGGAGTTGTGGTCCCTGCTAAGGTCAGGCGTACCAGACCCCAAACTCCTTCTTCTGTTGTTGAGGTGCAGGAACCGCAGGTCACTCGTAGGAGGCAGAGACGTACTAGAGCCGCTATTCCTTCTGGTGAACAGGCAAGCACCAGCGGCCTAGTACACCCTGGACGTAGTCAAACCAGCACTGCAGTATCACCAAGAAGACGACAAAGACAGGCCCATAGTGCCCTTCCTGCAGAATTTGCCAATCCTGATTGGGTGCCCACCACTGCAGAACCCGTACTTCCCCCATTCACTGGCCAACCCGGTATTCAGGTGGAAACAGCTGATTTTACGTCACTTGATTTTTTTTCACTGTTTTTCACCGAAGATCTCTATAGATCTATTGTGGACCAAACCAATTTGTACGCTGGTCAACACATCGCCGCTAATCCCCAGTTGTCCACCCTTGCCAGAGATTGGAGACCAATTACGGTCCCCGAATTTAAGATCTTTCTGGGCCTTTCCCTCATCATGGGCGTAGTTAAAATGGGTACGTTGCGTTCGTATTGGTCCACTGAGCCAATGTACCATATGCCCGTGTTCTCTGCCTCCATATCCAGGGCACGATACGAACAGATTTTGCGGTTCATGCACTTCAACGACAATGAACTCTGTCGTTCTCGTGGAGACCCTGCATACGATCGGCTCTATAAAATTTGGCCCCTCATAAACCATTTCAACCAACGTTTTGCAGACTTGTTTACTCCCCATCAAGTTGTCTGCGTTGACGAGTCCCTGATTAAGTTTACTGGCCGCTTGTCATTCAAACAATACCTTCCCAGCAAGCGTGCCAGATACGGGGTCAAGATGTATAAGCTCTGTGACAGGGCCACAGGCTATACATGTAAATTTATGGTTTATGAGGGCAAAGATAGCCACATAGAGCCGACAAACTGCCCTGACTACATAGGGAGCGCTGGCAAGATTGTGTGGGACTTGGTGTCACCCTTATTCGGAAAGGGGTACCACTTGTACGTGGACAATTATTACACGAGCGTGCCACTGTTTAGTCATTTGTTTGATCATCAGATTGGAGCATGTGGCACCGTGCGACCTAATCGCCGGGGCTTTCCCCAGCGGCTTGTAGAGTCCCGTCCCGTCCCGTTGAAGTGTAATAACTTGCTCGCTATGAAGTGGAGGGATAATAAGAATGTTTTCGTTCTTACCTCCCTTCATGCAGACACGACGGTCCCAATTACTACGGCGGCTGGTGTTGTGACGAAACCCCTCTGTGTCCACGAGTACAACCAAAACATGGGAGGGGTGGACCTCAACGACCAGTTGTTGGCGCCGTACCTAGTTGCCCGTAAGGCTAGACGCTGGTACAAAAAAGTGTCTATTTACCTTTTCCAATTGGCTTTGCTGAACGCTCATGTGCTATACGGAGCTTCAGGACAGACTGGATCCTTCCTTAAATTCCAGGAAGAGATCATCGGAGCCCTTCTGTTTCCAGACGGTCCTCCACCTCACATTCCCCAACCAAATGCAGTTAGCCGGCTGCATGAGCGGCATTTTATTCATGTCCTCCCGAGTACCCCTACCCAACAAGCCCCCCAAAGAAAATGTCGTGTCTGCAGAAAGCGCGGATTTAAGCGTGACACCCGCTATTATTGTCCCCGCTGTCCTGACAATCCTGGTCTTTGCATCGGTGAATGTTTTGAACGCTACCATACACTAGTTGAGTATTAGCGTAGGGTACAGCATTGCACAGACTAGGCATACATTCTCAAGAATGCGTTTTTTGAGACCAAAACCGCTGGAACCGTTACAACAGTTCCGTTAGAACTGTTACAGTTACAAACAAAAGTTAAAAATAAAAAAGTAAAAAAAAAAATAAAAAAAAAAATATAAAAAAAAAAAAACCAAAAATAGTTGTTGATTTATTGTTCTCTTTCTCTCTATTCCCTCTCTATTGTTCTCTTTTTTACTGTATTCTATTCTGCAATGTTTTATTGTTAACCATTTTTTTTGTTTTCAGGTACGCCATTCAGTTGCAGCGCGGATTTATCTATCTTGACAGCAACAGCGTTTGCTCCCACGATACATAAAGCCGTGACTCCAACGATGTAGGAGGTGATTTCAACACCACAGTTAAAAAAAAAAAGAGCATATATGCCGAAGCATGGGGGCAGTAGAGGGCGGAGGAGCGATTTGCTCCTAATGCCGCCTACATACGGTTTAAATTCCGACGGAGGCTTGCCCGTGGAAAATTCCGACCGTGTGTACGCGGCATAACTTTTTTGCGGGAGGATGCCCCCATGCTTCGGCATATATATATTTTAGGCACAGGTTGCATTAAAAAATGTTTTATTTTTTACTATGTTTTTTTTGGTATTTGCTTTGCAGGTATGGTAAATCTTACTGTTATACTGTAATGTTACTTTGTTTTATTGTTAACCATAATTTGCTTAGCAGGTACGCCATTCAGCTGCAGCGCGGATTTATTTATCTTGACAGCAACAGCGCTTGCTCCCACGATACATAAATCCGTGACTCCAGCGCTGTTGGAGGTGATTTCACCACCACAGTTAAAAACAAAATGGTGCATGTATGCCCATCATTAGAAGTGGGTGGATGAAGGGAGGTTTTCTAATGGTGGGCATACCCACCGATCAATCTTTTTTTTTCGTTCAGCCCACAGGCTGCATGAAAAAAAAGATTACAATATATGCCAAACAAGGGCCAGCAACGTACTGTTATGTTGCTGGACTTTGAGTGGTTATACCAAAATGATGCCGGCAGGATTAGGCATTATCTTGGTATCATTCTTTTCAGCCAGCGGTCGGCTTTCATGTAAAAGCAATCCTAGTGGCTAATTAGTCTCTAGACTGCTTTTACAAGCAGTGAGAGGGAATGTCCCCCCCTCCCACCGTCTTCCATGGTTTTCTCTGGCTCTCCTGTCCCAACAGGGAACCTGAGAATGCAGCCGGTGGTTCCGCCAGCTGACCATAGAGCTGATCAGAGACCAGAATGGCTCCAATCATCTCTATGGCCTAAGAAACCGGAAGCTACGAGCATTTCATGACTTATATTTCGCCGGATATAATCAGCGCCATTGGGAAATTGGGAAAGTATTTTATCACACCGATCTTGGTGTGGTCAGATGCTTTGAGGGCAGAGGACAGATCTAGGGTCTAATGGACCCCAATTTTTTCAAAAAAGAGTACCTGTCACTGTCATATTTACATTCCCTGAGATAGCAATAAAAATGATAAAAAATATATATAAATGAAAGGAACAGTTGAAAAATAAAATAAAAAAGCAAAATCAATAATAATAAAAAAATAAATAAAAAAAAGCACCCCTGTCCCCCCCTGCTCTCGCGCAAAGGCGAACGCAAGCGTCGGTCTGGCGTCATATGTAAACAGCAATTGCACCATGCATGTGAGGTATCACTGCGAAGGTCAGATCGAGGGCAGTATTTTAGCAGTAGACCTCCTCCGTAAATCTAAAGTGGTAACCTGTAAAGGCGTTTAAATGCTATTAAAAATGTATGTAGTTTGTCACCGCTGCACGTTTCTGCGCAATTTTAAAGCATGTCGTGTTTGGTATCTATGTACTCGGCCTAAGATCTAATTTCATCAAATATTTGGGCAAGATAGTGTGTTTTAGTGCATTAAAATTTAAAAAAGTGTGTTTTTTTTTTCCAAAAAAAATGCATTTGAAAAATCGCTGCGCAAATACTGAGTGAAAAAAAAAATGAAACACCCACCATTTTAATCTGTAGGGCCTTTGCTTTAAAAAAAATATATTGTTTGGGGGTTCAACGTAATTTTCTTGCAAAAAAAAATAATTTTCTCATGTAAACAAAAAGTGTCAGAAAGGGCTTTGTCTTCAAGTGGTTAGAAGAGTGGGTAATGTGTGACATAAGCATGTAAATGTTGTGCATAAAATGCCAGGACAGTTCAAAACCCCCCCCCAAATGACCCCATTTTGGAAAGTAGACACCTCAAGCTTTTTGCTGAGAGGCATGTCGAGTCCATGGAATATTTTATATTTTGACACAAGTTGCGGGAAAATAATAATTATTATTTATTTTTTATTTTTTTGCACAAAGTTGTCACTAAATGATATATTGCTCAAACATGCCATGGGCATATGTGGAATTACACCCCAAAATACATTCTGCTGCTTCTCCTGAGTATGGGGATACCACATGTGTGGGACTTTTTGGGAGCCTAGCCACGTACGGGGCCCCAAAAACCAAGCACCACCTTCAGGATTTCTAAGGGTGTGAATTTTTGAATTCACTCCTCACTGCCTATCACAGTTTCAGAGGCCATGGAATGCACAGATGGCACAAAATACCCCCAAATGACCCCATTTTGGAAAGTAGATACCCCAAGCTATTTGCTGAGAGGTATGGTGAGTATTTTGCAGATCTCGCTTTTTGTCACAAAAAAATGTTTTCTTTACTTTCTTCATTTTCAAAAAAAATGAGAGCTGCAAAATACTCACCATGCCTCTCATAAAATAGCTTGGGGTGTCTACTTTCCAAAATGGGGTCATTTGGGGGGGTTTTGGTGCCATCTGGGCATTTTATGGCCTTCAAAACTGTGATAGGTAGTGATAGGTAGTGAGGAGTGAAATCAAAAATTTTCGCCCTTAGAAATCCTGAAGGCGGTGCTTGGATTTCGGGGTCCCGTACACGGATAGGCTCCAAAAAAGTCCCACACATGTGTATCCCCGTACTCAGAAGAAGCAGCAGAATTTATTTTGGGGTGTAATTCCACATATGGCCATGGCATGTGTGAGAAATATATCATTTAGTGACAACTTTGGGCAAAAAAAAAAAAATTTTTGTAATTTTTCCCGCTACTTGTGGCAAAATATAAAATATTCCATGGACTCAACACGCCACTCAGCAAATAGATTGGGGTGTCTACTTTTCAAAATGGGGTCATTTGGGGGGGGGGGTTTTGTGCCATCTTGGCATTTTATGGCCTTCAAAACTGTGATAGGTAGTGATAGGTAGTGAGGAGTGAAATCAAAAATTTACGCCCTTAGAAATCCTGAAGGCGGTGCTTGGATTTCGGGGTCCCGTACACGGATAGGCTCCCAAAAAGTCCCACACATGTGGTATCAACGTACTCAGAAGAAGCAGCAGAATTTATTTTGGGGTGTAATTCCACATATGCCCATGGCATGTGTGAGAAATATATCATTTTAGTGACAACTTTTTGTAAACATTTTTATTTTTTTTGTCATTATTCAATCACTTGGGACAAAAAAATAAAATATTAAATGGGCTCAACATGCCTCTTAGGCTCCTTAGGGTGTCTACTTTCCAAAATGGGGTCATTTGGGGGGTTTTTGTACTTCCTGCCATTTTAGCACCTCAGGAAATGAGATAGGCAGTCGTAAACTAAAAGCTGCGTAAATTCCAGAAAATGTACCCTAGTTTGTAGACGCTATAACTTTTGCGCAAACCAATAAATATACGCTTATTGACATTTTTTTTACCAAAGACATGTGGCTGAATACATTTTGGCTTAAAAGTATGACTAAAATTGAGTTTATTGGATTTTTCTTATAACAAAAAGTAGAAAATATCATTTTTTTTCAAAATTTTCGGTCTTTTTCCATTTATAGCGCAAAAAATAAAAATCACAGAGGCAATCAAATACCATCAAAAGAAAGCTCTATTTGTGGGAAGAAAAGGACGCAAATTTTGTTTGGGTACAACATTGCATGACCGCGTAATTACCAGTTAAACCAGTGCAGTGCGAAATTGTAAAAAGTCCTCTGGTCTTTAGGCTGCATAATGGTCTGGTCTGAAAGTGGTTAACCAGTGCTGGAGTAGGTCTTTAGCTACTCATCCCCCAAAGGTGGGGTCTCTGTGACTTCTGATCGCTGAGCTCCGACCCTCGAAGTTGATCTTTTTTTATTTTTATTTATTTATTTTTTATTTTTTTTGGGCAAATAGGCCTATCTTGAGAAAGGGGCCTGGAGCTGCAGCTCCAATAGCCCCTATGTTAATCCGGCCCTGCTTGCATGGCCACACACTTCTAGACCTGTGGTGGCCACACACATCTAGACCCATGCAGGCCATAGACACCTAGACCTGAGCTGGCCATACAGGTGAAACTCGAAAAATGTGAATATCGTGCAAAAGTTTATTTATTTTACTAATGCAACTTAAAAGGTGAAACTAATATATGAGATAGACTCATTACATGCAAAGCAAGGTAGTTCAAGCCGCGATTTGTCATAATTGTAATGATTATGGCTTACAGCTCATGAAAACCCCAAATCCACAATCACAGAAAATTAGAATACTATATCCAATTAATAAAACAAGGATTGTACATAGAACAATATCAGACCTCTGAAAAGTATAAAGCCCCATACACACGCGCGGATTATCCGAGGACCAGGTCCGTCAGACCATGTCCGTCATACTTTGTCTGATGTTGGTTTTGCGTACACACGGTCGGACAAAGTTGTCGGAAAATCCGATCATTCTGAACGTGGTGACGTTTGTTGCCTACGACGGGACTACGTAGAGGCTAGTAGCCAATAGCTTTGGTCTTGTAATGTGATCTGAGCATGCGTAGCACTTTGTCCGGTCGGACTACCATACACACGATCGGATTTGGTGTGATCGGACCGTGTTGTCGGAAAATCTATCCAGCAGGAGATAGGACTTTGTCCGTCGGACAATACGACGTACACTGTCCGATGGTGCATACACACGGTCTGATTTTTTAACAACATTGTCTGATCGGACAGAATCCATGCGAAAATCCGACCGTGTGTATGGGGCTTAAGAATGCATATATACTCAGTGCTTGATTTGGGCCCCTTTTGCAGGAATTACTGCCTCAATGTGACGTGGCATGGAAGCTATCAGTCTGTGGAACTGCTGAGGTGTTATGGAAGACCAGGATGCTTCAATAGCGGCCTTCAACTCTTCTGCATTGTTCGGTTTCGTGTCTCATCTTTCTTTTGGCAATGCCTAATAGATTCTCTATGGGGTTCAGGTCAGGCGAGTTTGCTGGCCAATCAAGCACACTAATCCCACGGTCACTGAACCAGGTTTTTGTGCTTTTGGCAGTGTGGGCAGGTGCCAAGTCCTGCTGGAAAATTAAGTCAGCAACCCCATAGAGCTTGTCTGCGGAAGTAAGCATGAAGTGCTCCAAAATATCCTGGTAGACGGCTGCATTGACCCTGGACTTAATGAAGCCCAGTGGACCAACACTAGCAGATGACATGGCTCCCCAAATCAACACAGACTGTGGAAACTTCACACTGGACTTCAAGCATCTTGCAGTGTGCGCCTCTCCATTCTTCCTCCATACTCTGGGTCCTTGGTTTCCAAATGATATGCAAAATTTGCTCTCATCAGAAAAGAGGACTTTGGACCACTGAGCAACAGACCAGGTCTGTTTTTCTTTAGCCCAGGTAAGGCGCTTCTGACGTTTGTTGTTCAGGAGTGGCTTGACAAGAGGAATACGACATTTGAAGCCCATGTCCAGAATCCGTCTGTGTGTGGTGGCTCTTGATGCACTGACTCCAGCCTCAGTCCACTCCTTGTGAAAGTCTCCAACACTTTTGAATGGCCTTTTCCTGACAATCCTCTCCAGGCTGCGGTCATCCCTACTGCTTGTGTACCTTTTTCTTCCACACTTTTCCCTTCCACATAACTTTCTATTAATGTGCTTTGATTCAGCACTTTGGGAACATCCAACTTCTTTTGCAATTACCTTTTGAGGCTTTCCCTCCTTATGGAGGGTGTCAATGATGGTTTTCTGCACAACTGTCAGGTCAGCAGTTTATCCCATGATTGTGCTTTCTACTGAACCAGAATTTAAAGGCTCAGGGTCCTTTTGCAGGTGTTATGGTTTAATTAGCTCATTAGAGTGGGACACTTTGAGCCTAGAAAATTGAACCTTTTTACAATATTCAAATTTTCTGTGATTGTGGATTTGGGGTTTTCATGAGCTGTAAGCCATAATCATCACAATTATGACAAATCACAACTTGAACTATCTTGCTTTGCATTTAATGAGTCTATCTCATATATTTCACCTTTTAAGTTGCATTAGTGAAAAAAATTAACTTTTGCACGATATTCTAATTTTTCGAGTTTCACCTGTACATACCAAGACCTGAGCTAGCCACACACATCTAGACCTGAGCTGGCTTCACACATCTATACAGTACCCGAGCTGGCCAAATACATTTAGACTTCTGCTGTTCACATACAACTATAACAATTCTGGCCACAGAAATTTACCTGCTCTGGCCACAGTCATCTAGACCTGTGCCGTCCACACATATCTACACTCATTCTGGCCACACACATCCTGACCTGCACAGAACACACACATCAGACTTGATCTGTATAAACACAATTAGATACATGCTGGCTATATACTTCTGGACCCATGCTAGCTGCACATATCTTGACCTGCAGTGGCAACACTTATCTTGATCCATATTGGCTACACACTTCTATGCCTATGCATTGGCACACGCTCACACACACTCATCGAGACTTGTGCCAGTAACCCACATCTAGACTTGTGTTGGCCACACACATCTAGACCTCTGATGGCCTTACATATCTTTACCCATTCTGACCACACACCTCTAGACCTACACTGGATAGATGTATGCTGGCCTCACACATCTTGAATTATCCTGGCCACACATCTAGAACCACCCTGATCACAAATCTCTAGAGCCATGCTGGTCACACACACACAGATTGGTGCTGACAGCTAGCCACACACGTATAGATCAATGCCCACTCGTCACCACACACATCTAGACCCATGCTTGCCAAACACATTTAAACCTTTGTTGTGCATGCAGAGCTTGGGTTGAAAGATGACATAGATACTGAGAGGGTCTATTGAAGGCAGCTTTTTATATTGAACATATGGGGAAATTACACTATACTGAAAGTTTACTCAAAGAGGAAGAGACCACACATCTAAATCTGCACTGGCCACTAAAGATCGACTGATATTGTTTTTTCTGTGCCAATACAATACTGATATTTAGGCCACCTCTCAGGCCAATAGTCAATATTGTGTGCCGATATTCTGTACATTTAAAAAAAAAAATTACACTTTTTTTTTGTTTTTTAATCACTGTTATTGCTGTTGCAAGGAATGTAAATATCCCTTGTGACAGTAATAGTGACAGGTACTCTTTTTGGAGGGATCAGGGGGCTATAAGACCCCAAACCCCTTCTCTGCGCTTGAAAGTATTCAAAACGTCAAGATCAGCGTTTTTGAATACTTTATTTTTTTAAACTGGCGCCTTTAAGATGCCAGTAATCCGGGAAGTGATGTCATGACATTGCTTCCGGGTTACTAGATCAGAGACCTTTGGCCAGCGGGCGGAGATGCCGGCTGGTTGCTCGGGCCTCCCGGTGGGACGGGAGAGCCCGGGCGAGCAGCGAAAGGTGGCGGGGGGGACATCCTCTCCCACTGCTTGAAATAACAGCCGAGGGGCTGCTGAGCTGCATTGGTTGATATTACAATAAAACCGACAGTCTGCTCAAAAGAATGGTACCGGAGTGATGCCTGCTTTTGCTTGCATCAGCCTGGTAAAACCCCTTGAAGCAAAATCGGTAATATCAGGTACATTTGTGCCAGATACTTAAAAAAAGTGAATATAGGCCACGGATAATCGGTCAATCCCTACTGGCCACACATACCTAGACCTGAACTAGCTTAACACACTTCAGACGCATGCTAGCTTCACACATCTTGACTCAAACTAGCCACACATATATTGACCTGCGGTAGCCATGAGAATCTAGATCCACGTTGGCTACACAATTCTAGACCCATGAATAGCCAAACGCATCTAGACTTGTACTGGCCTATTCTGGCCACACACATCTAGACCCACTCTAGCCACAAACATCTAGACCCATGCTGGCTACATATATCTTGACTGGTGCTGCCCCCATTTCTAGACTGGTGCTAGCCACACACATATAGGCCTACACTTGCCACACTAGACTCTTTCTAGTCAAAGACATCTACAGCTGTGCTGGCCACGCAGAGTTTGGACGGATACAAAGAGGCCATAGCAGATACTTGGAGGGTCCAGAGAAGGGTCCACTTTATAAGGTTAACATATGGGGAAATTATGGTATACTGGATGTTTACCCAAAGAGGAAATGTGTATTCTGCAAAGAAGTTTTAGGATCAAATGAATACGTTTAATTAGTTTAATATGAAGAATTATTATTAACTTTTTATCCACTTTGTGGATATCTGCTTAACCCTTTCACTACCAGGACCTTTTTTCTTTCTTTTTTTTTTTTTATGTACACTGTTAAAAAATGCACACAGAAGCCTAAAATTTATTAAAACAACAAAACATATATTTTCTGAAAACAGGGTCCTGAAGAAGAAAATGGTGGTATTTACAATTATTTATGTCACATGAAATTAGCGCAGTAATGCATATTTTCAGTAAAAATTACACTAAAGTTAATTATAGAGCACACAAACTCAATATATTACCCATTTTTTGGGGGGAAATATAAAAGATGAGGTTGTGTTGAGTAAATAGATACCCAACATGTAAACACGTAAAATTATGCGATCATCAAACAGTGGAAAACATTGGTACCCAAAATTGACTTTGAATGATGGCTCTAGAATTATTGCTCTCACTGTGGAGAGTGTGGCAATATGTAATACATGGTGTAGCACAATTGTTGTTTGCTTACATAGCTGCACTTGATGCATGTGATTGCGTACCAATGAGTATGGATGGGATACTTTAAAATGTTTTGGGTATTTCTTAATGTCTTATTTGTTACTTATTTTTAAAACGTTATTTTTACTTAAGGTTATTGCTATTGTTTTGGCATATTGCTAGTGATGGTCAGTGCTGCTGGGAAATGACAGCTTTGAACCCAGAAGCGATGTAATACACATTGTTTTCAGGTGCATTCACCGGTGGGAGCCTAAGCGAACCAATGTTCTGTGATTATCCCTCTGCCACACCCAGAGACACCCACTAGGCACGCCACAGATGTAAGCTTAATATTGGTGACAATACAAATGTTAAACTTGCAGAGAAATAATTTTATCTAGTCGGTCAGACTTTGGAAATCTGCCCTCTTAAAATTAACTAAATATACTTAGCCAAGACAGTTGCCTCACTAGCAATTTGTTTTGTCTGACCACCATTCTAAAATTTTAGTCATCTGAACTCCTCCTGTTCTAGTACTTTGATTGCTCATTAAAATTATCCTAAATTAATAACTGGACTACATTTTTTTTTTTTTTAACTATGAATGTTTTTGTGTCTTTTTATTTTTTTTTTGCAGAGCCTTTCTGTCGAGGCAACAGAAAAGTGACCCGTAGAAGGCGTGCAACAGAGAACCTAATTCAGAAAAAAGAAAAAGGTAAACTAAGATCAAAAATCATTGCAATATCTAATTAACCACTTCAATACAGGGCATTTATACACCCTTCTTTCAGCGCTCTCTCACTTCGAATGCCAATTACTCAGTCATTCAACACTGTACCCAAACAACATTTTTATCATTTTTTTTCATACAAATAGAGATTTCTTTTGGTGGTATTTAATCACCACTGGGTTTTTTTTTTTTTTGCGACATAAGTGAAAAAAGAGTGAAACGTTTGAAAAAGACACACTTTCTTTTTCGTTTTCTATGATAAAACTTTGCAAATGAGTAATTTTTATTCATAAATTTGGGCCAAAATATATACTGCTACATCTCTTTGGTAAAAATAACCCAAATTGGTGGATATTATTTAGTCTCTGTGAAAGTTATAGAGTCTACATACTATGGTGCAAATCATTGAAAATTGATCACATCTGATCACACCTGATGGCCTATCTCATTTCTTGAGGCTCTAAAAATGTCAGGAAAGTACAAATCCCCCCCAAAATGACCCCTTTTTGAAAAGTAGACAGTCCAAGGTATTTAGTAAGAGGCATGGTGAGTTTTTTAAGTTGTATTTTTTTCCCACAGTTCTTGGGAAAATTGAGAAATTTATTTTTTCACAAAATTGTCATAATAACAAGTTATTTCTCACACACAGCATATGCATACTTCCAATTACACCCCATAATACATTCTGCTACTCCTCATGAGTATAGTGATACCACATGTGTGTGACTTTTACACAGCCTGGCCACACAGAGAGGTCCAACATGCAGGGAGCACCGTCAGGCGTTCTAGGAGCATAAATTACACCTCTAATTTCCTAATGACTTATTACATTTGTGAAGGCCCTGGAGCACCAGGACAGTGGAATTACCCACAAAATGACCCCATTTTGGAAAACAAACTCCCCAACGTCTATTCTATGAAGCATTATGATTCTTTTGAACGGTTAATTTTTTATACACAGGTCTTCAGAAAACGTGGAAAGAAAATTAAAATCTTTTTTTTTTTTTTACAAAAAGTTGTAAATTTATAAGATATTTCTAACACATAGCATGTATATAGAAAAAATTACACCCCAAAACAGATTCTGCTACTCATCCTGAGTATGGTGATACCACATGTGTGAGACTTTTACACAGCCTGGCCACATACAGAGGCCCAACATTGAAGTAGTACCTTCAGGCATTCTACGAGCATAAATTACACATCTAATTTCATTCCTTGCTATCACATTTTTGAAGGTCCTGGAGCACCAGGACAGTGGAATTACCCACAAAATGACCCCATTTTGGAAAGCAAACACCCCAAAGTATATTCTATGAGGCATCGGCTGCAGATAGGTACTTGGGTACTCTGATGGGCTGGAGACAGGTATTTGTTTACTCCGATGGGCTGGTGACAGGTACTCAGGTACTCTGATGGGCTGGTGACAGGTACTCGGGTACTCCGATGGGCTGGTGACAGGTACTCGGGTACTCTGATGGGCTGGTGACAGGTAATCGGGTACTCTGATGGCCTGGTGACAGGTACAATGATGGCCTGGTGACAGGTACTCGGGTACTCTGATGGCCTGGTGACAGGTACTCAGGTACTCTGATGGGCTGGTGACAGGTACTCTGATGGCCTGGTGACAGGTACTCTGGTACTCTGATGGCCTGGTGACAGGTACTCAGGTACTCTGATGGGCTACAGATAGGTACTCGGGTACTCTGATGGGCTGGTGAATGGTACTCGGGTACTCAGATGGGCTGGGACAGGTACTCAGATGGGCTGGGACAGGTACTCAGATAGGCTGGGACAGGTACTCAGATGGGCTGGGACAGGTACTCAAATGGGCTGGGACAGGTAATCAGATGGGCTGGGACAGGTACTCGGGTGGACTGTGACAGGTACTCAGGTACACTGTGACAGGTACTTGGGTACTCGGACTGTGACAGGTACTCAGGTACTCAGATGGACTGTGACAGGTACTCCGGTACTCCGATGGGCTGGTGACAGGTACTCGGGTACTCTGATGGCCTGGTGACAGGTAATCGGGTACTCTGATGGCCTGGTGACAGCTACTCTGATGGGTTGGTGACAGGTACTCGGGTACCCTGATGGCCTGGTGACAGGTAATCAAGTACTCTGATGGCCTGGTGACAGGTACTCTGATGGCCTGGTGACAGGTACTCTGATGGCCTGGTGACAGGTACTCAGGTACTCTGATGGGCTACAGATAGGTACTCAGGTACTCTGATGGGCTGGTGAATGGTACTCGGGTACTCAGATGGGCTGGGACAGGTACTCAGATGGGCTGGGACAGGTACTCAGATGGGCTGGGACAGGTAATCAGATGGGCTGGGACAGGTACTCGGGTACTCAGATGAACTGTGACAGGTACCCGGGTACTCGGATGGACTGTGACAGGTACTTGGGTACTCGGACTGTGACAGGTACTCAGGTACTCAGATGGACTGTGACAGGTACTCGGTTACTCAGATGGGCTGTGACAGGTACTCCGGTACTCAGATGGGCTGTGACAGGTACTCGGGTACTCGAATGGGCTGTGACAGGTACTCAGGTACTCATATGGACTGTGACAGGTACTCAGATGGACTGTGACAGGTACTTGGGTACTTTGATGGGTGATGACAGGTACTTTGATGGGTGGTGACAGATACTTTGATGGCTGGTGATAGGTCCTCTTTTTTAGGGGGGGGAAATCAGTGTGTGTTGGTGTACACTAAGTGGTAACGAGATGTTATCGCAATCTCCTTTTCACACACGATCGGTGTGTGAGGAGGAGAACCAGGTAACATCTCGTTACCGCGGCTTGTTGACATTCTGTGACCGGCTGTGATTGGACACAGCCGGTCACATGGTAAAGAGCCAATTTCATTGGCTCTTTACTACGATCAGGGTTGGGCTGTGTCAGGGTGACAAGCCTTGTCCCCGAGCGCCGTGCATGTAGACAGTACATGTGACCGGCTGTGATTGGACACAACCGGGAACGTGGTAAAGAGCCATTTAGTATTGGCTCTTTACACAGATCTGTGATTAGCTGTGTTTGAGGAACACACCTCATCCACGATCATCGCGCTGCGGGCCCCTGGGGGCCCACAGGAGCGGCGAGAAGCCAAGGACATCATATGATGCCCGCCCAGGATGGGAGATTCCATCTGCAGTTGTCATATGACTATAGCCCGGTATTGAAGTGGTTAAAGAAAAAAATAACTCCTAGAGATGTGTGTTAGAAGTAGTAGAACACTGGTAATAATACAGTATATTTATGCATAGAGCTTCTGGGGCTAAGGACAATGCCTTATCCTAAGGATTGCCTCACACTAACCCTTCCTTATACAAAGCCTTTGATTGCATGCTCACTGAGCTTTGCTGGAAGCCTCTATGGCAGGGGTCTCCAAACTTTCTAAACATAGTGCCAGTTTGTCTTTTGGGGGACAGACTATGGTCTTTGGGAGTAGAAAAGGTCCCGATGTCAGTGGAAAAAAACAGTGCTCTATCTTTGGTGTCATTGAGAGGAATTGTGCCCTTTTATTGGTGTCATTGGGAGGAACTTTGCACCATTACTGGTGTATTGGGAGGAATGGTGCCTTATTGTTGGTATCAGTGGATGAAATAGTGCCCCAGGGGCTGGTTAAAAGCAATCAAGGGGTGACATCTGGCCCCCAGGCCGCAGTTTGGAGACCACAGCTCTATGGTAATGACCTTGCTGTGCCTAAATATACTGCTGCCACAAACTCCCTCATTTAAGCCTGATATATTTGTTGACATAAACAAACACAACAATAAAATGTAGGATTATATTTGTATGTATATTGCAAATACTGACAAAATAACTTGCTTATAGCGCTGGTTACAATATTAAAAGCAATTATAAAGGGGTCTGTGCAATAAATAGCATCCAGAAGGAAAGAAATAACTGATATCAGTTCTATCCCTTACCCATTAGATTCAAACTTTGAAATAAAAATGTTGTGTTTGGAGTTCTACTTTAGATACCTTAAAAGAGAAGTATGGACTTTTATTTTTTAGATTCATACTTACCTAGGTGGATGCAGAATTGGACATGCAGCATTGGTCCGATGCTTCATCTGTCCCTCGGCACCTCTACACTGAGAGAGGGAGTTTTTGACTGACAGTCAGCAGCTCTCTGCTCTTCCCAATTCTCACTCACTGGAGCACTGGGCTGTGGCTGGCTCAGGCTTTTAGCGGCTCCCTGAAAGGCTGAGCTGCGTGCCGGTCCAGGCATGTAGGCGGATCCTGACTCCATGGTCACGATCTCGCCTGATCCTGAACTGTCTCTGTGACGCCAGAGGACTTCAGCCCACTGTGTGCTAAAAATGGGTCACAGGAGTGCAAATTGAACTGTACTCTTGTGATCCAAAGGAGCTTTGGCTGTACTTCTCCTTTAAAAGTAGCAAGATGGCCATCCTAATCTAGTGCTCTAAATCCAGCACTCTGAAATAAACCTGTTTGAAGTAATGCTGTTTTGTATTCATTACAACACCAAGAAATATATTTCTAAATGAAGCTAGTACCTGAATTTGACTACATATAAGCCTTTTGAAATTACTTGTACAGCAATATTTAGGTTAAGAAAGGGATAGGCAGCCGTGATGTAAGTAACTGAGTTAAAATAAACTGAGTTACCTAACGCAGTTACTTTAGAGGGTAACGAGTAATCTAACTGATTACTTTACACCTCATGGTAACTCAGTTCCCATTACTTTGGCTTTGTTACCCCAATTAAATCTACCGCCACTAGATGGCAGTAGTGTAATTCTGGTGTTCTGCTGAAAAAGTTCCCCCGCCAGATAATGACCCCCTGTAGTACGAAGGCCTACGGAGCTTCCGAAAATTGCCGAACCTAAACAGCTCTGAGTGAACTCTACACCGCGCAGGTGCAGTTAACATGTAATTGTACGAGGCGATGCTGCACGCTCCTGATGCTCGTGCTACTCTGCAAGGGGTGTCTATCGTGTAAGTAAGGGGCGGGTCTAGTATTACTGTAACCAAGGGGCTCATTTATTATTATTGTTATATATCGAGCTCTGCCCATTAATTTAACATTCGCCCTCTTCTGTAGCCATCCGCTCCTTACACGATATAATAATAATAATAGACCCGCCGCTTGCTTACACGCTATAACAGATCTGCCCCTTGGTTAGAGTAATAATAGAGCAGCCCCTTGGTTACACGATATATAACAATAATAATAAATGCGCCCCTTGGTTACAGTAATACTAGACCCGCCCCTTAGTTACACGTATAGAATATTTAAAAAAAAAAAAGTCAGTTACTTTGCTGCGTAACTAATTACTTTTCCAATGTAGTAACTGAGTTACTAACGCAATTACTTTTTGGGAGAAGTAATTTGTAACTTAACTAATTACTTTTATACGTAAGATGACCAACACTGATAGGCAGCAATAGCAGTAGGAATGAGTTCAAGGTTCAGTCCAAAACACAGGCTATTTGTTCATTTGGATGAGTGCCCAAACATTTACCCGTTTGGCAGAAGCCGAACATCACGTATAATAGCGGTATTACTTCCACTATTACACATGACAGCTTCCCACTGTTAGTAGTTGTTAACCACTTGCCGACCGCCCCATGTAGATATACGTCGGCAGAATGGCACGTACAGGCAGAACCACGTACCTGTACGTGCCATTCTTTAGGCGGTTGGGGGGTCCGATCGGACCCCCCTCCGCCCGGCGGGGACGGTCGGCATCGCTTCAGGAGCGATCCGGGACGAGGGGACGGCCAGTGGTTTCTGGCCACCCCCTCGCGATCGCTCCTGGCGAATGAAAAGCTTCCCCTTCCTGTCTATTGTATAGACAGGAAGGCGGAAGTGATGTCACGCTCGGTGCGCCGGTCTATGTGACCGGAGACGCCGAGCGGCGAACATGTTAAGGTTAGTGCACAACAGTACACTGACACCAGTACAGTTAGGCACACAAAACACCCCCCGGTCACCCCCTGATCACCCCCCAGATCACCCCTCCCCCCCCAGTCACAGTGTCACTAATTGCAGTGATCATTTATTTACTGATCACTGCATTTAGTGTCAGTGTGACTGTAATAACTGTCAGGGCAGTTAGTTTTAGGTCCTAGGTAGCCCCCTACCCCCCCCTATAAAGGTTTAACCCCCTGATTGCCCCTAGTTAACCCCTTCACCCCCCTTTTGCCAGTGTCACTAAGCGATCGTTTTTTCTGATCGCTGCATTGTGTCGCTAGGTAACCATTTTTTTTTTATTTTAACCGCCATGTTTTATATAGGTTCATAAATAGTTTTATAGGTCAGGTACCCCCATATTACAACCTAAATAAAGGTTTTAACCCCCTGATTGCCCCTAGAGTTAACCCTTTCACCAGTAATCACCGTATAACTGTCACTGGTGACGCTGGTTAGCCAGTTAGTTATTTCGTTATTTAGGTTCCCCGTCAGGTTTTTATATAGCGTCAGGTACCCCCATATATTACCTAATAAAGGTTTAACCCCCTGATTGCCCCTAGTTAACCCTTTCACCCCCTTTTGCCAGTGTCACTAAGCGATCGTTTTTCTGATCGCTGCATTAGTGTCGCTAGGTAACCAGTTTTTTTTTAGGTTAACCGCCATGTTTATATAGGTTCATAAATAGGTTTATAGGTCAGGTACCCCCATATTACAACCTAAATAAAGGTTTTAACCCCCTGATTGCCCCTAGAGTTAACCCTTTCACCAGTGATCACCGTATAAAATGTCACTGGTGACGCTGGTTAGCCAGTTAGTTATTTCGTTATTTAGGTTCCCCGTCAGGTTTTTATATAGCGTCAGGTACCCCCATATATTACCTAATAAAGGTTTAACCCCCCTGATTGCCCCTAGTTAACCCTTTCACCCCCTTTTGCCAGTGTCACTAAGCGATCGTTTTTCTGATCCCTGCATTAGTGTCGCTAGGTAACCAGTTTTTTTTTTGTATTACTGTTACGGGTGACGCTGGTTAGTTAGCTTGTTTTTTATACTGTCATGGCACCCGCCATTTATTACCCAATAACGGTTTAACCCCCTGATCGCCCGGCGGGTGATATCAATTAGGTTTTAGGGTCAAATAAGGTCTGCGTCGCCCCAGGTTAGTGCCAGTACCGCAAACACCCACGCGCAAAGCATACACCTCCCTTAGTGGTATAGTATCTGAACAGATCAATATCTGATCTGATCAGATCTATACTAGCGTCCCAGCAGTTTAGGGTTCCAAAAAAACGCATTGTTAGCGGGATCAGCCCAGATACCTGCTAGCACCTGCGTTTTCCCCCTCCGCCCAGCCCAGCCCACCCAAGTGCAGTATCGATCGATCACTGTCACTTACAAAACACTAAGCACACATAACTGCAGTGTTCGCAGAGTCAGGCCTGATCCCTGCGATCGCTAACATTTTTTTTGTGGTAGCGTTTTGATTCAGTCGCTAACAGTCAGGAGCTTTTTTACCTGTGAATCTCAAAAAAATAAAAAAAACAAAAATAGTTGTCGTTTTATTGTTCTCTCTCTCTCTCTCTCTATTGTTGCTCTTTTTTTACTCCATTCTATTCTGCAATGTTTTATTATGTTTTATCATGTTTTATCATGCTTGCTTTTCAGGTATGTAATTTTGTTTACTGTGTTTTAGTGTTAAGCATTTTTTTGTTTTCAGGTGCGCCATTCAGTTGCAGCGCGGATTTATTTATCTTGACAGCAACAGCGTTTGCTCCCACGATACATAAAGCCGCGACTCCAACGCTGTAGGAGGTGATTTCACCACCACAGTTAAAAAAAAGAGCATATGTGCCGAAGCATGGGGGCAGCAGGGGGGGCGGAGGAGCGATTGGCTCCTAATGCCACGTACATACGGTCGAAATTCCGACCGTGTGTACACGGCATAACTTTTGCGGGAGGATGCCCCCATGCATCGGCATATATAAATGGTGCATGTATGCCCATCATTAGAAGTGGGTGGATGAAGGGAGGTATTCTAATGGTGGGCATACCCACCAATCAATCTCTTTTTTTCGTTCAGCCAAGAGGCTGCATGAAAAAAAAAAAGATTACAATATATGTCCAGTATGTTGCTGGACTTTGAATGGTTATACCAGAATGATGCCTACAGGTTTAGGTATCATCTTGGTATCATTCTTTTCAGCCAGTGATCGGCTTTCATGTAAAAGCAATTCTAGCGGGTAATTAGCCTCTAGACTGCTTTTACAAGCAGTAGGAGGGAATGTCCCCCTCCCGGATATAAACCGCGCCATTGGGAAATTGGGAAAGCATTTTATCACACCAATCTTGGTGTGGTCAGATGCTTTGAGGGCAGAGGAAAGATCTAGGGTCTAATAGACCCCAATTTTTTCAAAAAAAGAGTACCTGTCACTGCCTATTGCTATCATAGGGGATATTTACATTCCCTGAGATAACAATAAAAATCATAACAAAGAAAACAAATGGAAGGAACAGTTTAAAAATAGAATAAAAAAGCTAAATAAATAAAAAAAAAAAAAAAAAAAAAAAAAAAAAAGCACCCCTGCCCCCCCTTCTCTTGCGCAAAGGCGTACACAAGCGTTGGTCTGGCGTCATATGTAAACAGCAATTGCAGCATGCATGTGAGGTATCACCGCGAAGGTCAGATCGAGGGCAGTAATTTTAGCAGTAGACCTCCTCCGTGAATCTAATGTGGTATCATGTAAAGGCTTTTAAAGGCTTTTAAAAATGTATGTAGTTTGTCGCCACTGCGTGTTTGTGCGCAATTTTAAAGCATGTCGTGTTTGGTATCCATGTACTCGGCCTAAGATCATATTTTTTATTTCATCAAAAATTTGAGCAATATAGTGTGTTTTAGTGCATTAAAATAAAAAAAAGTGTATTTTTTCCACAAAAAAAATGCGTTTGAAAAAATCGCTGCGCAAATACTGTGTGGAAAAAAAAAATGCAACACCCACCATTTTAATCTGTAGGGCCTTTGCTTTAACAATATATATAGTGTTTGGGGGTTCAACGTAATTTTCTTGCAAAAAAAAAAATATGTTTTCATGTAAACAAAAAGTGTCAGAAAGGGCTTTGTCTTCAAGTGGTTAGAAGAGTGGGTGACGTGTGACATAGGCTTCTAAATGTTGTGCATAAAATGCCAGGACAGTTCAAACCCCCCCCAAATGACCCCATTTTGGAAAGTAGACACCCCAAGCTATTTGCTGAGAGCAATGTTGAGCCCATTAAATATTTTTTTTTTTGTCCCAAGAGATTGAATAATTAAAAAAAAAAAATATATATATTTTTTTTACAAAAAGTTGTCACTAAATGATATATTGCTCAAACATGTCATGGGCATATGTGGAAATACACCCCAAAATACATTCTGTTGCTTCTCCTGAGTACGGGGATACCACATGTGTGGGACTTTTTGGGAGCCTAGCTGCGTACGGAACCCCAAAAACCAAGCACCGCCTTCAGGCTTTCTAAGGGAGTAATTTTTTTATTTCACTTCTCACTGCCAATCACAGTTTCGGAGGCCATGGAATGCCCAGATGGCATAAAACCCCCCAAAATGACCCCATTTTGGAAAGTAGACACCCCAAGCTATTTGCTGAGAGGTATTGTGAGTATTTTGCAGATGTCGCTTTTTGTCACAAAGTTTTGAAAATTGAAAAAAAAAAATGAAAAAAAAAAATTTTTTTTCTTTACTTTCTTCATTTTCAAAAACAAATGAGAGCTGTAAAATACTCACCATGCCTCTCAACAAATAGCTTGGGGTGTCTACTTTCCAAAATGGGGTCATTTGGGGGGGTTTTGTGCTATTTTGGCATTTTATGGCCTTCGAAACTGTGATAGGTAGTGAGGAGTGAAATCAAAAATTTGCACCCTTAGAAATCCTGAAGGCGGTGCTTGGGTTTCGGGGCCCCGTACGCGGCTAGGCTCCCAAAAAGTCCCACACATGTGGTATCCCCATACTCAGGAGAAGCAGCAAAATGTATTTTGGGGTGCAATTCCACATATAACTATGGCATGTGTGAGCAATATATCATTTAGTGACAACTTTTTGAAGAAAAAAAAAATTATTTTTTATTTTTGTCTTTATTCAATCACTTGGGACTAAAAAAAAAAAAAATATTCAATGGGCTCAACATGCCTCTCAGCAAATAGCTTGGGGTTCTACTTTCCAAAATGGGGTCATTTGGGGGGTTTTGTACTTCTCTGCCATTTTA
Source organism: Lithobates sylvaticus (assembly GCA_028564925.1). NCBI lineage: Eukaryota > Metazoa > Chordata > Amphibia > Anura > Ranidae > Lithobates > Lithobates sylvaticus. The sequence goes on from CM053029.1 coordinate 70,788,816, forward strand.
GCACCTCAAGAAATGAAATAGGCAGTCATAAATTAAAAGCGGTGTAAATTCCAGAAAATGTACTCTAGTTTGTAGACGCTATAACTTTTGCGCAAACCAATAAATATACGCTTATTGGCATTTTTTTTACTAAAGACATGTGGCTGTGAAAAATCAGACCGTGTGTATGCACCATCGGACAGTGTACGTCGGTTTGTCCGACGGACAAAGTCTTATCTCCTGCTGGAAAGATTTGCCGTCAACACGGTCCGATCACACCAAATCCGATCGTGTGTACGGTTGTCCGACGGACAAAGTGCTACGCATGCTCAGAAGAAATTCTGTGACGGAAGCGCTCGGTCAGGTAAAACTACCTTTCCTAATCGACACAGCACATTCGTCACGCTGCAATGTTAAAATGTCTTTAATGCAGCGCATTCTCTTTTTCTTTACAATGCAACAAGAATGACATGTTTTAGCTGCTCCTATTCACCCGCACTTCTCACAAACTTAGTTCTTTATTACTTTGCAGCATTTATACACTACATGTTTATTTTTACTCAGATCGTAAAAGAATCTTTGTTATATTTTTACCATGATTTGTCTTTTTTTTTTTTTTTTGTGGGAATACATATTTGAAGGATTTTTTTTTTTTTTTTTTTGGAGGGGGTTGTGTGTCTCAACTTACCAAAACCACATTATTAACATTTGTATTTCTTGCTTAAATTTACTAGGAGTTTGTTGGTTGTTGGTGCCCCTTGTTAATTCTACTTTAGGATTAGTGAAATGTACCTGCCTACTCAAAGAAAAACTGTCATTGTAGAAAAGTAAAAACACAATAGTCAATGATTATTTCAAATCAAAAAAACATTTATTTAGGTCACAGCAACAAACCAAAGAGGAACGCAGCCATGGTGAAACTTGGGGAATTTGCAAAGCCTTGGACCCCACGGCAACCATCATTTTTCAGGCTTTAAAAATTGGGGGCATGAAGAGTACCTATCTAATAATAAGGGAGCGCAATCTGGTCCTGAAGTCCAAAACATCCGGAACTGCAGCAGATGCCATCTAGGTCCCCAGGCTCTGGTACTACAAGAGGCTCCATCTTCTCTCAGACCAGACTGAATCAAGGTCGTCACTCTCAGGTCTTCCTTGTACGCTTCCTTGCACGCTGTGGTGCTGGTGCTGGTGGGGTGGCAGAAGGAGGAGGAGGAGGAGGAGGCGGAGCATGGTAACTCTGGCAAACATGTGTGAGTGGGGTCATCTCCCCAGCCATACCCTCATTTAGTATTTTGAGGATGACATCCTCACACATGTTGCGTTGCCCCGCCTCCATACCCATCATTTTCGTGACAACCACGGAGCCAAAGGTCTCCTCGTAGGTGGGTGTGGCATGTAGGAAGGCTGAAGCATCTCGGATCAGCTGGAGCGCTGACTCTCCCACCTCCCCCATCTTTTTCGCCCTTCTGTAGGGAAGGCGGAGGGGAGGGACTTGGGAGACAGTCAGGCTCCTAGGCCTACCCCCTTGTTGGCTGCCACTAACCCCTGCCTCCTCCTGACTGCCACCTTCCACAGCCACCTCCTGGCTGAGGTCTTCCTGTGTATGAAAAAGGGACATAGTTTCAGTTATTTGTTCATCAAACACACACAATTCTCATCTAGTGACTGTTGCAAAATGTTTACAAATAGAAAACCATACAATTCTCAGCCCTGCAGTTTATATTCTTGCCCCAAATGTCTCCAACACTACTGTCTGTTGATATGTCAATCACGTTAGGAACTAAGCAATTGGGGATCCTGAATTAACTGAACATCATTCATTATTCCCATAAATGGTTACAAAACTACTATACCTGGAACAAGCTGGGCTCCTGCACCTATTCCATACTGGAAGGCCCAGGTTGGTCCTTGGAAGCCTCATCAGGGGTGGCGTGCGCGGAAGGACGCGTGGAAGGAGGAGTCGAGGTTGGCTCCGTGACATCAGCCTGGTCTTTGAGAAAGTGGAGCCTCTGATAGTACCAGAGCGTGGGGGCATAGACCTCATCTGCTGAAGTTCCAGTTTCCTCAGACTTCCGGACCTTATTTCGCTCCCTGATATACGTACTCCTCATGCTGCCAATTTTCTTTCTTAGTTCATCAACAGTTGCCGCGGGGCACCTTGGCTTGACAAATTCCACAAGTTTCTCCAGGGCTGCGTGCCTCTTTGGTCTGTTGGTGTAGTCACGATGTTTAGGTTGCCATAAAAGGGGAAATTCCCGGTATTTATCAATGAAGAGGGGGAGAAAACTCACGTCGTTGAATCCCTCCATCACCTCTGCAAGACACAACACCACACAAAACCCTATAAATAATGTCAGCCTAAACTCTCCTAATCTTCTCCATAAAGAAGCCTCAAGTTCAAATCAGTCTAGGCTAGTTATGTACCAACGTCAAATTGTACCTTCGTTTGTAGCGATCGTCTCGTGCGTGAGTTTTCTCTCCCCTCGTCTCCCAGATCGTGGCTACGACACAGGCGTGTGACGTTTTATATACAGTGCGCATGCGTCAAACTCCGCCCGCCCCTGACGATCTTTCTCGTCTATTCCCCACCCCTTCTCTTTACGGCGCAGTGGGGAGAGCACATGGCGGGACACAGCAGGTGCGCCCCAAATATCCCACCAACGAGGAGGAGGACGAGGAAAGTCCGGAGGCAGAAACGTCCCGATCCCGGAGCCTGAAATTCAAGGCCTCCAATATGTCATTTGGAGAAATGTTGGAGATGGTGGACATATTAAAGAGGAGCGACTATGATGGGAAGTATGGGCCTTACCTCAACCCCAATGTCCGCAAGGCCAAGATCATGTCTAAAGTTGTGAGGAGGCTGTACAATCATTTTGGGGTACAACGATCCAAGGAGCAACTGAGGAAACGCTGGTCAGACCTGAAACTGAGGGAGGCCGATCAGTACAGAAAGATCAAGCAAATTCTTCAAAAAAGTAAGTAGTTGTGTTTTGTGTTTGATTTCTTGCTTGCATACTGCTCCATTGTGGTTTGATTTTTACAAAGTTGTACATTCCAAAATGGCCACTTTCAGGTTCGTCTGTGCATTCGATCGTACTCAGCCTCGATCTTTCTGCCACTGTCATGGTCGTGTGTGTGTGTCCATTCGATCGTACGCAACCTTGATCGTTCGGCCACTTATAATACGATGTTTGGTGTTTTTTTTGGGGAAAGGAAGTTTGTTCTCACTAGAAATGTCATCAAGAATGTAAAGCCAATTTATTCAATGTAAAGGAGAGGTCACCCAGTAGCTGTTTACCCATCTGGACTCTAGAGCACTAGTGCTGGGACACCCAAACCCCCTTTTTATTAGGCTTTTCCAAACATGTGCTCCAGTGGATACTAGAGGGGTGTCTCCATCACACAAACTTCTACCAAAAAGCTAGTCAGTTTAGCACCTTTACAAAGTGACTACATTCATGTAGTTGGCATTTGTAACTGGCCAAACAAAAATAGTGTCCGTCACTTTCAAGCAATGTTTGTCATTTCCTATTTCTGCCCTCAATAGATTGTGTTGCTAAATCTTCCTTTTGTACATTCTCATAGGGGAGCGAAAACTTGGGCCGTCTGAGGAAACCCCCAAACCAACACCTCCCAAAAAAGGGGAAAGAGCAGAAGCAGAGGAGGAGGAGGAGGAAGGAGAGATCATCGAACTTGGAGAAATTGTCACCACAACAGGTGAGTGTGGGAGAACACAGCTACTGGTAAGCTAATCAATGTATGGCTGCCTCATTTCCAACACCCCATTTTTGTTTGTTTGTGGTTTTTTAGGTGACGTGGATGTTGTGGAAGAAAAATCGCACTTTACCACAGAGAGTGCCCACGTACTCATCGGGAGATAATGGTCTGCAATAGAGATCTAGATTACATAAAGCAAAACATCAATGATGTTCAACAAAAATTGAAGAACATCATTTGATGTTTTAGGAAAAATATGAAAACGCACCAAGTAATTAACACACATTTGTGCCAGCTTCTGAACACATTTGCAACTTAAAAACTGTGTGAAATTTGGAACATGCACACATTGTGTCCACATGTGCTAGCTCCCATCATGGTGGATGAATGCCAACGTTTTTTTGGGGGTGCAACCACTTTACGAACTACGAAAGTGGTTGTGGTGAAGGGGTTGCACCCCCAAAAAACGTCCATTCATCCCCATGATGGAAAATGGCACTTTTGAAGCTTCTAGGCATGTGTTTTACCATCTAATGACCATTTTCAGACCCAAATTGTGTGCATGTTCTAAATTTACACTTTCCAGGGGTGACCCCCCCATGTGATGAAGGCAAGATCAAACACACTTTGAACATATAGTCATGTCTGATCTTGTCTTCACTTTACAAAGTTGAACTTTCCTAGTTCATAGGTTCTGTTTTGCTCCATGCCTGGTTTTACCAATTGCGGAATGTTTGTAAACAATGTTGTAAATAACCAAGAGGTTGTCAGTTTTGGTGTGAAGATTGTAAACGCACTTGTGAATGTTTTCCAAGTAAACTTTTTTATTTTTCTAAATGTGTGGCTTCCTTATTTAAAAAACACAATGCATTATGTATGTCAAATGTAAAGGATATGGGGGGCAATGGGTGTTATTTACTAAAGGCAAGTCCACTTTGCACTGCAATTTTCTTTCCCAGGGAACTTTTTCACTGCACTTGTAGAGCATAGTGGATTTGACTTATGTAAATGACACCCACAGTGCTTTGTACGAAAACACGGAGCACAGCATTTTTGAGAATACACACATGTCAGACCTGGTGATGAAAAGGAGTATTTTGGGTGTCAGTTATGCAGGACAAACCTTCTCTAGACCAAAGATTAGGTAGGAAACACACAACATGAGACTAATCTTTTTGGGAAGAAGAGACTGTTACCTCCTTTTGCCCAGAAAGTGCATTCCCACTGTCGAAGGCAAAGGGAAAAAATTTCAAGGTAAAATAAGCTAAAAAGAAGAGTGAAATGACAAGAAATCATAGGTTGGTTTAAATATCAGATTTATTAAAAAATGCCTCTCACACATCGTCAGGCAGAGCAATGGCCCCCCTACCCACAAAGTACTCCATATATTGCTCGCGGACCGCGCGGGCATTTAGAGGGGGCAAGCCTGGACGTGCCACTTGAAGGGCTGTGAGGTCCGCATTTGGAGGGCCCTCCACATCTGGGCCAACGGGCACCACATAGTTCCTGTTATGTCTTTTGAGGAAGTTGTGCAATATGCAACAGGCAAGAACTATGTGGTTCAGTTTGTATTCCGCCAAGTTAAATGCCGTCAAGAACAGGCGGAAGCGGCTGGCCAGGATGCCAAAAGTGTTCTCCACCACTCTTCTGGCTCTGGACAGCCTGTAGTTGAAGACCCTCTGGTCCGGGGTGAGGGTCCTCATCGGGAACGGCCTCATCACATGGGGAGTCAACGCAAACGCTTCATCTGCGACAAAGACGAAGGGGAGTCCTTCTGCATTCTCCTCTGGAGGTGGCAAGCACAGACTGCCACTTTGGAGACGCCAGTAGAACTCCGTGTGCGTAATGGCACCACCATCCGAGATCCGGCCGTTCATCCCCACGTCCACATACATAAACTCGTATGTTGCCGACACCACCGCCAACATCACTACACTATTAAACCCTTTATAATTATAATAGTAGGACCCCGAGTTGGGCGGTGGGATGATGCGGACGTGTTTCCCATCAATTGCCCCTCCGCAGTTAGGAAAGTCCCAACGGCTGGCAAAGTGGGAGGCCACAGTCTGCCATTCCTGTGGCGTGGAAGGGAACTGTGGAGTGAAACAAGAAAAAAAAATTACTCACTTTGCACCTAAACATTGCAAGCAGATTAGACAATCAACATCTTGGAACAAGAGCATTTTATAAAATTTGAGGCTGGAAAGTATTTGCACAGAAAAGTAGAGGCTCCCCTTCACAGATTACTCACCCCCCATCAATCCCCCACTTCTGATGGGCCATTGGCAATAACTAGGGTTTTGGGGGGGGGGGGGGTGGACAGGTAACCCTCTGCACTTCATTGATTGGCAAATGGCTCAATAATGTGTGCTAGTTTGGCCAGACCCTCTGTACTTAACACTATTGGCAGCCCCCAGGAAAGATAAAATAACATTTCAACCCCCCCCCCCCCCCCCCCCCCCAAAAAAAAAGGCAAGCACATTGTGACATTATGAAATTACCAAGCAAGCTAATAGGAGGGAAAGAACACAAAAAAATCGGAAATGGAAAGTATGGAGGCAGCCCCTTGCACTACATGCTTTGCTGAATTCATCCCTAAAGATGCCCACTATAAAGAGGTAGGTATATAGTGTGTATTGACCTTGGGAAAGCCAGCAGATAGAGGATTGGTACCATCTGACAGAGCAGTTGGGGGAGGGGGTTCCTAATGAGTTTGCCCCCCCCCCCCCCCCAAAAAAAAAAAAAAAAAGGGGCTCTACATGAAGTAAACCACACAGCAAACATTTGTGCATATTTTAGGGGGTGTTTGGGGGCAAAAAATCCTATGCAGCAGACAAAATACATTGCTTAAGTGACTAGGCCATAGGTGTCTATTGGGGCAGAAGAGCATGCTGGGGAGGTAAGTGAAGGGAAAAATGCATGAAGGAGAAAAGGGGCACAGCATATTAGAGCATATTGCAATCATGGTAATTAGGGAAGGAGGTCAAAAATACAAGACATTAGCAAACAGAGCATACATAGAAGGAAATAGTAAAGTAGAAATGTTACCTTAATATAGTCCTCCTGCAGGACCTCGATGATGGCAGAACAGGTCTCTGGAATAATGATTCCCAGGGCCTGGGGAGAGATACCTGAAGAGAACTTCAAATCCTGAAGACTTCTCCCTGTCGCCAAGTACCTCAACGTAGCAACAAGCCTCTGCTCCGGAGTAATGGCTTGTCTCATGCAGGTATCCTGCCGGCTGATAAAGGGGTCAGCAAAGCCAAAAGACGGTGAAAATCGGGGTCCGTCATCCTGAGAAAGTTCCTGAAATCAGGATTATTCTCCTGGATCTCACGAAGCAAAGGCATGTGCGAGAATTGGTCACGCTGAAGCAACCAATTCTTGGTCCACATCCTCCTCGTCACTCTGTTCATGGACGGGTCTTGGTTCAAAGCTAAAAGCCCGACACCAATTCCGCGTACAGCACGAACTCGGCGACGAGTACGCACGGGAAACATCGCTCACAAGGTCACAAAAGGTCGGCTGGTCAGAACGGACAAACAGAAAGCACCGATAAACAGCAAGGCCTGAGAGAACGAAATGAATACCAGAAACGAGCAGACAATAAGCAGTGCAAATCAAAGCGTCCTATATCAAGATATAGGCCGCAATGACCAACAAATGCGAACTGACTACACGCACTAATAAACAGATACGCACGACAAGCACAAACTGAAGAGCAGTAACGATCTGAGTCAGAAAACTGAGAAGCGCGAATCTTAAGTCACCAAACTTCGACTAACTCGCGATAAACACGGGATCAGCAGAAGGAGCCCAACGGGTGCCTGACGTGGTGCTGAACTTCTCTTTTCTAATCTCGTGGACGACGACTTACGTCACGACGTTCTTCCAGACCGGATATTCCGACAACGTAGTCCGACCGTGTGTACGCAACACCAACATCGGACAAAGTACGACGGACAAAATCCGGCCGACCTGGTCCGCGGATTGTCCGACCGTGTGTATGGGGCTTAACACTGCAGGAGTGATTCCCCCATCCACAGGTCAGCAGGTGAGAGGGTGTGTGGGGACAGGCTGGGGAGAGATACTAGTCAGTGGCTGGGTAGGCACTGGCTAGTATCAGAGCCAGATACACACAGGTTACATACTCCACAATCGTTAGAGCGAGAGCAATAATTCTAGCACTAGACCTCCACTGTAACTCTAAACATGTAACCTGTAAAAAAAATGAAAGCATCGCTTAGTACACAAAAAAAATCGTGCTAACTTTAGTGTTTTTTTTTTCTTTCCAAAAAAAAACGTTTGAAAAATTGCTGCGCAAATATCGTGTAACATAAAAAGTTGCAAAGAACACAATTTTATTCCATAGGGTGTCTGCTAAAACAACATATATAATGCTTGAGGCTTCTGAGTAATTTTCTATCAAAAAAAAAAAATATGATTTTTACATGTAGGAGAGAAGAGTCAGAATTGGCATGGGTGGCAAGGAGCCCTGTATCTCCGGAACTATAGATGGCAGCCCCATATTTTAACCACTTGCCGACCGCCGCACGACGATATACGTCGACAGAATGGCACGTACAGGCAGGAGGGCGTATATATAAGTCCCTACCTGCCTGCGGGTGGGGGGCCTCATCAGGCCCCCCCCCGGTGCCTGCGGCGGTAGGCATCGTTGGGGGAGCGATCGGAGATGAGGGGGAGGCCACTCATTCGTGGCCCCCCCCTCGCGATCGCTCCCAGCCAATCAAACACTTCCTCTAGCCCCGTCATGTAAACAGGGCTAGAGGAAATGATGTCATCCCTAACAGACGCGGGTGGGGGGCCGATCGGGCCCGCCCCCGTGCCTGTAAATTGTCCGGGACATTGGGGAAGGGATCGGAGATGAGGGGGGGGGGGGGCACTCATTCGTGCCCCCCCCCCTCGCGATCGCTCCCAGCCAATGGAATGCTTCCCCTGGCTCTGTATTGTGTACAGAGCTAGAGGAAGTGAGGTCATCTCTCCTCGTGGCGGTCTTTTCGAACCGATGCCGAGGAGAGAAGACACGTGAGTTGCACAACACTACACCTACACCTACACTACACTACACTAACAGTAGAACACTTTAGGCACACTTTACACACCCCAGCCCCCCCCCCCCCCCCCCCCCGATTGCCCCCTGCACCCCCTGTCACAGTGACACCAAAGCAGTTTTTTTTTTTTTTTTTTTTTACTGTTTACTGCATTGGTGCATTGTGACCCTAATGACTGTTAGGGCAGTTAGATTTAGCCCCCTTTAGGTCTAGGAACCCCCCCTAATAAAGGTTTAACCCCGTGATCACCCCCCGTCACCAGTGTCACTAAGCGATCGTTTTTTTGATCGCTGTATTAGTGTCACAGTTGACACTAGTTAGGGAGGTAGGTATTTATGTTTGCCGCAGCGTTTTATAGGGTCAGGGATCCCCCATATACTACCTACTAAAGGTTTTAACCCCCTGATTGCCCCCTAGTTAACCCTTTGACCAGTGATCACCATATAACTGTTACGGGTGACGCTGGTCAGTTAGTTTATTTTTTATAGTTTCAGGGCACCCGCCGTTTATTACCTAATAAAGGTTTAACCCCCTGATCGCCCGGCGGGTGATATAAGTAAGGTTTTAGAGTCAAATAGGGTCTGCGTCGCCCCAGGCAGCGTCGGGTTAGTGCCAGTACCGCTAACACCCACGCACGCAGCATACACCTCCCTTAGTGGTATAGAATCTGAACAGATCGATATCTGATCTGATCAGATCTATACTAGCGTCCCCAGCTGTTTAGGGTTCCCAAAAACGCATTGTTAGCGGGATCAGCCCAGATACCTGCTAGCACCTGCGTTTTCCCCCTCCGCCCAGCCCACCCAAGTGCAGTATCGATCGATCACTGTCACTTACAAAACACTAAGCACACATAACTGCAGCGTTCGCAGAGTCAGGCCTTAGCCCTGCGATCGCTCGATCACTGTCAGTTTTTTGGTAGCGTTTTGATTCAGTCGCTAACAGTCAGGAGCTTTTTTTTTCCTGTGAGTCTCACTAGTGTACTACTAAATTTAGAGCCCAAAATGGCAAGTCAAACGTACACTAGTGAACAGGCCTACTTGTTTCTGAGTATGACAGATAGTGAAGAGGAGGTCACTCATCTGTCAGAATCAAGCTCAGAATACGACCCAGTAGACGACAGCGGCTCCATGACAGATAGCTCTGACGGCGGAGTTGTGGTCCCTGCTAAGGTCAGGCGTACCAGACCCCAAACTCCTTCTTCTGTTGTTGAGGTGCAGGAACCGCAGGTCACTCGTAGGAGGCAGAGACGTACTAGAGCCGCTATTCCTTCTGGTGAACAGGCAAGCACCAGCGGCCTAGTACACCCTGGACGTAGTCAAACCAGCACTGCAGTATCACGTGGTGACGTGGCGAGTCCCATAAGTGCAGTTCCAGCTGGCGAGGTGGCAAGCACAAGTAGTGTCCCGCTGCCACCAAGAAGACGACAAAGACAGGCCCGTCGTGCCCATAGTGCCCTTCCTGCAGAATTTGCCAATCCTGATTGGGTGCCCACCACTTCTGCAGAACCCGTACTTCCCCCATTCACTGGCCAACCCGGTATTCAGGTGGAAACAGCTGATTTTACGTCACTTGATTTTTTTTCACTGTTTTTCACCGAAGATCTCTATAGATCTATTGTGGACCAAACCAATTTGTACGCTGGTCAACACATCGCCGCTAATCCCCAGTTGTCCACCCTTGCCAGAGATTGGAGACCAATTACGGTCCCCGAATTTAAGATCTTTCTGGGCCTTTCCCTCATCATGGGCGTAGTTAAAATGGGTACGTTGCGTTCGTATTGGTCCACTGAGCCAATGTACCATATGCCCGTGTTCTCTGCCTCCATGTCCAGGGCACGATACGAACAGATTTTGCGGTTCATGCACTTCAACGACAATGAACTCTGTCGTCCTCGTGGAGACCCTGCATACGATCGGCTCTATAAAATTCGGCCCCTCATAAACCATTTCAACCAACGTTTTGCAGACTTGTTTACTCCCCATCAAGTTGTCTGCGTTGACGAGTCCCTGATTAAGTTTACTGGCCGCTTGTCATTCAAACAATACCTTCCCAGCAAGCGTGCCAGATACGGGGTCAAGATGTATAAGCTCTGTGACAGGGCCACAGGCTATACATGTAAATTTATGGTTTATGAGGGCAAAGATAGCCACATAGAGCCGACAAACTGCCCTGACTACATAGGGAGCGCTGGCAAGATTGTGTGGGACTTGGTGTCACCCTTATTCGGAAAGGGGTACCACTTGTACGTGGACAATTATTACACAAGCGTGCCACTGTTTAGTCATTTGTTTGATCATCAGATTGGAGCATGTGGCACCGTGCGACCTAATCGCCGGGGCTTTCCCCAGCGGCTTGTAGAGTCCCGTCCCGTCCCGTTGAAGTGTAATAACTTGCTCGCTATGAAGTGGAGGGATAATAAGAATGTTTTTGTTCTTACCTCCCTTCATGCAGACACGACGGTCCCAATTACTACGGCGGCTGGTGTTGTGACGAAACCCCTCTGTGTCCACGAGTACAACCAAAACATGGGAGGGGTGGACCTCAACGACCAGTTGTTGGCGCCGTACCTAGTTGCCCGTAAGGCTAGACGCTGGTACAAAAAAGTGTCTATTTACCTTTTCCAATAGGCTTTGCTGAACGCTCATGTGCTATACGGAGCTTCAGGACAGACTGGATCCTTCCTTAAATTCCAGGAAGAGATCATCGGAGCCCTTCTGTTTCCAGACGGTCCTCCACCTCACATTCCCCAACCAAATGCAGTTAGCCGGCTGCATGAGCGGCATTTTATTCATGTCCTCCCGAGTACCCCTACCCAACAAGCCCCCCAAAGAAAATGTCGTGTCTGCAGAAAGCGCGGATTTAAGCGTGACACCCGCTATTATTGTCCCCGCTGTCCTGACAATCCTGGTCTTTGCATCGGTGAATGTTTTGAACGCTACCATACACTAGTTGAGTATTAGCGTAGGGTACAGCATTGCACAGACTAGGCACACGTTCTCAAGAATGCCATCGCATTTTGAGACCAAAACCGCTGGAACCGTTACAACAGTTTCGTTAGAACTGTTACAGTTACAAACAAAAGTTAAAAATAAAAAAGTAAAAAATAAAAAAACAAAAAAAATATAAAAAAAAAAAAACCAAAAATAGTTGTTGATTTATTGTTCTCTTTCTCTCTATTCCCTCTCTATTGTTCTCTTTTTTACTGTATTCTATTTTGCAATGTTTTATTGTTAACCATTTTTTTTGTTTTCAGGTACGCCATTCAGTTGCAGCGCGGATTTATCTATCTTGACAGCAACAGCGTTTGCTCCCACGATACATAAAGCCGTGACTCCAACGCTGTAGGAGGTGATTTCACCACCACAGTTAAAAAAAAAAAGAGCATATATGCCGAAGCATGGGGGCAGTAGAGGGCGGAGGAGCGATTTGCTCCTAATGCCGCCTACATACGGTTGAAATTCCGACGGAGGCTTGCCCGTGGAAAATTCCGACCGTGTGTACGCGGCATAACTTTTTTGCGGGAGGATGCCCCCATGCTTCGGCATATATATATTTTAGGCACAGGTTGCATTAAAAAATGTTTTATTTTTTACTATGTTTTTTTTGGTATTTGCTTTGCAGGTATGGTAAATCTTACTGTTATACTGTAATGTTACTTTGTTTTATTGTTAACCATAATTTGCTTAGCAGGTACGCCATTCAGCTGCAGCGCGGATTTATTTATCTTGACAGCAACAGCGATTGCTCCCACGATACATAAATCCGTGACTCCAGCGCTGTTGGAAGTGATTTCACCACCACAGTTAAAAACAAAATGGTGCATGTATGCCCATCATTAGAAGTGGGTGGATGAAGGGAGGTTTTCTAATGGTGGGCATACCCACCGATCAATCTTTTTTTTTCGTTCAGCCCACAGGCTGCATGAAAAAAAAGATTACAATATATGCCAAACAAGGGCCAGCAACGTACTGTTATGTTGCTGGACTTTGAGTGGTTATACCAAAATGATGCCGGCAGGATTAGGCATTATCTTGGTATCATTCTTTTCAGCCAGCGGTCGGCTTTCATGTAAAAGCAATCCTAGTGGCTAATTAGTCTCTAGACTGCTTTTACAAGCAGTGGGAGGGAATGTCACCCCCCTCCCACCGTCTTCCATGGTTTTCTCTGGCTCTCCTGTCCCAACAGGGAACCTGAGAATGCAGCCGGTGGTTCCGCCAGCTGACCATAGAGCTGATCAGAGACCAGAATGGCTCCAATCATCTCTATGGCCTAAGAAACCGGAAGCTACGAGCATTTCATGACTTATATTTCGCCGGATATAATCAGCGCCATTGGGAAATTGGGAAAGTATTTTATCACACCGATCTTGGTGTGGTCAGATGCTTTGAGGGCAGAGGACAGATCTAGGGTCTAATGGACCCCAATTTTTTTCAAAAAAGAGTACCTGTCACTACCTATTGCTATCATAGGGGATATTTACATTCCCTGAGATAGCAATAAAAATGATAAAAAATATATATAAAATGAAAGGAACAGTTGAAAAATAAAATAAAAAAGCAAAATCAATAATAATAAAAAAATAAATAAAAAAAAGCACCCCTGTCCCCCCCTGCTCTCGCGCAAAGGCGAACGCAAGCGTTGGTCTGGCATCATATGTAAACAGCAATTGCACCATGCATGTGAGGTATCACTGCGAAGGTCAGATCGAGGGCAGTATTTTAGCAGTAGACCTCCTCCGTAAATCTAAAGTGGTAACCTGTAAAGGCGTTTAAATGCTTTTAAAAATGTATGTAGTTTGTCACCGCTGCACGTTTCTGCGCAATTTTAAAGCATGTCGTGTTTGGTATCTATGTACTCGGCCTAAGATCTAATTTTTTATTTCATCAAATATTTGGGCAAGATAGTGTGTTTTAGTGCATTAAAATTTAAAAAAGTGTGTTTTTTCCCAAAAAAATGCATTTGAAAAATCGCTGCGCAAATACTGAGTGAAAAAAAAAATTAAACACCCACCATTTTAATCTGTAGGGCCTTTGCTTTAAAAAAAAATATATTGTTTGGGGGTTCAACGTAATTTTCTTGCAAAAAAAAAATAATTTTCTCATGTAAACAAAAAGTGTCAGAAAGGGCTTTGTCTTCAAGTGGTTAGAAGAGTGGGTAATGTGTGACATAAGCATGTAAATGTTGTGCATAAAATGCCAGGACAGTTCAAAACCCCCCCCCAAATGACCCCATTTTGGAAAGTAGACACCTCAAGCTTTTTGCTGAGAGGCATGTCGAGTCCATGGAATATTTTATATTTTGACACAAGTTGCGGGAAAATAATAATTATTATTTATTTTTTATTTTTTTGCACAAAGTTGTCACTAAATGATATATTGCTCAAACATGCCATGGGCATATGTGGAATTACACCCCAAAATACATTCTGCTGCTTCTCCTGAGTACGGGGATACCACATGTGTGGGACTTTTTGGGAGCCTAGCCACGTACGGGGCCCCAAAAACCAAGCACCACCTTCAGGATTTCTAAGGGTGTGAATTTTTGAATTCACTCCTCACTGCCTATCACAGTTTCAGAGGCCATGGAATGCCCAGATGGCACAAAATACCCCCAAATGACCCCATTTTGGAAAGTAGATACCCCAAGCTATTTGCTGAGAGGTATGGTGAGTATTTTGCAGATCTCGCTTTTTGTCACAAAGTTTTGAAAATGAAAAAAAAAAAAATTTTTCTTTACTTTCTTCATTTTCAAAAAAAAATGAGAGCTGCAAAATACTCACCATGACTCTCATAAAATAGCTTGGGGTGTCTACTTTCCAAAATGGGGTCATTTGGGGGGGTTTTGTGCCATCTGGGCATTTTATGGACTTCAAAACTGTGATAGGTAGTGAGGAGTGAAATCAAAAATTTACGCCCTTAGAAATCCTGAAGGCGGTGCTTGGGTTTCGGGGTCCGGTACACGGATAGGCTCCCAAAAATTCCCACACATGTAGTATCCCCATACTCAGGAGAAGCAGCAGAATATATTTTGGGGTGTAATTCCACATATGCCCATGGCATGTGTGAGCAATATATAATTTAGTGACAACTTTGGGCAAAAAAAATAAAAAAATAAAAGTTTGTAATTTTTCCTGCTACTTGTGGCAAAATATAAAATATTCCATGGACTCAACATGCCTCTCAGCAAATAGCTTGGGGTGTCTACTTTCCAAAATGGGGTCATTTGGGGGGGGGGGGTTTGTGCCATCTTGGCATTTTATGGCCTTCAAAACTGTGATAGGTAGTGATAGGTAGTGAGGAGTGAAATCAAAAATTTACGCCCTTAGAAATCCTGAAGGCGGTGCTTGGATTTCGGGGTCCCGTACGCGGATAGGCTCCCAAAAAGTCCCACACATGTGGTATCCCCGTACTCAGGAGAAGCAGCAGAATTTATTTTGGGGTGTAATTCCACATATGCCCATGGCATGTGTGAGAAATATATCATTTAGTGACAACTTTTTGTAAACATTTTTATTTTTTTTGTCATTATTCAATCACTTGGGACAAAAAAATAAAATATTCAATGGGCTCAACATGCCTCTTAGCAATTTCCTTAGGGTGTCTACTTTCCAAAATGGGGTCATTTGGGGGGTTTTGTACTTCCCTGCCATTTTAGCACCTCAGGAAATGAGATAGGCAGTCGTAAACTAAAAGCTGCGTAAATTCCAGAAAATGTACCCTAGTTTGTAGACGCTATAACTTTTGCGCAAACCAATAAATATACGCTTATTGACATTTTTTTACCAAAGACATGTGGCTGAATACATTTTGGCTTAAAAGTATGACTAAAATTGAGTTTATTGGATTTTTCTTATAACAAAAAGTAGAAAATATAATTTTTTTTCAAAATTTTCAGTCTTTTTCCGTTTATAGCGCAAAAAATAAAAATCACAGAGGCAATCAAATACCATCAAAAGAAAGCTCTATTTGTGGGAAGAAAAGGACGCAAATTTTGTTTGGGTACAACATTGCATGACCGCGTAATTACCATTTAAACCAGTGCAGTGCGAAATTGTAAAAAGTCCTCTGGTCTTTAGGCTGCATAATGGTCTGGTCTGAAAGTGGTTAACCAGTGCTGGAGTAGGTCTTTAGCTACTCATCCCCCAAAGGTGGGGTCTCTGTGACTTCTGATCGCTGAGCTCCGACCCTCGAAGTTGATCTTTTTTTATTTATATTTTTTATTTTTTATTTTTTTTGGGCAAATAGGCCTATCTTGAGAAAGGGGCCTGGAGCTGCAGCTCCAATAGCCCCTATGTTAATCCGGCCCTGCTTGCATGGCCACACACTTCTAGACCTGAGCTGGCCATACAGGTGAAACTCGAAAAATGTGAATATCGTGCAAAAGTTTATTTATTTTACTAATACAACTTAAAAGGTGAAACTAATATATGAGATAGACTCATTACATGCAAAGCAAGGTAGTTCAAGCCGCGATTTGTCATAATTGTAATGATTATGGCTTACAGCTCATGAAAACCCCAAATCCACAATCACAGAAAATTAGAATACTATATCCAATTAATAAAACAAGGATTGTACATAGAACAATATCAGACCTCTGAAAAGTATAAAGCCCCATACACACGCGCGGATTATCCGAGGACCAGGTCCGTCAGACCATGTCCGTCATACTTTGTCTGATGTTGGTTTTGCGTACACACGGTCGGACAAAGTTGTCGGAAAATCCGATCATTCTGAACGTGGTGACGTTTGTTGCCTACGACGGGACTACGTAGAGGCTAGTAGCCAATAGCTTTGGTCTTGTAATGTGATCTGAGCATGCGTAGCACTTTGTCCGGTCGGACTACCATACACACGATCGGATTTGGTGTGATCGGACCGTGTTGTCGGAAAATCTATCCAGCAGGAGATAGGACTTTGTCCGTCGGACAATACGACGTACACTGTCCGATGGTGCATACACACGGTCTGATTTTTTAACAACATTGTCTGATCGGACAGAATCCATGCGAAAATCCGACCGTGTGTATGGGGCTTAAGAATGCATATATACTCAGTGCTTGATTTGGGCCCCTTTTGCAGGAATTACTGCCTCAATGTGACGTGGCATGGAAGCTATCAGTCTGTGGAACTGCTGAGGTGTTATGGAAGACCAGGATGCTTCAATAGCGGCCTTCAACTCTTCTGCATTGTTCGGTTTCGTGTCTCATCTTTCTTTTGGCAATGCCCCATAGATTCTCTATGGGGTTCAGGTCAGGCGAGTTTGCTGGCCAATCAAGCACACTAATCCCACGGTCACTGAACCAGGTTTTTGTGCTTTTGGCAGTGTGGGCAGGTGCCAAGTCCTGCTGGAAAATTAAGTCAGCAACCCCATAGAGCTTGTCTGCGGAAGTAAGCATGAAGTGCTCCAAAATATCCTGGTAGACGGCTGCATTGACCCTGGACTTAATGAAGCCCAGTGGACCAACACTAGCAGATGACATGGCTCCCCAAATCAACACAGACTGTGGAAACTTCACACTGGACTTCAAGCATCTTGCAGTGTGTGCCTCTCCATTCTTCCTCCATACTCTGGGTCCTTGGTTTACAAATGATATGCAAAATTTGCTCTCATCAGAAAAGAGGACTTTGGACCACTGAGCAACAGACCAGGTCTGTTTTTCTTTAGCCCAGGTAAGGCGCTTCTGACGTTTGTTGTTCAGGAGTGGCTTGACAAGAGGAATACGACATTTGAAGCCCATGTCCAGAATCCGTCTGTGTGTGGTGGCTTTTGATGCACTGACTCCAGCCTCAGTCCACTCCTTGTGAAAGTCTCCAACACTTTTGAATGGCCTTTTCCAGACAATCCTCTCCAGGCTGCGGTCATCCCTACTGCTTGTGTACCTTTTTCTTCCACACTTTTCCCTTCCACATAACTTTCTATTAATGTGCTTTGATTCAGCACTTTGGGAACATCCAACTTCTTTTGCAATTACCTTTTGAGGCTTTCCCTCCTTATGGAGGGTGTCAATGATGGTTTTCTGCACAACTGTCAGGTCAGCAGTTTATCCCATGATTGTGCTTTCTACTGAACCAGAATTTAAAGGCTCAGGGTCCTTTTGCAGGTGTTATGGTTTAATTAGCTCATTAGAGTGGGACACTTTGAGCCTAGAAAATTGAACCTTTTTACAATATTCAAATTTTCTGTGATTGTGGATTTGGGGTTTTCATGAGCTGTAAGCCATAATCATCACAATTATGACAAATCACAACTTGAACTATCTTGCTTTGCATTTAATGAGTCTATCTCATATATTTCACCTTTTAAGTTGCATCAGTGTAAAAAATGAACTTTTGCACGATATTCTAATTTTTCGAGTTTCACCTGTACATACCAAGACCTGAGCTAGCCACACACATCTAGACCTGAGCTGGCTTCACACATCTATACAGTACCCGAGCTGGCCAAATACATTTAGACTTCTGCTGTTCACATACAACTATAACAATTCTGGCCACAGAAATTTACCTGCTCTGGCCACAGTCATCTAGACCTGTGCCGTCCACACATATCTACACTCATTCTGGCCACACACATCCTGACCTGCACAGACCACACACATCAGACTTGATCTGTATAAACACAATTAGATACATGCTGGCTATATACTTCTGGACCCATGCTAGCTGCACATATCTTGACCTGCAGTGGCAACACTTATCTTGATCCATATTGGCTACACACTTCTATGCCTATGCATTGGCACACGCTCACACACACTCATCGAGACTTGTGCCAGTAACCCACATCTAGACTTGTGTTGGCCACACACATCTAGACCTCTGATGGCCTTACATATCTTTACCCATTCTGACCACACACCTCTAGACCTACACTGGATAGATGTATGCTGGCCTCACACATCTTGAATTATCCTGGCCACACATCTAGAACCACCCTGATCACAAATCTCTAGAGCCATGCTGGTCACACACACACAGATTGGTGCTGACAGCTAGCCACACACGTATAGATCAATGCCCACTCGTCACCACACACATCTAGACCCATGCTTGCCAAACACATTTAAACCTTTGTTGTGCATGCAGAGCTTGGGTTGAAAGATGACATAGATACTGAGAGGGTCTATTGAAGGCAGCTTTTTATATTGAACATATGGGGAAATTACACTATACTGAAAGTTTACTCAAAGAGGAAGAGACCACACATCTAAATCTGCACTGGCCACTAAAGATCGACTGATATTGTTTTTTCTGTGCCAATACAATACTGATATTTAGGCCACCTCTCAGGCCAATAGTCAATATTGTGTGCCGAAATTCTGTACATTTAAAAAAAAAAAAATTACACTTTTTTTTTGTTTTTTAATCACTGTTATTGCTGTCGCAAGGAATGTAAATATCCCTTGTGACAGTAATAGTGACAGGTACTCTTTTTGGAGGGATCAGGGGGCTATAAGACCCCAAACCCCTTCTCTGCGCTTGAAAGTATTCAAAACGTCAAGATCAGCGTTTTTGAATACTTTATTTTTTTAAACTGGCGCCTTTAAGATGCCAGTAATCCGGGAAGTGATGTCATGACATTGCTTCCGGGTTACTAGATCAGAGACCTTTGGCCAGCGGGCGGAGATGCCGGCTGGTTGCTCGGGCCTCCCGGTGGGACGGGAGAGCCCGGGCGAGCAGCGAAAGGTGGCGGGGGGGACATCCTCTCCCACTGCTTGAAATAACAGCCGAGGGGCTGCTGAGCTGCATTGGTTGATATTACAATAAAACCGACAGTCTGCTCAAAAGAATGGTACCGGAGTGATGCCTGCTTCTGCTTGCATCAGCCTGGTAAAACCCCTTGAAGCAAAATCGGTAATATCAGGTACATTTGTGCCAGATACTTAAAAAAAGTGAATATAGGCCACGGATAATCGGTCAATCCCTACTGGCCACACATACCTAGACCTGAACTAGCTTAACACACTTCAGACGCATGCTAGCTTCACACATCTTGACTCAAACTAGCCACACATATATTGACCTGCGGTAGCCATGAGAATCTAGATCCACGTTGGCTACACAATTCTAGACCCATGAATAGCCAAACGCATCTAGACTTGTACTGGCATTACATTTCTTTACCTATTCTGGCCACACACATCTAGACCCACTCTAGCCACAAACATCTAGACCCATGCTGGCTACATATATCTTGACTGGTGCTGCCCCCATTTCTAGACTGGTGCTAGCCACACACATATAGGCCTACACTTGCCACACTAGACTCTTTCTAGTCAAAGACATCTACAGCTGTGCTGGCCACGCAGAGTTTGGACGGATACAAAGAGGCCATAGCAGATACTTGGATGGTCCAGAGAAGGGTCCACTTTATAAGGTTAACATATGGGGAAATTATGGTATACTGGATGCAGGGCTCAAAATTTCAAGTCCTGAGCTACTAGCCAGGCCTTAAGGGTTACTCGCCACCAGTTGCCCCGCCCAACCCCTACCCTGCCCCGCCCCTAAACCCGCCCTCATAAATTATCTCATTAAATGACACATTTAATGTTTTATGCAATTAAGTTATAAAAATATTAACAACCATAATGTTAATGCAGCCTGTGTCCCCCCCCATGTGCAGCCTGTGTCCCCCCCATGTGCAGCCTGTGTCCCCCCCCATGTGCAGCCTGTGTCCCCCCCCCATGTGCAGTCTGTGTCCCCCCCCCCCCCATGTGCAGTCTGTGTCCCCCCCCATATGCAGCCTGTGCCCCCCCATGTGCAGCCTGTGTCCCCCCCCATGTGCAGCCTGTGTCCCCCCCATGTGCAGCCTGTGTCCCCCCCATGTGCAGCCTGTGTCCCCCCCATGTGCAGCCTGTGTCCCCCCCATGTGCAGCCTGTGTCCCCCCCCCATGTGCAGCCTGTGTCCCCCCCCCATGTGCAGCCTGTGCCCCCCCCATGTGCAGTCTGTGTCCCCCCCCCCATATGCAGCCTGTGCCCCCCCCCCCATATGCAGCCAGTGTCCCCCCTCCATGTGCAGCCAGTGTCCCCCCTCCATGTGCAGCCAGTGTCCCCCCCTCCATGTGCAGCCAGTGTCCCCCCTCCATGTGCAGCCAGTGTCCCCCCCCTATGTGCAGCCAGTGTCCCCCCCTATGTGCAGCCAGTGTCCCCCCCCATGTGCAGCCTGTGCCCCCCCTATGTGCAGCCAGTGCCCCCCCCCCCATGTGCAGCCAGTGTCCCCCCCCCATGTGCAGCCAGTGTCCCCCCCCATGAGCAGCCAGTGTCCCCCCCATGAGCAGCCAGTGTCCCCCCCATGAGCAGCCAGTGTCCCCCCCATGAGCAGCCAGTGTCCCCCCCATGTGCAGCCAGTGCCCCCCCCATGTGCAGCCAGTGCCCCCCCCCCATGTGCAGCCAGTGCCCCCCCCATGTGCAGCCAGTGCCCCCCCCATGTGCAGCCAGTGTCCCCCCCATGTGCAGCCAGTGTCCCCCCCATGTGCAGCCAGTGTCCCCCCCCATGTGTAGCCAGTGCCCCCCCCCCCATGTGCAGCCAGTGTCCCCCCCCATTTGCAGCCAGTGTCCCCCCCATCTGCAGCCAGTGTCCCCCCCCCATTTGCAGCCAGTGTCCCCCCCATCTGCAGCCAGTGTCCCCCCCCCCCCCCCCATTTGCAGCCAGTGTCCCCCCCCATCTGCAGCCAGTGTCCCCCCCCCCCCATTTGCAGCCAGTGTCCCCCCCCATTTGCAGCCAGTGTCCCCCTCATTTGCAGCCAGTGTCCCCCCCATGTGCAGCCAGTGTCCCCCCCCCATTTGCAGCCAGTGTCCTCCCCCCCATGTGCAGCCAGTGTCCCCCCCCATGTGCAGCCAGTGTCCCCCCCCCCATTTGCAGCCTGTGTCTCCCCCCCATTTGCAGCCTGTGTCCCCCATGTGCTGCCTACCTGTGGAGGAGAAGAGAGGAGAGCCGCCACTGGTAGATCACAGCAGGGAACATTCAGACTTTTGTTTCATAAGCTGTGAGTGTTCCCCCGCGGCGCGCCGTCACATAAGCCCCTCCCCTTGTCCGGGGAAGTTTGATACATGTCACCCGTCCTAGGATTGGACGGGTGATCTGTCTATCAAAGTCCCGGAAAAGGGGAGGAGCTTATGTGACGGCGCACGGCGGGGGAACACTCGCAGCTTATGAAACAAAAGTCTGAATGTTCCCTGCTGTGATCTCCCAGCGGCTCTCCTCTCTTCTCCTCGCCAGCCCTCAAAAATCACTCGCAAAATGCGAGTGTGCGAGTGTAATTTTTGAGGGCTGCTGGATGTTTACCCAAAGAGGAAATGTGTATTCTGCAAAGAAGTTTTAGGATCAAATGAATACGTTTAATTAGTTTAATATGAAGAATTATTATTAACTTTTTATCCACTTTGTGGATATCTGCTTAACCCTTTCACTACCAGGACCTTTTTTCTTTCTTTTTTTTTTTTTTATGTACACTGTTAAAAAATGCACACAGAAGCCTAAAATTTATTAAAACAACAAAACATATATTTTCTGAAAACAGGGTCCTGAAGAAGAAAATGGTGGTATTTACAATTATTTATGTCACATGAAATTAGCGCAGTAATGCATATTTTCAGTAAAAATTACACTAAAGTTAATTATAGAGCACACAAACTCAATATATTACCCATTTTTTGGGGGGAAATATAAAAGATGAGGTTGTGTTGAGTAAATAGATACCCAACATGTAAACCCGTAAAATTATGCGATCATCAAACAGTGGAAAACATTGGTACCCAAAATTGACTTTTAATGATGGCTCTAGAATTATTGCTCTCACTGTGGAGAGTGTGGCAATATGTAATACATGGTGTAGCACAATTGTTGTTTGCTTACATAGCTGCACTTGATGCATGTGATTGCGTACCAATGAGTATGGATGGGATACTTTAAAATGTTTTGGGTATTTCTTAATGTCTTATTTGTTACTTATTTTTAAAACGTTATTTTTACTTAAGGTTATTGCTATTGTTTTGGCATATTGCTAGTGATGGTCAGTGCTGCTGGGAAATGACAGCTTTGAACCCAGAAGCGATGTAATACACATTGTTTTCAGGTGCATTCACCGGTGGGAGCCTAAGCGAACCAATGTTCTGTGATTATCCCTCTGCCACACCCAGAGACACCCACTAGGCACGCCACAGATGTAAGCTTAATATTGGTGACAATACAAATGTTAAACTTGCAGAGAAATAATTTTATCTAGTCGGTCAGACTTTGGAAATCTGCCCTTAACTAAATATACTTAGCCAAGACAGTTGCCTCACTAGCAATTTGTTTTGTCTGACCACCATTCTAAAATTTTAGTCATCTGAACTCCTCCTGTTCTAGTACTTTGATTGCTCATTAAAATTATCCTAAATTAATAACTGGACTACATTTTTTTTTTTTTTAACTATGAATGTTTTTGTGTCTTTTTATTTTTTTTTGCAGAGCCTTTCTGTCGAGGCAACAGAAAAGTGACCCGTAGAAGGCGTGCAACAGAGAACCTAATTCAGAAAAAAGAAAAAGGTAAACTAAGATCAAAAATCATTGCAATATCTAATTAACCACTTCAATACAGGGCATTTATACACCCTTCTTTCAGCGCTCTCTCACTTCGAATGCCAATTACTCAGTCATGCAACACTGTACCCAAACAACATTTTTATCATTTTTTTTCATACAAATAGAGATTTCTTTTGGTGGAATTTAATCACCACTGGGTTTTTTTTTTTTTTTTTTTTTTTTGCGACATAAGTGAAAAAAGAGTGAAACGTTTGAAAAAGACACACTTTCTTTTTCGTTTTCTATGATAAAACTTTGCAAATGAGTAATTTTTATTCATAAATTTGGGCCAAAATTTATACTGCTACATCTCTTTGGTAAAAATAACCCAAATTGGTGGATATTATTTAGTCTCTGTGAAAGTTATAGAGTCTACATACTATGGTGCAAATCATTGAAAATTGATCACATCTGATCACACCTGATGGCCTATCACATTTCTTGAGGCTCTAAAAATGTCAGGAAAGTACAAATCCCCCCCAAAATGACCCCTTTTTGAAAAGTAGACAGTCCAAGGTATTTAGTAAGAGGCATGGTGAGTTTTTTAAGTTGTAATTTTTTTTCCCACAGTTCTTGGGAAAATTGAGAAATTTATTTTTTCACAAAATTGTCATAATAACAAGTTATTTCTCACACACAGCATATGCATACTTCCAATTACACCCCATAATACATTCTGCTACTCCTCATGAGTATAGTGATACCACATGTGTGTGACTTTTACACAGCCTGGCCACACAGAGAGGTCCAACATGCAGGGAGCACCGTCAGGCGTTCTAGGAGCATAAATTACACCTCTAATTTCCTAATGACTTATTACATTTGTGAAGGCCCTGGAGCACCAGGACAGTGGAATTACCCACAAAATGACCCCATTTTGGAAAACAAACTCCCCAACGTCTATTCTATGAAGCATTATGATTCTTTTGAACGGTTAATTTTTTATACACAGGTCTTCAGAAAACGTGGAAAGAAAATTAAAATCTTTTTTTTTTTTTACAAAAAGTTGTAAATTTATAAGATATTTCTAACACATAGCATGTATATAGAAAAAATTACACCCCAAAACAGATTCTGCTACTCATCCTGAGTATGGTGATACCACATGTGTGAGACTTTTACACAGCCTGGCCACATACAGAGGCCCAACATTGAAGTAGTACCTTCAGGCATTCTACGAGCATAAATTACACATCTAATTTCATTCCTTGCTATCACATTTTTGAAGGTCCTGGAGCACCAGGACAGTGGAATTACCCACAAAATGACCCCATTTTGGAAAGCAAACACCCCAAAGTATATTCTATGAGGCATCGGCTGCAGATAGGTACTTGGGTACTCTGATGGGCTGGAGACAGGTATTTGTTTACTCCGATGGGCTGGTGACAGGTACTTGGGTACTCCGATGGGCTGGTGACAGGTACTCGGGTACTCCGATGGGCTGGTGACAGGTACTCGGGTACTCTGATGGGCTGGTGACAGGTAATCGGGTACTCTGATGGCCTGGTGACAGGTACAATGATGGCCTGGTGACAGGTACTCGGGTACTCTGATGGCCTGGTGACAGGTACTCAGGTACTCTGATGGGCTGGTGACAGGTACTCTGATGGCCTGGTGACAGGTACTCTGGTACTCTGATGGCCTGGTGACAGGTACTCAGGTACTCTGATGGGCTACAGATAGGTACTCGGGTACTCTGATGGGCTGGTGAATGGTACTCGGGTACTCAGATGGGCTGGGACAGGTACTCAGATGGGCTGGGACAGGTACTCAGATAGGCTGGGACAGGTACTCAGATGGGCTGGGACAGGTACTCAAATGGGCTGGGACAGGTAATCAGATGGGCTGGGACAGGTACTCGGGTACTCGGATGGTTTGTGACAGGTACTCAGGTACACTGTGACAGGTACTTGGGTACTCGGACTGTGACAGGTACTCGGGTACTCAGATGGACTGTGACAGGTACTCCGGTACTCCGATGGGCTGGTGACAGGTACTTGGGTACTCTGATGGCCTGGTGACAGGTAATCGGGTACTCTGATGGCCTGGTGACAGCTACTCTGATGGGTTGGTGACAGGTACTCGGGTACTCTGATGGCCTGTGACAGGTAATCAAGTACTCTGATGGCCTGGTGACAGGTACTCTGATGGCCTGGTGACAGGTACTCAGGTACTCTGGTACTCTGATGGGCTACAGATAGGTACTCAGGTACTCTGATGGGCTGGTGAATGGTACTCGGGTACTCAGATGGGCTGGGACAGGTACTCAGATGGGCTGGGACAGGTACTCAGATGGGCTGGGACAGGTAATCAGATGGGCTGGGACAGGTACTCAGGTACTCAGATGAACTGTGACAGGTACCCGGGTACTCGGATGGACTGTGACAGGTACTTGGGTACTCGGACTGTGACAGGTACTCAGGTACTCAGATGGACTGTGACAGGTACTCGGGTACTCAGATGGGCTGTGACAGGTACTCCGGTACTCAGATGGGCTGTGACAGGTACTCCGGGTACTCAGATGGGCTGTGACAGGTACTCGGGTACTCGAATGGGCTGTGACAGGTACTCAGGTACTCATATGGACTGTGACAGGTACTCAGATGGACTGTGACAGGTACTTGGGTACTTTGATGGGTGATGACAGGTACTTTGATGGCTGGTGATAGGTCCTCTTTTTTAGGGGGGGAAATCAGTGTGTGTTGGTGTACACTAAGTGGTAACGAGATGTTATCGCAATCTCCTTTTCACACACGATCGGTGTGTGAGGAGGAGAACCAGGTAACATCTCGTTACCGCGGCTTGTTGACATTCTGGGACCGGCTGTGATTGGACACAGCCCGTCACATGGTAAAGAGCCAATTTCATTGGCTCTTTACTACGATCAGGGTTGGGCTGTGTCAGGGTGACAAGCCTCGTCCCCGAGCGCCGTGCATGTAGACAGTACATGTGACCGGCTGTGATTGGACACAACCGGGAACGTGGTAAAGAGCCATTTAGTATTGGCTCTTTACACAGATCTGTGATTAGCTGTGTTTGAGGAACACACCTCATCCACGATCATCGCGCTGCGGGCCCCTGGGGGCCCACAGGAGTGGCGAGAAGCCAAGGACATCATATGATGCCCGCCCAGGATGGGAGATTCCATCTGCAGTTGTCATATGACTATAGCCCGGTATTGAAGTGGTTAAAGAAAAAAATAACTCCTAGAGATGTGTGTTAGAAGTAGTAGAACACTGGTAATAATACAGTATATTTATGCATAGAGCTTCTGGGGCTAAGGACAATGCCTTATCCTAAGGATTGCCTCACACTAACCCTTCCTTATACAAAGCCTTTGATTGCATGCTCACTGAGCTTTGCTGGAAGCCTCTATGGCAGGGGTCTCCAAACTTTCTAAACATAGTGCCAGTTTGTCTTTTGGGGGACAGACTATGGTCTTTGGGAGTAGAAAAGGTCCCGATGTCAGTGGAAAAAAACAGTGCTCTATCTTTGGTGTCATTGAGAGGAATTGTGCCCTTTTATTGGTGTCATTGGGAGGAACTTTGCACCATTACTGGTGTATTGGGAGGAATGGTGCCTTATTGTTGGTATCAGTGGATGAAATAGTGCCCCAGGGGCTGGTTAAAAGCAATCAAGGGGTGACATCTGGCCCCCAGGCCGCAGTTTGGAGACCACAGCTCTATGGTAATGACCTTGCTGTGCCTAAATATACTGCTGCCACAAACTCCCTCATTTAAGCCTGATATATTTGTTGACATAAACAAACACAACAATAAAATGTAGGATTATATTTGTATGTATATTGCAAATACTGACAAAATAACTTGCTTATAGCGCTGGTTACAATATTAAAAGCAATTATAAAGGGGTCTGTGCAATAAATAGCATCCAGAAGGAAAGAAATAACTGATATCAGTTCTATCCCTTACCCATTAGATTCAAACTTTGAAATAAAAATGTTGTGTTTGGAGTTCTACTTTAGATACCTTAAAAGAGAAGTATGGACTTTTATTTTTTAGATTCATACTTACCTAGGTGGATGCAGAATTGGACATGCAGCATTGGTCCGATGCTTCATCTGTCCCTCGGCACCTCTACACTGAGAGAGGGAGTTTTTGACTGACAGTCAGCAGCTCTCTGCTCTTCCCAATTCTCACTCACTGGAGCACTGGGCTGTGGCTGGCTCAGGCTTTTAGCGGCTCCCTGAAAGGCTGAGCTGCGTGCCAGTCCAGGCATGTAGGCGGATCCTGACTCCATGGTCACGATCTCGCCTGATCCTGGACTGTCTCTGTGACGCCAGAGGACTTCAGCCCACTGTGTGCTAAAAATGGGTCACAGGAGTGCAAATTGAACTGTACTCTTGTGATCCAAAGGAGCTTTGGCTGTACTTCTCCTTTAAAAGTAGCAAGATGGCCATCCTAATCTAGTGCTCTAAATCCAGCACTCTGAAATAAACCTGTTTGAAGTAATGCTGTTTTGTATTCATTACAACACCAAGAAATGTATTTCTAAATGAAGCTAGTACCTGAATTTGACTACATATAAGCCTTTTGAAATTACTTGTACAGCAATATTTAGGTTAAGAAAGGGATAGGCAGCCGTGATGTAAGTAACTGAGTTAAAATAAACTGAGTTACCTAACGCAGTTACTTTAGAGGGTAACGAGTAATCTAACTGATTACTTTACACCTCATGGTAACTCAGTTCCCATTACTTTGGCTTTGTTACCCCAATTAAATCTACCGCCACTAGATGGCAGTAGTGTAATTCTGGTGTTCTGCCGAAAAAGTTCCCCCGCCAGATAATGACCCCCTGTAGTACGAAGGCCTACGGAGCTTCCGAAAATTGCCGAACCTAAACAGCTCTGAGTGAACTCTACACCGCGCAGGTGCAGTTAACATGTAATTGTACGAGGCGATGCTGCACGCTCCTGATGCTCGTGCTACTCTGCAAGGGGTGTCTATCGTGTAAGTAAGGGGCGGGTCTAGTATTACTGTAACCAAGGGGCGCATTTATTATTATTGTTATATATCGAGCTCTGCCCATTAATTTAACATTCGCCCTCTTCTGTAGCCATCCGCTCCTTACACGATATAATAATAATAATAGACCCGCCGCTTGCTTACACGCTATAACAGATCTGCCCCTTGGTTAGAGTAATAATAGAGCAGCCCCTTGGTTACACGATATATAACAATAATAATAAATGCGCCCCTTGGTTACAGTAATACTAGACCGCCCCTTAGTTACACGTATAGAATATTTAAAAAAAAAAGTCAGTTACTTTGCTGCGTAACTAATTACTTTTCCAATGTAGTAACTGAGTTACTAACGCAATTACTTTTTGGGAGAAGTAATTTGTAACTTAACTAATTACTTTTATACGTAAGATGACCAACACTGATAGGCAGCAATAGCAGTAGGAATGAGTTCAAGGTTCAGTCCAAAACACAGGCTATTTGTTCATTTGGATGAGTGCCCAAACATTTACCCGTTTGGCAGAAGCCGAACATCACGTATAATAGCGGTATTACTTCCACTATTACACATGACAGCTTCCCACTGTTAGTAGTTGTTAACCACTTGCCGACCGCCCCATGTAGATATACGTCGGCAGAATGGCACGTACAGGCAGAACCACGTACCTGTACGTGCCATTCTTTAGGCGGTTGGGGGGTCCGATCGGACCCCCCTCCGCCGGCGGGGACGGTCGGCATCGCTTCAGGAGCGATCCGGGACGAGGGACGGCCAGTGGTTTCTGGCCACCCCCTCGCGATCGCTCCTGGCGAATGAAAAGCTTCCCCTTCCTGTCTATTGTATAGACAGGAAGGCGGAAGTGATGTCACGCTCGGTGCGCCGGTCTATGTGACCGGAGACGCCGAGCGGCGAACATGTTAAGGTTAGTGCACAACAGTACACTGACACCAGTACAGTTAGGCACACAAAACACCCCCCTGTCACCCCCTGATCACCCCCAGATCACCCCCTCCCCCCCCAGTCACAGTGTCACTAATTGCAGTGATCATTTATTTACTGATCACTGCATTTAGTGTCAGTGTGACTTTAATAACTGTCAGGGCAGTTAGTTTTAGGTCCTAGGTAGCCCCCTACCCCCCCCTAATAAAGGTTTAACCCCCTGATTGCCCCTAGTTAACCCCTTCACCCCCTTTTGCCAGTGTCACTAAGCGATCGTTTTTCTGATCGCTGCATTGTGTCGCTAGGTAACCATTTTTTTTTTTATTTTAACCGCCATGTTTTATATAGGTTCATAAATAGTTTTATAGGTCAGGTACCCCCATATTACAACCTAAATAAAGGTTTTAACCCCCTGATTGCCCCTAGAGTTAACCCTTTCACCAGTAATCACCGTATAACTGTCACTGGTGACGCTGGTTAGCCAGTTAGTTATTTCGTTATTTAGGTTCCCCGTCAGGTTTTTATATAGCGTCAGGTACCCCCATATATTACCTAATAAAGGTTTAACCCCCCTGATTGCCCCTAGTTAACCCTTTCACCCCCTTTTGCCAGTGTCACTAAGCGATCGTTTTTCTGATCGCTGCATTAGTGTCGCTAGGTAACCAGTTTTTTTTTAGGTTAACCGCCATGTTTATATAGGTTCATAAATAGGTTTATAGGTCAGGTACCCCCATATTACAACCTAAATAAAGGTTTTAACCCCCTGATTGCCCCTAGAGTTAACCCTTTCACCAGTGATCACCGTATAAAATGTCACTGGTGACGCTGGTTAGCCAGTTAGTTATTTCGTTATTTAGGTTCCCCGTCAGGTTTTTATATAGCGTCAGGTACCCCCATATATTACCTAATAAAGGTTTAACCCCCTGATTGCCCCTAGTTAACCCTTTCACCCCCTTTTGCCAGTGTCACTAAGCGATCGTTTTTCTGATCCCTGCATTAGTGTCGCTAGGTAACCAGTTTTTTTTTTGTATTACTGTTACGGGTGACGCTGGTTAGTTAGCTTGTTTTTTATACTGTCATGGCACCCGCCATTTATTACCCAATAACGGTTTAACCCCCCTGATCGCCGGCGGGTGATATCAATTAGGTTTTAGGGTCAAATAAGGTCTGCGTCGCCCCAGGTTAGTGCCAGTACCGCAAACACCCACGCGCAAAGCATACACCTCCCTTAGTGGTATAGTATCTGAACAGATCAATATCTGATCTGATCAGATCTATACTAGCGTCCCAGCAGTTTAGGGTTCCAAAAAAACGCATTGTTAGCGGGATCAGCCCAGATACCTGCTAGCACCTGCGTTTTCCCCCTCCCCCTCCGCCCAGCCCAGCCCACCCAAGTGCAGTATCGATCGATCACTGTCACTTACAAAACACTAAGCACACATAACTGCAGTGTTCGCAGAGTCAGGCCTGATCCCTGCGATCGCTAACATTTTTTTTGTGGTAGCGTTTTGATTCAGTCGCTAACAGTCAGGAGCTTTTTTACCTGTGAATCTCAAAAAAATAAAAAAAACAAAAATAGTTGTCGTTTTATTGTTCTCTCTCTCTCTCTATTGTTGCTCTTTTTTTACTCCATTCTATTCTGCAATGTTTTATTATGTTTTATCATGTTTTATCATGCTTGCTTTTCAGGTATGTAATTTTGTTTACTGTGTTTTAGTGTTAAGCATTTTTTTGTTTTCAGGTGCGCCATTCAGTTGCAGCGCGGATTTATTTATCTTGACAGCAACAGCGTTTGCTCCCACGATACATAAAGCCGCGACTCCAACGCTGTAGGAGGTGATTTCACCACCACAGTTAAAAAAAAGAGCATATGTGCCGAAGCATGGGGGCAGCAGGGGGGGCGGAGGAGCGATTGGCTCCTAATGCCACGTACATACGGTCGAAATTCCGACCGTGTGTACACGGCATAACTTTTGCGGGAGGATGCCCCCATGCATCGGCATATATAAATGGTGCATGTATGCCCATCATTAGAATGGGTGGATGAAGGGAGGTATTCTAATGGTGGGCATACCCACCAATCAATCTCTTTTTTTCGTTCAGCCAAGAGGCTGCATGAAAAAAAAAAAGATTACAATATATGTCCAGTATGTTGCTGGACTTTGAATGGTTATACCAGAATGATGCCTACAGGTTTAGGTATCATCTTGGTATCATTCTTTTCAGCCAGTGATCGGCTTTCATGTAAAAGCAATTCTAGCGGTAATTAGCCTCTAGACTGCTTTTACAAGCAGTAGGAGGGAATGTCCCCCCTCCCGGATATAAACCGCGCCATTGGGAAATTGGGAAAGCATTTTATCACACCAATCTTGGTGTGGTCAGATGCTTTGAGGGCAGAGGAAAGATCTAGGGTCTAATAGACCCCAATTTTTTCAAAAAAAGAGTACCTGTCACTGCCTATTGCTATCATAGGGGATATTTACATTCCCTGAGATAACAATAAAAATCATAACAAAGAAAACAAATGGAAGGAACAGTTTAAAAATAGAATAAAAAAGCTAAATAAATAAAAAAAAAACTAAAAAAAAAAAAAAAAAGCACCCCTGCCCCCCTTCTCTTGCGCAAAGGCGTACACAAGCGTTGGTCTGGCGTCATATGTAAACAGCAATTGCAGCATGCATGTGAGGTATCACGCGAAGGTCAGATCGAGGGCAGTAATTTTAGCAGTAGACCTCCTCCGTGAATCTAAATGTGGTATCATGTAAAGGCTTTTAAAGGCTTTTAAAAATGTATGTAGTTTGTCGCCACTGCGTGTTTGTGCGCAATTTTAAAGCATGTCGTGTTTGGTATCCATGTACTCGGCCTAAGATCATATTTTTTATTTCTTCAAAAATTTGAGCAATATAGTGTGTTTTAGTGCATTAAAATAAAAAAAAGTGTATTTTTTCCACAAAAAATGCGTTTGAAAAATCGCTGCGCAAATACTGTGTGTGGAAAAAAAAATGCAACACCCACCATTTTAATCTGTAGGGCCTTTGCTTTAACAATATATATAGTGTTTGGGGGTTCAACGTAATTTTCTTGCAAAAAAAAAATATGTTTTCATGTAAACAAAAAGTGTCAGAAAGGGCTTTGTCTTCAAGTGGTTAGAAGAGTGGGTGACGTGTGACATAGGCTTCTAAATGTTGTGCATAAAATGCCAGGACAGTTCAAACCCCCCCCAAATGACCCCATTTTGGAAAGTAGACACCCCAAGCTATTTGCTGAGAGCAATGTTGAGCCCATTAAAATATTTTTTTTTTTTTGTCCCAAGAGATGAATAATGAAAAAAAAAAAATATATATATATTTTTTTTACAAAAAGTTGTCACTAAATGATATATTGCTCAAACATGTCATGGGCATATGTGGAAATACACCCCAAAATACATTCTGTTGCTTCTCCTGAGTACGGGGATACCACATGTGTGGGACTTTTTGGGAGCCTAGCTGCGTACGGAACCCCAAAAACCAAGCACCGCCTTCAGGCTTTCTAAGGGAGTAATTTTTTTTATTTCACTTCTCACTGCCAATCACAGTTTCGGAGGCCATGGAATGCCCAGATGGCATAAAACCCCCCAAAATGACCCCATTTTGGAAAGTAGACACCCCAAGCTATTTGCTGAGAGGTATTGTGAGTATTTTGCAGATGTCGCTTTTTGTCACAAAGTTTTGAAAATTGAAAAAAGAAAAAAAAAAATTTTTTTTCTTTACTTTCTTCATTTTCAAAAACAAATGAGAGCTGTAAAATACTCACCATGCCTCTCAACAAATAGCTTGGGGTGTCTACTTTCCAAAATGGGGGGATTTTGGGGGGTTTTGTGCTATTTTGGCATTTTATGGCCTTCGAAACTGTGATAGGTAG
Organism: Lithobates sylvaticus; assembly: GCA_028564925.1. Lineage (NCBI taxonomy): Eukaryota > Metazoa > Chordata > Amphibia > Anura > Ranidae > Lithobates > Lithobates sylvaticus. The sequence goes on from CM053029.1 coordinate 70,821,977, forward strand.
TGAGGAGTGAAATCAAAAATTTGCACCCTTAGAAATCCTGAAGGCGGTGCTTGGGTTTCGGGGCCCCGTACGCGGCTAGGCTCCCAAAAAGTCCCACACATGTGGTATCCCCATACTCAGGAGAAGCAGCAAAATGTATTTTGGGGTGCAATTCCACATATAACTATGGCATGTGTGAGCAATATATCATTTAGTGACAACTTTTTGAAGAAAAAAAAAATTATTTTTTATTTTTGTCTTTATTCAATCACTTGGGACTAAAAAAAAAATATTCAATGGGCTCAACATGCCTCTCAGCAAATAGCTTGGGGTGTCTACTTTCCAAAATGGGGTCATTTGGGGGGGTTTTGTACTTCTCTGCCATTTTAGCACCTCAAGAAATGAAATAGGCAGTCATAAATTAAAAGCGGTGTAAATTCCAGAAAATGTACTCTAGTTTGTAGACGCTATAACTTTTGCGCAAACCAATAAATATACGCTTATTGGCATTTTTTTTTACTAAAGACATGTGGCTGAATACATTTTTGGCCCAAATGTTTGACTAAATTGAGTTTATTAGATTTTTTTTATAACAAAAAGTAGAAAATCTCTTTTTTTTTCAAAATTTTCGCTCTTTTTCCGTTTATATCGCAAAAAATAAAAATCACAGAGGCAATCAAATACCATCAAAAGAAAGCTCTATTTGTGGGAAGAAAAGGACGCAAATTTCGTTTCGTTACAAAATTGCAAGAAAGCCAGCGGGTGCAGTTACTGCTGAGTCCTTACCAACCAGTGACATCATTGACCACATTCACTTACACTGCTGGTAATCCCTGGCCATGTAAGCAAAGGGGTGGGGATAGTTTAATAACAATAATGGTGTGGGGTCCCTCCCTTTTTTCAGACCAGACTCTTTGGGTCTGATATAGATTTTAAGTCAATACCGCCCAAAAAAATGTGTAAGGCCCCCCAGGAAATCCATACCAGAACCTTAATCTAGCATGCAGCCTGGCTGACCAAGAAATGACGAGCATGATCCCCTCCTTCCCAAATCACACCAGGCCACATGCTAGGGACCCCCCTGGCAAAGCACTTTGTTTGCATGTTGATGAGGATAAGGGCCTCTTCCCCACAACTTGGTGGCTGATGGCTGTGGGGGTCTGGGAGGAGGAGTATCAGAATCTGAAAGCCCCCTTTAACAATATGTAGCACCCAGATATCATTCCCCAATGTGAATGAGTATATGGTCAAAGACATCACCTGGGAGATGATGCCCCATGTATATACAGCTATTATATAGTCCACTGGACTTGTCATTCATTAGGTGATAAGCGAGTGTGCAAGGCATTGTTTTTCCTGGATCGGCAGGTGTGGAGCATTGTGATTGATGAGGATCTGCTTTGCTGGACAATGTAATTGATGATGAGTTTGCAACGAGGGACATTTTTTGGAGATTTTCATCAATCTTTACAGATAGAGAACCTTTTTTTTTGAAAAATCTGTTTATTGAAATTGTAATATGCATAACATACAACATATAATGCGTCCGCAAGACAACATCCAAAAACTGGCCGAGGCCAACTGTCTAACATAGACCAACTAACTAAAACTTCCCCCTGCCCCCCCTCCCTCCCACCCCACCCCCCAGTCACATCTCGACTATGAAACGGAGTCCTATATCAATTTATACAGGCATGTGTGCTCTTGTAATGTGTGGCCCTGGTGTCTTCTGTATTATTTCAGCTGTTACCCAACTATGTTGTCTAGCACATCATCCTCGGGAAGCAGGTCAAACCTCCAGTACTAGTATCTCGCAACTATTTCTTACCCTACAGTACTGTCAGAATTAAGCCATGAATGCCATACTTTGTCAAATTTCTTTATACAACCCCGACTTTCATATGTGGCTTTGTAATAAGGTAACATTGAATTTACTAGGCCTTTCCAGGCGGAAATACTTGGAGCCACCGTTTTTTTCCAGGCTAGTAGAATAGCCTTCTTGCCATAAAAGAACAGTATACTCAACATTGTACGCATGGCCCTTGAGGGCACCACATCATCAACCAGCCCCAGGAGACAAACTCTAACATTCAATGGAATCGGGACTGATATAAGTTCTGTAATACATGCATGGATATCCGTCCAGAATTTCTGGACGTGGTGGCAATGCCAGAAAATGTGGTCAGCATCAGCAGGTGAATGAGAACATCTCCAACACTCCGTTGAGGCTGAGGGAAAAATCTTCCCCAGTCTAGCCGGTGTGTAGTAACTCCTATGTAGAAATTTGAATTTAATCAACCTATCCCTGGCCGACACCAGGTTCTTGAAGGGTTGAGTCCATAAGTCGTCCCAATCCTCGCCCTGTATCTCAGGGACTTCTCTCACCCATTTTTCCCTGCATCTGGTAATAGTTTTGGGAGTCACTTTAAAGAATTCCTTGTACGTTTCAGAGAGAGGCTTTGTTAGCTCATCTCTTGTCAGCATCGTTTCCAGGGACGAGGGTAGAGATTCTACTTTCAGTTCATGAAATTGTACTTGGAAAGCATGTCGGACCTGTAGAAATCTAAACAGGTAATGATTGGGGAGGTCATGTCTAGATTTAAGTTGTGAAAAGGATTGTATTTCTCCAAAAGATGTTATGTCTTTTAACGTCTTAATTCCTTTAATCGCCCAGATCATAGGATCTGGTAGATTATAGAATTGGGGTAAGGTTGGGTTCATCCAAATGGGGGTTGAGGGTGACACCCCCTGATAGCTTGGGCATGCGGTTTTCACTGCCAATTCCCAGGCCTTAATGTTTGCCTTCATTGTCAATGTCAGCGGAAGATCAGATCTAGTGCCTCTAAACAGCGCAAATCGCAGACTGTCATTGGAACTCCCAGATGAGCCGCCTCCAAGACCGTAGCTGCGTCACCGTCATCTGCCATCAACCACCTGCGGGCAAAGACCATTTGTCCAGCCAGGTAGTATTTTTGCCAGTCTGGCACCGCCAGACCCCCTTTTTCTCCTGGTTCCTGCAATACTTTTAGGCCTAGTCGGGGGGGCTTGGGGGTCCACAAAAAGGTGGAGACTACACTGTCAAACTTCCGAAAAGTAGTTTTCGGAATCCAGACAGGTGCATGTCGTAGGAAATACAGGACCACGGGAAGAAATTTCATCTTTAGGAGACTTATTCTGCCTACGAGAGACAATGGGAGCTTGGACCAGGTTTGTATCCTCCGCTTCAGTCGCGTAATTAAGGGGAGTATGTTAAGAGGTATATAGTCCTGTACATTTGCTGTCACCTGGACTCCTAGGTATTTTAAAGAAGAGACCCACTGGAGCGGTAGATTGGGATCAGCTTTGTCCTTAGCCCCGGGGTCTATCGGCAGGATGGAAGATTTGCTCCAGTTCACTTTCAGACCCGAGAATGTGGCAAAGCGGTCAATTGTCTCTAACGCTTTTTTCAGGGACTCCCCCGGGTCATCCAGGAACAGCAGCATATCATCCGCATACAATGCCAGGGTTTCATCAATAGTACTCACCCTGATGGAGTTTATGTCTTTATCAGACCTAAGTGCAACTGCCAAGGGTTCTAGGGTGAGAGAAAACAGAAAAGGGGACAGTGGGCATCCCTGTCTAGTCCCCCTACCCACCTCAAAGAAGTCCGAGGTGGAGGTTCCTAGCCGGATTGCTGCTCTCGGTCGTCTGTAGAGCAGGGATACCCACCTCCTGTATTGTGGTCCAAACCCCATTGTCTCCAAGACCTTGAACATGTACAACCAATCGACTGAGTCGAAGGCCTTCTCAAAATCTATTGACACTACAATTCTATTACTGTCGGGCGTTGGTGGGATTTGCAGGTGCGTGAAAAGTCTCCTTAGGTTTGTGTCCGTCGATTTTCCTGGCATAAAGCCCGTCTGGTCAATATTAATAATGGATGGGAGTACAGTCGCCAGTCTAAGGGCTAGTATCTTGGTCAAAATTTTCAAGTCCGTGTTGAGTAAAGCTATCGGTCTGTACGAAGCACATTCTTGTGGATCCTTGCCTGCTTTCAATAGCAGAACCATATAGGCATCCAGCATGGAATCAGGCAAGGCATCATGCTCGTGACAGTATTCTAGAAGTAAGTTTAACCTAGGTGCTACAACCTCTACATTTGCCTTATAAAAGTCAGCCGGGAGACCGTCAGGACCCGGAGCTTTATTGGGGGGGAAAGTAAAGATGGCCTTCTCGATTTCCTTTTTTGTGATTCTGGCGTCTAAAGCGCGCATATCCGTTTCAGACAGTCTTGCTATGGGTAGGTCATTTAATAGAGATTCCAGAGTCGACATGTCATAGGGGGGGGATAGGAGCATATAAGTTGGAGTAAAATTGAACAAAAGTGTGCATAATGCGACCCGGCTCGTCTACTAAGTTCCCTCCCGTGTCTTTTATCACCGGGATGCAGGTAAGTGAAGGGTGATCGGCCACCAGCATGGCCAATAGTTTACCGTTCTTGTCCCCTTCAGCAAAGGTCGTCTGTGCGTTCCTAACCAATTCTGCACGGGCCTGTCCAGTAAAATGGATAGATAATGTGCGTCTTGCTTCCAGCAGGGCCGCATATGAAGCTCCTGTAGGAGCGTCAGCGTACGCCCCCGCCTTCACTCTTTCTGCTTGTTGCAACAACTCTGTTTCCTCCTGGTCATTTTTTTTCACTGTTTTAATGGCTGAGATATACTCCCCCCGGGTCACTGCCTTGAAAGTGTCCCAAACAGTCATGGGGTCTGCTGTGTCGTCGTTAGATGACCAATACGATTGCATGGCTTCAGTCACCTGAGCCGAGACCTGTTCATTTTGAATCCAACCTGGTTGGAGCCTCCAACCACCCCTCCGAGCCCCCGCCTGAAACGACAGGGTGACCGCAAGGGGATTGTGGTCCGTTAGGCCTCCGGGGAGGTAGGAGACCTCCCTAACGTATGGCAACAGTAGGTCATTCCCGAAAGCCAAGTCTATTCTAGCTGCTGACTTGTGTGCCGTCGAGACATGGGAGTAACACCTATCAGTTGGATGTTTCCATCTCCAGAGTTCCGTTAAATTTGCAACCGATCCCCAGCCTTTTAATTCTGGGGACCCCCTTCTAATCAGGTTGGAGGAGTCCAAAGCCGCATCCAAGACGGCATTTAAATCCCCCAACACCACCAGTGGCAGATGAGCATAGGGTGCACGTCTACTCAACAGACCAATCAACAGTTCTACCTGAAATGGGGGAGGCACATATACATTCACCATTACGATACTTTTATAACACATATCCATAACAACTGCCACATATCTGCCACCCGGATCAGAAAACACTTGTTTTATCGAGCAGGAGACGGACCTACTTATCAGAATTGAGACACCTCTAGCAAACGTAGAGTATGTTGAGTGTAGGGCTTTTTGGATCCACGGTTTACGTAAGGAAAGGACCCTGCTACCATCCAAGTGTGTTTTACAGATAGAGAACCTTGAAGCTGACCCGGGACTCAGTAGCTCCTGACTGTAAAATAATTGGTAAATCAGCTGCCAGCACCTTTTTGTAGAAGACACCATATTCCATTGACGTTCCAAGCTCAACATCCAAGCTTCTCCCTGTCCATCAGACATTTTGAGGTGCTCAATGGCTCCTCAATCCCCAGGCTCCACGAGCTAAGACCCAAATCCAGGCCTCTGTCCAGCCAATTGGTCACCCCCTCAGGCAGCAGGCTTAAGAGTTTTCAGCAACACAACACCCCTCCCCCAAGCAGGAGGCCCAGGGGAGAATGGACTGACTTTCCATTGTCACACCCTGCATATTTATACCCTCTCCTTGAATGCACCAGTGGTCAGGAAACTCTTACAGGTTGGTCAAAGAGAGATAAATATTCATAAATCTGATCAGTGCAGCTCTCATGCTATTGTCAGAGGCAGCAGTGCCACCTACTGGCAACAGGACACACGCAGTAACCCAGGAGAAAACCAAGAAAGTAGAGCTTAGCTAAGCTGACTGCAGCTTGGCAGCACTACATTTAAATAGACACCCCCTGCTTAGGGCAGGGTGGCTACACAATAGGGCCAATACTAGTGTCCCTGTATGGCTACCTCCAAATTTGGCAGCACCTATATTCCCCCTATTTAAAGTGCAGCCAGACATTCAGGCAGAAACCCAAATATTTTCGCCCATTCATTTTTTAAATACATTTTTCCCAGAAAATATTTTTAATTCAGTTATGGACTGATGCAATCTTTATTCCCTAGCAGTATGTCACCGAAAATCCCAGCCCCTGTTTATGCCCATCCCAGCACAGTTCAAGAGTTTAAAGTGTTTCTTGGCCTCACACAAATATGGGCCATCACACACATCATCATATGCCACCCTATTCCTCCATTATGTGCAGTATATGCTATAAAATGATTATGTTATTTCTACACTTCAATTACAATACCCTGTGCCCTCCCCAAAATAAACCCAAATAAGACAAGCTTTATAAAATTAGACCACTGATGAATTATGTACCCAAAAATTTTCTGAAATCTAACAAACACAATTGTGTTAATAAATCCCTCATCCACTTTAGAGACAGACTGGGCATCAAACAATACAGTATAATCCAAGTAAACAGGATGGGGACCATAGGCTACACATATACTTCCAGGTTTATGTAGGAATAGATAGCCAGTTTCAGCTGCCTTGATGCCCAACCTACTGTATATGGGAAGCAATTGTGTGGAACCTTGTATCAACCCTTTTCCCACAAGGATACCACCTCTACATGGAGAACTTTTACACCACCCTTCCCCTTTTACACCACCTTTATCTCCAACAAATTTTAGCCTATGGTACAGTTCTACCAATATCAGAAGGGCTTCCTACAATGACTGGTTGCTATCAAGCTGAAAAGGGGGGAGTAAGCCAGTTTGCGAAATGAAGAAATTTTGGCCCTTAAATTGAAGGATAAGGATGTGTATGTCCTTTCTGCTATCCAAGAAATTACCTCATTAAAAAATCAAGGAAGGCACAGTCTGCTCCAAAAAACAGATTTTATACATGACTACAATCAGTTCATGGGACGTGTATGTACTGTAAGTAGGTGCTTCCAAGGTGTTTTCTGTTTTATGTGTTTATTCCATATGTTTTTTTTAGGAATACAATTGTATTCATTTTCAGATAGACAAGTACAGACTTTACAGAACAGAAGGCCTCAGTGAGATGTTTCCAGTGAGTACATACATCAAATTTATGAAGTCAGTCCATAGCCGCCTGAGAACTTAAACACAAGAGAGAAGATAAACTAGTAAAAGAGTCCTAAGTGCAACCACTCAAGTTTGAGTACACTGTTACCAATAAAGAAAAAAACAACATAAACCCTAATGCCCTGTACACACGGTCAGATTTTCCGACAGAATATGTTTGATCGGATCATGTTGTCGGAAATTCCGACCGTGTGTGGGCTCCATCGGACTGTTTCTGTCAGAATTTTGAGAACTGGATCTCAAATTTTCCGACAACATGATCACGTCAATTCCGATCGTGTGTAGCCTAGTCCGACAAACAAAGTGCCACGCATGCTCATAAGAAATTTGGAGACAAAGGCTATTGGCTACTGGCCTCTACGTAGTCCCGTTGTACGTGTTGTACGTCACCTCGTTCGGAATGATCAGATTTTCCGACAACTTTGTCCAACTGTGTGTGGGCAACAGCAGTTATTGATGATGTGACAGAAGACAGAAGCAGCCGGATGAATTCTGCAGTTAGAGATATACTGTCAGCCCAGATTCAGCCAGATGCAGCAAAGTTAATTGTATGGTGCTTTACAGTACACATGTACAATGATCTAAAACACACTGCAAAAGCAACCCAGAAGCTTTTGAAGGAAAAGAAGTGGAATATTCTGCAATGGCCAAGTCAATCACCTGATCTCAACCCAATTGAGCATGCATTCCACTTGCAGAAGGCAAAACTAAAGGCAGAAAGACCCACAAACATAGAACAACTGAAGACAGCTACAGTTAGAGCCTGGAAAAACACCAGAAAGGAGGAAACACAGTCTTTGGTAATGTCCATGGGTTTACAGACTTCAGGTAGTCATTGAAAGTAAAGGTTTCTTAACTAAATATTAAAAATGAAAGTCTGCACTTTTCATTTAATTCTGGTGGCATACAGAGCCAAAAGCATGAAAATTGTGGCTGTGTTCAAATATATATGGACCTAACTGTATATGTACATGTCTCCACTCTTATTGTACTGTTATATTATAAATTGAATATAAGAAATATATGTTTAACCATTTCAGCCCCGGACCAATTGGCAGCCAAAGGACCAGGCCCCTTTTTGCGATTCGGCACTGCGTTGCTTTAACTGACAATTGCGCGGTCGTGCGACGGGGCTCCAAAACAAAATTGGCGTCCTTTTTTTCCCACAAATAGAGCTTTCTTTTGGTGGTATTTGATCGCCCCTGCGGTTTTTATTTTTTGCGCTATAAACAAAAATAGAGCAACAATTTTGAAAAAAATGCAATATTTTTTTTGCTTTTTGCTATAATAAATATCCCCAAAAAATATATAAAAAAAACATTTTTTTCCTCAGTTTAGGCCGATACGTATTCTTTTACATATTTTTTGGTAAAAAAAAATCGCAATTAGCGATTATTGATTGGTTTGCGCAAAAGTTATAGCGTTTACAAAATAGGGGATAGTTTTATAGCATTTTTATTAATATTTTTTTTTTTTACTAATAATAATAGTAATGGTGGCGATCAGCGATTTTTATTGTGACTGCGACATTGTGGCGGACACATCGGACATTTTTGACACATTTTTGGGACCATTGTCATTTATACAGCAATCAATGCTATTTAAATGCAATGATTCCTGTATAAATGACAGTTGTAGTGAAAGAGTTAACCACTAGGGGAGGGGAGGGGTTATGGGCTCTGACGTGTGTGTGTTTTTTTACATTAGGGGGCAGGGCTGACATCTGACATCATTGATCGGCTTTCACGATGACCAGGAACAGCCAATCAATGACAGGCAGAGTAGGAAGCGCAGGGAGAGGTTTGTTTACACAAACCTCTCCCCGTTCTTCAGCTCCGTAACCCGATCGCGGGACACCAGCGGCGATCGGGTCCGCTGGTCCCGCGGCCGGGGTCACGGAGCTCCCGACCGGGTCGCGAGCGCGCCGCTGGCGGCGCGCGCGACCCACGGGCAGGCAACTTAAAGGGGACGTACAGGTACGTGGTTTTGCCTGCCCGTGCCATTATGTAGACGTATATCTACATGAGGTGGTCGGGATGCGGTTAATAGTTGCATATATATTTAGAGAGATTGTTGGTTTAAAACGTAATATAATATTGCGTGACACAGTGGAACATTGAATTATTTACAAGAAAACATATGAAGAGTAGGGATGGGCCAGGTGTTCGATTCAAACCCATGTTCGAATTGGGCCGCTCGCATCAAATTTGTGTGATGCGAGCGGCCCGCAATGCACTGCGCCAGTTGCAGTGCATTGCTGGCTGATGATTGGCCAAGCATGCACTGTGACCCGCATGCTTGGCCAATCAAAGAGCCAGTGGCGAGGAGACCAATAATTGGCCACAGGCAGGATGCCTGTGGCCAATTATAGCTCAGGCGGTGGCCTCTCATATTGTGTTGTGTTGTCAGTGTCAGCGTGTCAGTGTTATGTGCTGCTGACTGCTGACATTATGTGCTATGATTCTGGGGATTTGTGTGTGCGTGCTGTTAGTACAGCATTGCAGTATCACATATGGGGGGGGGGGGGTCTATAGTATGCCTGTGAAGGGGGGCATGTTTCCTGTGCTTAGAACTGTCCCTGCACAAAGTGTCATTTTTGCAGGAAAAAAAGCTATTCAAAATCACTCGCGGCTAATGTATTGACGGCTCCCGTAACACAGAGAACAGTCATTCATTGAAAGCCATTCATAAAAAAAAAAGGCACTGATTAAAAAAAAAAAAAAAAAAAGTGTGGGGGTCCCCCGAAATTCAATTACCAGGCCCTTCAGATCTGCTATGGATATTAAGGGGAACCCCAGCCAAAAAAAATGGCGTGGGGTCCCCCTCATAATCCATACCAGACCCTTATCCGAGCACGCAACCTGGCAGGCCGCAGGAAAAGAGGGAGGGGACGAGAGCGCCCCCCCTCCCTCCTGAACCGTACCAGTCCACATGCCCTCAACATTGGGAGGATGCTTTGGGGGTCTGAGACCCCAAAGCACCTTGTCCCCATGTTGATGAGGACAAGGGCCTCTTCCGCACAACCCTGGCCATTGGTTGTGGGGGTCTGTGGGCGGGGGGCTTATAGCAGTCTGGAGCCATTTTTTTTGGGGGGGGGCTGGGGTCCCCCTTAATATAAATAGCAGACCTGAAGGGCCTGGTTATTGAATTTGGGGGGACCCCCACGCTTTTTTTTTATTTTTTAAAAAAAATTTAAATTTTTTATCAATGACTTTTTTTTAATGAATGGCTTTCAATGAATGACTGTTCTCTGTGTTACGGGAGCAGTCAATACATTAGCCGCAAGTGATTTTAAATAGCTTTTTTTCCTGCAAAAATTACACTTTTTGCAGGGACAGTTCTAAGCACAGGAATCATGCGCCCCTTCACAGGCATACTATAGACACCCCCCAGGTACGAAATTTAAAGGAATATTACACTTTTATTGTTTCAATTTAAGCATTATTAAAATCACTGCTCCTGAAAAAACGGCCGTTTTAAAAAAAAAAATTTGCATTGATACATGTCCCCTGGGGCAGGACCCAGATCCCCAAACACTTTTTATGACATTAACATGCATATTAGCCTTTAAAATTAGCACTTTTGATTTTGAACGTTCGCATCCATTGTAACTAATAGGGTTCTAATGCTCGCACGGACTTTAGGTCCGTTCGCGGGTTCTGTTGCGAGCCGAACGGGGGGGGGTGTTCAGCTCATCCCTATTGAAGAGAAATAACTCAAAATTAGAGGTTCATGATATAAAGTATGATAAAAGAAAAAAGGGGGGGGGATAACAGGGATATGACATAACCATCTAGTGCACTCCAAAAAATAAGAAGGACGTAAACAGGATGTTAGCATATTCTGTCAGTAGGTGTTGCAGAGATCTCAATGAGGGTATTGTGTGGTGGGTGTCAACTGTTATGAAGCCATTATGGAAAAGTAATTTCTCCAGATGATACTGATTTGAGATGGAAAGTCCATAGACACCTAGCATGTCCAGAAGAGTGATAGAGAAATCTTAGGGTATGTACCTATCCTTATGAGGGACTGGAGGGGAGTGAGGAAAGGAAGGAAAAGAAAAAAGGAGAAGAGAAATAGAGACAAAGAGAAGAGCCGGGTGTGGACAGGGTGCCTAACACCGGAACCCAGAGTCTGAAGGGTTCCTAATCAAGAGAACATGGTTTGGAAGTGTGGAGAGTCCTAAAAGGATATCAAGATAGACCGCATGGCCAAACAGGAAGAGAATTTGTCATGATATTTTGCATCAGACTTCCCCATGATTTTTGGGGAAATTACTACCCTCTGCCTGACAAACTAGAAAAAAAAGAGGGAACCACCTCTCAAGGGTGCTTCAGTAAGTAAGTGCATTGAGTCATGGGTTCCAGGAGTATGGACTCTTGACCAAGGACTAATGGGTTCTCTGACCTGTTTAAGGAGTGACTGCCTCAATGGGCAATTAGAGGAACCAGAAAGAACTAGTGGGCACATAGAAGATCATGTGCAGCAATGTACTGTATATTGAAGACATCTTTTTTTGACTGTTCATTTGTTACATTCAAATACATTTAGTAAAGAATGTTTACAGTTATTCAACATGGCCCGGTCTGAAGTTATTCAAGGACAATCTTAAAGGGGTGCAATGCACATGTATGGTGTATCCCAAAAAAACAGGGTTTAATAAAGAGACAAGAAAAGATAGAGAAGATGCAGTTAAGATGTCTATAGTGCAGTTAAGCTAATCAGAGGAGGCTATATTGCCATTGCTAATGACTACCAGGTTTGTGTAATATATGTGCATAAGCAGCTAGCTGGTCTGGAAATGATGACTTAGCAAAGGTGATGGGGACCCTGGTAGTGAAGGAGCTTGTGTGCTTAGGCTCCTTACCTAGCGATTGGAACCCCAATATTGGGCCTGACATCTCGGCATGGGGCGTCCTAGGGACCCAGCCTAAAAGTCACAGACGATTGAGTGAGGCCTCAGGAGAAGAACAAGCATGGGTCTAGTACAAGAATTGAGCTTCCTAGTATTCATGAGAAAAATCTGAATCAATGTCACTGGGAGTGAGGTGATGGGTAGGGATGAGCCGAACACCCCCCCCCGTTCGGCTCGCACCAGAACCCGCGAACGGACCTAAAGTCCGTGCAAGCTTTAGAACCCTATTAGTTTTAATGGATGCGAACGTTCGAAATTAAAAGTGCTAATTTTAAAGGCTAATATGCATGAGAATGTCATAAAAAGTGTTTGGGGACCTGGGTCCTGCCCCAGGGGACATGTATCAATGCAAATTTTTTTTTTTAAAACGGATGTTTTTTCAGGAGCAGTGATTTTAATAATGCTTAAATTGAAACAATAAAAGTGTAATATTCCTTTAAATTTCGTACCTGGGGGGTGTCTATAGTATGCATGTAAAGGGGTGCATGTTTCCCGTGTTTAGAACTGTGTCTGCAAAAAGTGTCATTTTTGCAAGTAAAAAAGCTATTTAAAATCACTCGCGGCTAATGTGAATTGACGGCTCCCGTAATACAGAGAACAGTCATTCATTGAAAGTCATTCATAAAAAAAAAAGTCATTGATAAAAAAAAAAAAAAATGAAAAAAAATAAAGTCATTGATAAAAAATAAAAAAAATGAAAAAAAAAAAAGCGTGGGGGTCCCCCCAAATTCAATAACCAGGCCCTTTCAGGTCTGGGATGGATATTAAGGGGAACCCCAGCCAAAAATAAATGGCGTAGGGTCCCCCTCAAAATCCATACCAGACCCTTGAGGTCTGGGATGGATTTTAAGGGGAACCCTAGCCAAAAAAAATGGCGTGGGGTCCCCCTCAAAATCCATACCAGACCCTTATCCGAGCACGCAACCTGGCAGGCCGCAGGAAAAGAGGGGGGGACGAGAGCGGCCACCCCTCCCGCCTGAACCGTACCAGGCCACATGCCCTCAACATTGGGAGGATGCTTTGGGGGTCTTTAACAAGGGGACCCCCAGATCCCGCCCCCCCCCCCTGTGTGAAATGGTAAGGGGGTACAAATGTACCCCTACCATTTCACCAAAAAAGTGACAAAAATTGTAAAAATGACAGGAGACGGTCTTTGACAATTCCTTTATTCAAAATCTTCTTTCTTCTTTCTTCATCCTTCGGTTTCTTCATCTTCTCCTTCCGTCATCTTCTTCCATCTTCTTCCATTTTCTTCTTCCTCCGATCCGCTTCTTCTTGCGCTGGTCTGCTCGTCCTTCTCGTCCGGCATCTTCTTCCATGGCGTCGGCATCTGTTCTTCTGTCGGGCCGCTCCTCGCACTGGGAGGCTCCCGCTGTGTGAGGCTCCGCTCCGCCTGACAGGTCTTTTATAACGGAGGGCACCTGGTGACCCCGCCCCCCTCTGATGTCATGGGGAAAGCCATAGGGAATTCCCCATGATGTCCCCGTGCGTCAGAGGGGGCGGGGTCACCAGGTGCCCTCCATTATAAAAGACCTGTCAGACGCAGCGAAGCCTCACACAGCGGAAGCCTCCCATTGCGAGGAGCAGCTCAAGAAGAGACACCGACACCGACGCAGACGCCATGGAAGAAGATGCCGGACGAGAAGGACGAGAAGACCAGCGCAAGAAGAAGCAGATCGGAGGAAGAAGAAAATGGAAGAAGAAGATGGAAGAAGATGACGGAAGGAGAAGATGAAGAAACCGAAGGATGAAGAAAGAAGATTTTAATAAAGCAATTGTCAAAGACCGTCTCCTGTCATTTTTACCATTTTTGACACTTTTTTGGTGAAATGGTAGGGGTACTTTTGTACCCCCTTACCATTTCACACAGGGGGGGCGGGATCTGGGGGTCCCCTTGTTAAAGGGGGCTTCCAGATTCCGATAAGCCCCCCGCCCGCAGACCCCCACAACCAATGGCCAGGGTTGTGGGGAAGAGGCCCTTGTCCTCATCAACATGGGGACAAGGTGCTTTGGGGGTGTTAGACCCCCAAAGCATCCTCCCAATGTTGAGGCATGTGGCCTGGTACGGTTCAGGCGGGAGGGGGGGCCGCTCTCATCCCCCCCCCTCTTTTCCTGCGGCCTGCCAGGTTGTGTGCTCGGATAAGGGTCTGGTATGGATTTTGAGGGGGACCCCAGGCCATTTTTTTTGGCTAGGGTTCCCCTTAAAATCCATCCCAGACCTCAAGGGTCTGGTATGGATTTTGTGGGCGACCCTACGCCATTTTTTTTTTTTTGGCTGGGGTTCCCCTTAATATCCATCCCAGACCTGAAGGGCCTGGTTATTGAATTTGGGGGGACCCCCACGCTTTTTTTTTTTAGTTTTTTATCAATGAATGACAGTTCTCTGTGTTACAGGAGCCATCAATTCATTAGCCGCGAGTGCTTTTAAATAGCTTTTTTCCTGCAAAAATGACAATGAATCTGCCCCCCTTCACAGGCCACCTATAGACACCCCCCAGATGTGATACTGCAATGCTGTTCTAACAGCACGCACACACAAATCCCCAGAAATAGAGCATATATTGTCAGCAGTCAGCAACACACTGACACGCTGACCTTGAAGCATAATATGCGAGGCCGCTCTTATACCGTGGGGCGTGTACTAAAGCCCCTGAGCTATAATTGGCTACAGGCATCCTGCCTGTAGCCAATTATGGCTCTCCTCGCTGCCGGCGCTGTGATTGGCCAAGCATGCGGGGTCACAGTGCATGCTTGGCCAATCATCAGCCAGCATTGCACTGCGACTAGCGCAATGCATTGCGGGCCGCTCGCATCACACGAATTTGATGCGAGCGGCCAAATAGTTCTGGGCTCGCCGAGCGGGCGAACGCCCGATGTTCGATTCGAACATGGGTTCGAATCGAACACCGGGCCCATCCCTAGTGATGGGTAACTGAGCTGGTGAAGTACGGTACAGGCTCAGCGGTACCCGCCGCTTTGAAATGCTGCACAATTCAGAATGAAGAGTTATAAAATTATTTGATGAACTGTTATCCATAATTCATAGAGAAAGGAATAGGAAACTGATGTCCATAGTTAACAAAATAAGGATTACAGAAATTGGGCCACAGATTAAAATGAGTAAGACCACTTTCACACTGAGGCGCTTTTCAGGCGCTTTCACGCTAAAAACAGCGCCTAAAAAGCTCACGAAAACTTATTTCCATTAAAATCAATGAACACTTTCACACTGGGGCAGTGTGCTGGCAGGGCTGTGAAAAACTCCCCTCCCCATTGAAATGAATGGAAAGCTCTTTAAAAGCGCCTGAAAAGCTCTTCAAAAGTGCTCCGTGTTTTTACTGGCAGTTTAGAAGCGCTTCAGTGTGAAAGTGGCCTTAACTATTATCCAAATGAGACACATCGCTTTGAAATTGAAGTGCTGCCTTAAGTCTTCAGGTCTCCCTTGGGCACAGTAAGCCCCACACAATTATAATGACTAAATGTTACAGCCTTATTTAACCACTGGAATCCATTGGTACAAAAAGTGCCTATATACCTTTTCCAGTTGGCTGTGTACAACTCCTACATCATTTATCAAAAGTCCACAGAGAGATCTGGCTCCTACATAAAGTATCAAGAGGAGATTGTAATAGCCCTTAGCTATCAGGAAGGCCCTGCACCTGAACACCTTTGTTCTGATGCAGCGAGCAGGCTGCATTAAATATACTTCTTCAATGCTATCCCTTCTACCCAAGGAGGCTGCAAACCCCCCAAAAATGTTGTATGCGCCAGTAAAAGAATAATGCATGACACCTGTTTCTATTGTACCCAATGTCCCTCCCAGCCTGGCCTCTGTATAAAAGACTGAATCTGTCACTACCATACCTCACTTTGATATTAGTGAAGGTATGGTAGATGTTTCTTATGTTACTACCTTACAATATATTTCACTGTATATTGATGTCATATGTACCGACTATTTGCATGTTTTCTCAACCTACTGCCTGGACCAACCATTTGCCTGCATACTGACCATGCCTCTGCCTGTCGCCTGAACTGACCCTGGCCTGATTATTGACCACGTTTTGGCCTTCCGCCTGAACTGACCTTGACCTGTTAATCGACCATGTTTTTTTTCCTGGACTGATCTTTTGCCTACTGTGAGGTGAGGCCCTTTGACTGCAGTAGTGGGATTGAAGATAATGCAGGGTTCTCACTTATGCAGAGTGAGGGGCCCCAGAGCAGTGTTTCCACATGTATAAAAATAAGCGTTTGGTTTTCCCTTTGGTTTTGTTATTCCCAGATCAGGGTCTGGAAACTGGAGGGTCTGAGGAGCTTTGGTTGGGAACAAGCCTCTACCCCTGTGTCCAGGTCTTACCTGAGTAAATGCCCTAAAGCTTCTGCCTGCTGCCTGGAACAATCCTTTGACTTTGTTTCTACTTATGTCCTGCACTGATGCTGGCCTGTCTGTAAGCCATGTTCCTGCCTGCTGTCTGGACAAATCTTTTAGCTATTTGACCATGTTTCTGCTTGCTGTCTGTACTGAGCCTGGCCTGTTTATGGATCATGTTCCTGTTTTTTGCCTGTACTACTCCTTTGCCTGTTTGCTGACCATGTCTCTGCTTGACACCATTACTGACCCATCTGTATTTCCTACTGGCTATGTTCCTGTGAGACACCAGTGCCCCCCATTCTCTGCATGCCCTTTGTTCAATCTTCTGCACTTCCTGGCTAGTGAGCATAGCATTGTGTTATTAGGGGGGGGGGGGGGGGCGGGGGGCATGTAACAGTAGATTAGGCCTACTTGACTTAGGAACAGGGACTGCTGCTGTAAGTGAAGCTACACTATGCCATATTCACTGACCACTTGTACAAAGGTGACCATTAAAGTACATTGTTATCTATACTGTGTTGGTTGATTTTTGTGATACACAGGTTCCAAAGTTAAGTACATATTCAGTCCAAAACATTGAAAAGGTCTTACACATGTGGTATCCCCATACTCATGAAGAGTAGCAGAATGTGTTTAGAGGTGTAATTCTAAGTATGTGCATGATGTGTGTTATAAATATCTATCAATTGACAACTTTGTGTTAAAAAAATGCATTTCCAAAAGACTCATTATGCCTTTAGGAAAATATGTTGGGGTAATTGCTTTCCAAAATGTGGTTATTTTATGGGTGCTTCCACTGTTCTGGTGCTCTAGGGCCTCTGAAAATGTAATAGGAAATTAGATGTGTAATTTATGCCCCTAGAATGCCTGAAAGTACTTATTGGTTGTTGGGCCCTTCTACGTGGCTAGGCTGGTAAAAAGTCTCGCCATACCCAGAAAGAGTAACAGAATGGGCTTTGAGTAATTCTAAATATGCCTATTGTATTAGAAATGTATTATTAATTGACAACGTTGCATAAAGAAATACATTTTATTTTATTTCCACATTTTCTAAAAACTTGTGGCAAAAAAAAAATACATTTTCAAAAGACTCCTTATGCCTCCTAGAAAATGCATTAGGATACATTAGGTAATTTGGGGGATATTTCCAATTCCCTGGTGCTCCAGGGCCTCCAAAATTAGGATAGTTGGGAAATTAAATGTGTACTTTATGCCCCAGAAAGTCTTAAGGTGCTCTTTGGATTGTGGGCCTGTTTGTTAAAAATATCTTAATAATTAATAACGTTGTGTAAAAATAAATTTTCGTTTTCTTTCCACATTTTCCAAAAACCTGTAGCAAAAAAAAAGAGTCTTCAAGAGATTCACCACACCTATTAGAAAATACATTGTGTTGCTTTTCATAAATGTGTTCACTTTGTGGGTGTTTCCCATTGTCCTGGTGCTCCAGGGCCTCTGTAAATGGGATAGGTAGTCAGGAAATTTGATGCGTAATTTATGCCTCTAGAAAGCCTGAAGGTACTCCTTAGATGTTGGGTCCCTCTGTGTGACTAGGCTGAAACACGGATGTGTGTCTCACACATGTGGTATGGCTATATTCAAGAGGAGTAGCAGAATGTGTTTTAAGGTGTAATTCTAAGCATATCAATGCTGTGTGTTAAAAATATCGTCTTAATTGACAACTTTGGGTAACAAAATACAACTTAATTTTCCATACACATTTTCCAAAAACTTGTGGCAAAATTGACATTTCCGAAAAGATTCCTTATCCCTCTTAGAAAATACCATGGGGTGTTTTATTTCCAAAATGTGGTTATTTTGAAGGTGTTTACACTATCCTGGTGATCCAGGGCCTCCAAAATTGTGATAGGTAGTCACCAGTGCCCATCAGTGCAGCCTATCAGTGCCCATCTGTGCAGCCTATCAGTGCCCAGCTATCAGTGAAGAAGAAAAATTACTTATTAAAATGTTATAACACAAACTCAACTCCTTCTTGTAGCTCCATTCAATTGTAATGCAATTCCACCCCTCTGGACTACATTACCCATAATTCTTTCCAATACATCAACCAGGAGGGAGGGGGAGGGAGGAACATTGTGCTCTGTTCTCTCCCCGTATACTGCCGCTGCTGGGAGAGTGATGGGAGGAGGGAGCAGAGGTAGTAGAAGAGAGGTGAGATGCTGGGAGAGGGCAGTCATGTGTCCCCAGGATCACAGCCGGCGGTTCTACTATCTAGTTTTGCAGAAAAATGCAGAGGAGGAGTGGTGGCTGGAGCTGCTCCAGCTCCTCCTCTCCATCTACTCTGAAATTATTACTGCACATGCCATAATGAGTGCACAGAGCTGGAACAGCCAACATGGCCCGCCCACTGCTCATCCAGGATTGGACCCGCAATCCGGGGACAGACAGGCTCTGGGGACAGTGTTCTCAATCCGGGGACTGTCCCCGGAAACCAGGGATGTCTGGTCACCCTACCCTAGAAAGCCATAAGGTGCTCTTTGGATTTTGGGCCCCTCTTTGTGGCTAGGCTGTGAAAAAGCCTCACACGTGGTATTGTCAAACTCAGGAGGAGTAGAATGTGTTTTATGTGTCTATGCTGTGTGTGACATTTAACCGCTTCCCGTCCGCCTCATGTAGATATACGTCTACAGAATGGCACGGGCAGGCAAAAGCACGTACGGGTACGTCCCCTTTAATTTGCCTGCCCGGGGGGCGCGCTCGCGACCCGGTCGGGAGCTCCGTGACCACGGCCGCGGGACCAGCGGACCCGATCGCCGCTGGTATCCCGCGATCGGGTTACGGAGCTGAAGAACGGGGAGAGGTCTATGTAAACAAACCTCTCCCCGCGCTTCCTACACTGACTGTCAGTGATCAGCGGTTCCCTGTCATCGGGAACGCCGATCAATGACATCAGACGTACAGCCACGCCCCCCTACTGTAAAAAAAACACAACACGTCACACTAACTCCTCCCCGCCCCCTAGTGGTTAACCCCTTCACTACAACTGTCATTTACATAGGAATCAGTGCTATTTAAATAGCACTGATTTCTGTATAAATGACAAATGTCCCAAAAATGTGTCAAAAATGTCCGATGTGTCCGCCATAATGTCGCAGTCACAATAAAAATCGCTGATCGCCGCCATTACTAATAAAAAAAAATATATTAATAAAAATGCTATAAAACTATCCCCTATTTTGTAAACGCTATAACTTTTGCGCAAACTAATCAATAATCGCTAATTGCGATTTTTTTTACCAAAAATATGTAGAAGAATACGTATCGGCCGAAACTGAGGAAAAAAAATGTTTTTTTATATATTTTTTGGGGATATTTATTATAGCAAAAAGTAAAAAATATTGCATTTTTTTCAAAATTGTCGCTCTATTTTTCTTTATAGCGCAAAAAATAAAAACCGCAGGGGCGATCAAATACCACCAAAAGAAAGCTCTATTTGTGGGAAAAAAAGGACGCCAATTTTGTTTGGGAGCCACGTCGCACGACCGCGCAATTGTCAGTTAAAGCGACGCAGTGCCGAATCGCAAAAAGGGGCCTGGTCCTTTGGCTGCCAATTGGTCCGGGGCTGAAGTGGTTAACTTGTTAAAATGTTAATTTTGTGAGAAAAAAAACAAATTGTCATTTTCTTTCAACATTTTACAAAAATTTGGTCAAAAAATTACAACTTCAGAAAAATCACCATGCTTCTTACTAAATATCTCAGACTGTCTACTTTCCAAAAAGGGGTCATTTAGGGGTATTTATACTAACCTTACCTTTTAGGGCCTCTAGAAATGAGATGAGGCAGTCAGAATATAAGGGTAACTTTTGATATACGGTGCCTTGAAAAAGTATTTTCCACATTTTGTCATGTTACAACCAAAAATGTGAATGTATTTTAAAGCGGTAGTAAAGCCGCTGAACTTTTTTTTTTTTTTTTTAACACCTGTAAAGGAAAAGGCATAATGAGCTAGTATGCCTTATTATAGGCTTACCTGTAGGTAAAAGTTATCGTTTTGACTTTACTTCCACTTTAAATGCATTTTATACTATATATATATATATATATATATATATATATATATATATATATATATATATATATATATATATATATATATATACATATACATTTTTTTTTTTGTGATAGACCAACACAAAGTGGCACATAATTGTTAAGTGGAAGGAAAATGAAAAAATAGTTTTCAATTTTTTTTTACAAATATATATATATATATATATATATATATATATATATATAAATATATATATATATATAAAAGCATGGCGTGTATTTGTATTCAGCCCCTAATGCCACTTACCCCTAATGCCACTTACACACGACCGGACTTTCCGGCTGAAAAGGTCTGACGGAATCATTTCATCGGATATTCCGATCGTGTGTGGGCTTCATCTGACTTTTTTCTTCAAAAATGATGACGGACCTAGAAATAGAACATGTTTTAAATCTTTCCGACTGAATCAATTCCTAGCGGAAAAAACGTTTGTCTGTATGCTATTCCGACGGACCAAAAATGGCGCAAGGGCAGCTATTGGCTACTGGCTATTTAACTTCCTTTTTCTAGTCCCGTTGTATGTGTTGTATGTCACTGCGTTCTAAACAATCAGACTTTGGTGTGATCGTGTGTAGGCAAGTCCGTTCCATCGGAACTCCGTCAAAAAAAATGTATTATGACGGAAAACGTGGCATAAATAAGATCTAGTGGAACCAATTGCCTTCAGAAGTCACCCAATTAGTAAATAGAGTCCACCTGTGTGTAATTTAATCTCAGTATAAATACAGCTGTTCTGTGAAGCCCTCAGAGGTTTGTTATTATCCTTAGTGAACAAACCGCATCGTCAAGGCCAAGGAACTCACCAGACAGGTCAGGGATAAAGTTGTGGAAAAGTTTAAAGCAGGGTTAGGTTCTAAAAAAAATATTAGAAGAACAATAAAGAAAATAAGTGTGACTTTAAAAGTGCCAACACACCTCCTCTCAGAATGAAGATTGTTACAAATTTAGAGATATAAAGTTTTTTATTATTATAAATCTCATAAAGGTCAAACTAGGGGGAAAAAAAAACCTTAAAAAAATAGGTGTGCCCCCACATTTAGTTCACCTTTAGAAGAAGAAGACAAGGACCTAGAAGGCAGCCCTGAAGCAGGGGCAGATTCAGAGTCTAGTCTCGGGAGGGGCACTGCCAGAAAATATGTTTTTTTTGCAGGAAATTTATTGGGGCAGTGGCTGTCATCATCACGGCACCATGGTTGTTATGGTGCCAGGATGATTGAAGCACATTTTTTCTATTATTACATTGTAATATAAAATGAAATGGTTCAACTCACAATAATGCAGAATCAATGGGAGCTCTGAGTGAGTCACTTTCCACGTCGACCTGCCATCAGATGCAGATTGTCACTTGCCACGCCCCTGCAACAAGTTGTGGATTGTCACTTGCCTGCCACCAGATGCTGATTGTCATTTTCCATGTCACCTGCCACATGTTTCGGATTGTCACTTGCCACGTCACCTGCCACATGTTGCTGATTGTCACTTGCCACGTCACCTGCCACATCTTGCGGATTATCACTTGCCACGTCACCTGCCACATGTTGTGGATTGTCACTTGCCATGTCACCTGCCACATGTTGCTTATTTTCACATGCCACGCCACCTGCCACACGTTGCTGATTGTCATTGGCCTGCTAAGGTGCAGATTATCACTTGCCAGAGTGAAGGCAGGCAGCAGAGAGATGATGTAATCTCTCTGCTGCCCGCGGCTGCATAGTGAGGGCAGAACTGCAGTGATGCAGGGTGGGCGGTGAGAGATGTCATCTCTCTGCTCCCCGCCCGTTGGCTCGCTGACTGGCCAGCACCTCCACTCACCTGCTGACCCGCCCGCCCACTCACTCGATGATTGCCCTGCCCGCCCGCACACTCACCTGCCGACCCCTCCTCACTCATCTGCTGACCTGCCTGCTCAGGAGCTCACTCACCTGCTGACCCCCGCTGACTGGCCTGTCCCCTTGTTAACTCGCCGCACACTCGTCTGCCCGCTCCCTCGTCCCCTGACGCCCATCACTAATTTCTCAGAGGGGGAAATTGCACCGTCCCCCCCCCCCCCCAGGATCCGCCCCTGCCCTGAAGGTAGAGTTTCCCTCCTCCATAACTAACATGCACATAAATGATCATGGCACAACTAATACGTTGCAGTACACATTATAATAGTCATATGTCAGAGCAGGAGGGGACTCATTCCAACGTGTTTCGCAAATTAATGGCTTCTTCAGGAGTTCAGGGGATATAGGGCTTGAACAACTAGAAAAATACAAAAAACATACATAATATATAATCCATAAAATGATATTTCACATCAATATTTAGTTTCATATATTTGGGTTATGCAACTATTAACTCACAATTGGTGTGAGGACAGTAGAGATCAACAATATCAGGTAAGGTGAATGTTGTATTTCCTCTGATCAAGTCCGGAATGCTGGAAGGTGTATAGATGTGGAAGCCCATTTAAGTCAAGAAGGGGGAGGCCCCACCCCCAAGCCCCGATAACAACCCCAGGAACAAGAGACGAATACCAAGGAATGAAGAGTGGTTAGATTAGAGCCACACAAAAATGATGATATCACTAATAAAAGAAAAAAAGACAAACATAACTATATGTCTGTCAGTCACAAATAATGCTGCATATTAGCACAATACACATCAGAAGAGAAACTCAAGGGTTCAGTAAAACATAAATGACAAAAGCAAAAAACAAAAGACAAAGGCTCTTCATAGTGTTCATGCAATTACCCGTTGGCACGTACCTCCTAATAGTTTCCACAGCACATACACAGCAAGTACCCCAATGGATAACTGCTATCCCACCTAAACTGACAGGCCGAGCAATGAGAGCAATATTCAGAGAAGCAGTCAAAAGACCCATGGTAACTCTGGAAGAACTGCAGAGATCCACAGCTCAGGTGGGAGAATCTGTCCACAGGACAACTTAGTGGCCATAAGTAAATATTTCCTGCATGCTCCGAAGCAAGTAAGAGATGTAAGCTATTGGCTACTGGCTATTGAATGTCCTTTTTCTAATCCCGTCGTACGTGTTGTACGTCACCGCATTCTCGACGGTTCGGACTTTGGTTTAACCGTATGTAGGCAAGACCGCTTAAATGGAATTCCGTCTGAGTTCCGTCGGAGAAATCTTCGGAGTTTAGGCCGACGGCAAAACTGGTCGTGTGTACGCGGCATTAGAAGAAAACCTGATTGAGTCTCCAAAAGACTTAAGACTGGGGCGGAGGTTCACTTTCCAGCAGGACAACGACCCCAAACATACAGCCAGAGCTACAATGGAATGGTTTAGGTCAAAGCATATTCATGTGTTAGAATGGCCCAGCCAAAGTCCAGACCTAATTCCAAATGAGAATCTGTGGCAAGACTTGAAAATTGCTGTTCATAGACGCTCTCCATCCAATCTGACAGAGCTTGAGCTATAATTGCAGTGAAAGGTGGTTCTACAAAGTATTGATTCAAGGGGGCTGAATACAAATGCACACCACACTTTTCACATATTTGTAAAAAAAAATTAAAATGATAATTTTCCTTCCACTTCACAATTATGTGCCACTTTGTGTTGGTCTATCACATAAATCCCCATATTATATATACACACCCACCATAGTTTGTAGATTTTCACACACACTAAATAATGTACACTGATTTGGGTTATTTTTACCAAAGAAACATAGCAGAATACATTTTGGCCTAAATTTACGAAGAAAGGTTATTTATTTGCAAGAACAAAAGCTAAGAAAAACATGTTATTTTTTGAATTTATATAGCAAAAATAAAAAAATAAAAAACAGTGGTTATTAAATACTAGCAAAAGAAAGCTCCATCTGTCTCAAAAAAATTAAGAAAATTATTTTGGGTACAGTGTTGCATGACTGCGGAATTGTCAATCAAAGTGTGACAGCGCTAAAATCTGAAAAATTGACTGGACTGGAAAGGAGTGAAACTTAAGTCATTAAAGATTTCCAACACCTAATGCATAATGAGAGGTTGTATGCAGTGAGTCCAACATTCTTATATCCTTCCCTACACCACCGCCATATACAAATATACATTCATTCAACTAATTTCTTAACAAAGCCAATGTCATATTATATCATGCGGGATATAGTGAAACTAAAAAAATCTCAACAAAGACACAGCAACCCGGTATTACTCCCTTGCAGGATCACTGACATATTCCATACCAGGGGTATCCGAATTTTATAAAAAAGGGGCCAGTTTACTGTCCTTTATGACATGGGGGGAGATAGTGTTTCATATCAGTGGGAGGAACAGCTCCCCAAAAGCAAACAAAGGGATGCTGTTTGGAGACCACTGTCCTAAACCAGTGTAGAGTCAGCTATTCACTGCATATACATTCTTCAGAGACCAGAGTAATCCCAGCATGGTGGTGATTAAGGTGCACTGCTCTCTTTCTTCTTCTCTGGGTGCCTGGTAAGGGGGAAGGGCAATGTCAGGTAGGTATATTCTGGGCCCCATGATTTCTAAAGGCAGCCAAGTTGAGTATTGATCCTACCCAGATAGCAAGCAACTGAGATTTAAATTTGAAAATAACTTGCTAAGCTAATGCTAGACTTGCCAGGCTTCACAATTGCAGCAAGTCTGCATTGCATAACTCCAGATCAACTTCCTTTGCAAACATTCTGCAAGTCTGCTGCAAGTTCTGGTTCAGTTATGTTGTGCAAAAGTCATCTCACCACAGGGGTCATGCCGCGTACACATGACCGGATTTTCCGGCAGACTAGGTCCAACGGAATCAGTCCGTCGGACATTCCGATCATGTGTGGGATAAGCTGATCTCTTTTCTTAAAAAAAAACAGACGGACCTAGAAATAGAACATGTTTCAAATCTGTCCAATGGACTTAATTCCTATCGGGAAAACCGTTCGTCTGTATGCTGGTCTGACGGACAAAATGCAACGCAAGGGAAGCTATTGGCTACTGGCTATTGAACTTCCTTTTTTAGTCCCGTCTTACGTCATCACGCTCAAAACGAACAGACTTTTGAACAGACTTAAGCCCCATACACACGGTCGGAAAATCCGACCACCAAATCCATCGGATTTGGTCCGACGGATTTAGTCCGACACTGTTGTTGCATACACACGGTCGGACAAAGTTGTCGGAAAATCCGATCATTCTGAACGTGGTGACGTTTGTTGCCTACGACGGGACTACGTAGAGGCTAGTAGCCAATAGCTTTGGTCTTGTAATGTGATCTGAGCATGCGTGGCACATTGTCCGTCGGAATTCGCTACACACGATCGGAATTGGTGTGATCGGACTTTGTTGTCGGAAAATCTATCCAGCAGGAGATAGAACTTTGTCCGTCGGACAATCCGAGGTAAACTGTCCGATGGTGCCTACACACGGTCGGAATTTCCGACAACATTGTCAGATAGGACAGAATCCATCGGAAAATCCGACCGTGTGTATGGGGCTTTAGTCCGTTCATGTGTGGGCAAGTCCGTTCATTTGGAAGTCTGATGGAACTCCGTCAAAAGTCCGTCGGGAAGACCGTTGGACCTTTTCTGCCGGAAAGTCCGGTCGTATGTACGCGGCATCACTGTGACTTGCAGAGCTCTTGCTGTAATACTCACCACTGTAACTTTGCTCTTGCTAGAGACTTGCCACACAAATTTGCTACAAATTGGAAAGATGTCAACTAGAATGTGTGCTTCAAGTGCTCTGCAAGTGTACAACTTGCTAGTAAAAATATGCAGCAAGTTAGCAAGACTTACAATTCAACACTGTCACATGTTTGTGGGAAGTTATCCTTGCTATCTGGGTATGACATGCTACTGTTACAAGATAATATATATCTTTACAAAATGCAAAAAGGCACAGGTACAGACAAGCAGGATACATTTTCCTCCATGAAGCTAGCTCTGTTAAAAAGGCAGCAGCAGACTGAGCCAATGCTCATTATACTACACTGCTAAAAATTGCTGATGTTCTAGCCTCCACTTTCCTATAGGCAGCAATAACCTCTAACTATACATGCTTCTCCCTTCCAGCCACAATGAACAGTATAGATTGCATAGCCTCATTAGTTACACCATAGCAGCCACATTGTAGATGGACTACATACATTTATCTTAAAAGGCACATCTCTATATATACAAGAGAAGGGAGAATAGAAGTTTGCACCACTCTCTGTTGTATGTATATGACTTTACAGTACAGATTTCTCAATCTTACAGCGTCAAGCTTTTCAGGCCAGCAGAAGATCTGTTGTGAGGATGGCATGAGAAAAAACCCAATGGGGCATTCCTGTGAGCGTCGTTCTCTTCTCATACAGGAGGGAAAGGATTGCATTGATGCCTTTCTGAACTGCTGCAAACATATTGAGAAAAGGAAAGAGGAGAAGCAAGAGGAGAAGCAAGAGGAGAAGCAAGAGGAGAAGCAAGTGGAGAAGCAAGTGGAGAAGCATCCATATTTAGAAAAAGAATGTAAGGAGATACTAAACAGAGAAATATATAATGTACAACCATCAAGTAATGTGTTATTTAAACTGGGTATGGAGAACTGTATGCAGAGTATTATTGTAATATTGTTTTGTTCTGGACATCCATAGGTCACCACAAAAGAATTAGGGACAAAATATTCCATTGGCTCTAAATCTGGCCCAGCCCCTTTTTTGGTTTACTATTGTCTAATGCAGCTGCCTGTAACAGTGATGATCCAATAGTAGCCTGTAAGGGGTAGAAAGAGAGAACTAACACAGCAGCTCAGTACTGTTTTTATAAGGCCCTATTCACACTTGTGAATGGGGCCATTTGCAATTAGATGTGGGAGACCCAGCGTGGTTCCCTGCCATTAGCAGTGGGTGGAAAGCCCCCATTGAAAACAATAGGAGGTTTACAGCTATTCCAGCTGTTTGTGGCCATCCACAAGTAATCTCTCAGGGAGTAATTACCTGTGAATGATTGGCCCTGGATGCTAAAGAATAGCCGTGGGTGTGGTCAGTCTTCTGTCATTTTCAATGGTGTTCCACCCACAGCTAATCAAACCTTTTCTGGGTCTTCCACATCTAATCACATATGGCCCCATTCACAAGTGTGAATAGGGTCTAAAAGCTTGAGATCCTGAAAAAACTTGCTAGCACTTGAAGGTATCTGCTATTTGCAGTTTGTTTTACATTGCAGTTTTGAGGTGCCAGCAAGTTTGCTTTGAAGTAAGCCTGTAGGAAAGTTGTGTATTATAAATTTAGTTATTGGCTCATAACAAAACTGCAGCAATGTCCCTATCAGCTATACCGGTAGATAAGTGAAAAATGCTGTTAGAGGGTTGTTTTTTTTGTTTGTTTTTGTTTTAATGGGGTCGGATGTGAGAAGGGTGGGAGATTAGAGTTGGTATTATGTATGCCTGGAAATGGGACTTAAAGTGTATCTAAACTCAAAGCCACTGTTCTTCTTGTCAGTTTTTTCCTATGTGCCCCAAAATGTCACTCACTGGCAGGTTGCCAAAGCAAATATCAATTTTATTTGAAATACAACACCAATTATTTATTACTCCTCTCTCCTAAATTATTGAGCCTTGGACATTAATATTTGGAATATATTATCACTATACCAGAAGAAAACTAAAACTCCACTTTACTTCCTGTCTTCTTCTTTTACAATCTGTTTGGGGGGAAAAGATAGAATTTATCTTTCCAGTGATTTCTAAAGACAACCCATGCTGTTTAATCCAGCGTCGGCAGGTGGAAATAAGGGTGAACATAGAGTGACAATACTGGGTAATCTAAAAAGTCAGCTGTCAGCACTTGTGTGGTCTGGTAAAAGCAGCATGCAATATGTGTAAATATACAAACACAAAAAGTACATAAAAAAGAAGAAAAAATCAGCACTGCTTTTTTCTTTTTTCTTTAATTTCCTTTTTAGTGCGACATTACTGCTCATACTCATCAAGTCCAAATGTTGACACTATAATCACAGGGAATCCCATCTCCAGAGCTCTTGGGCCTGGACACATATGCTCATACCACAAGACACCTGTCATAGCTCAAATGAGAGTTTGAGTCAAAAAGAAGGGGTACTATGCTCCTCCGTCCCCAAACTTGGAAAGGTAAAGAGAATAAGAGAGAACTGTTCCTGGTCTTTGGAAATACAAGATGTTCAGGACACCAGGAATGGGTCCTGGACAGATGATATTGTAGCCCCCTGCTCCTGATGGGCAGACGCTATAAGTAGAAATTTAGTTTTATCTGAGCTATAGTTTAGCTCAGACTGATTATGTTAAAATTTTGGTTCTGTTCTAGTTCAGCTGGTTTGCGTGGTTTTTC
Source organism: Lithobates sylvaticus (assembly GCA_028564925.1). NCBI lineage: Eukaryota > Metazoa > Chordata > Amphibia > Anura > Ranidae > Lithobates > Lithobates sylvaticus. The sequence goes on from CM053029.1 coordinate 70,850,839, forward strand.
ACTTGGCCGAGAGATGGCGCCCTCGTTGTTGGCCAAGGTTGGAAATTGCAACAAGCTGGGTGTATTGAGTGCCTCTTTGCCCGGAAACAGTCAGTGGGAGTGGTCTACCCACTGTGAATTATTGGAGAGGGTACTTAAGGGACAGACCCCTTGATAGGGTGTGTTCCGACCTGATGGCCCTCCTGGTCTAAGGTGTGCTGTTGCCATTTAAATTGTCTCGGCCAGAGGCTTCGTTACTGAAGGTAGGCCCAGAAGTCCTGGGGCCTACCGATCCAGGGGTGGTCCTGCGCTGTCTTGCCTGCGGGGAGAAGCCAAGCAACTGGAGAAACCAGGGGAGGACTTTTCAGAGAGAGGACCGAGCATCCCGGGTCATCTACCTCACAGTATGGCCGGCTTGGCTGAAAGAAACTGGTACTATATGACTGTTCTTTATAATTGCAAAAGTTACTAGTTACACAATCGTGTGGCAGAGGATTTTGCAATGGTTCTACTAATTCTTCAAGACTGTGGCAGAGACTATGACCAAGCATAACATCGGCTGCTAGGTCAGTAAGAGAGGCCTATCAGGTGGTTGCTGGATCCAGTTGTGGAGATGTTTATCCTCTGGATCAAGAAGTATTCCTGACCCGCAATTATAAGGTACCTGAATTCCCCTTAACTCTCCATCCCTCTATTGGAATGTCTTTTCTGTCAATAAAGCATTGGAAAAAAGACTAAGTGTCGGAGCTAAAATCTGTGAGCAACTCTTTAATGTAGACCTCTATGACGGACACAGTGGAATGGTGAGGTAACGATAAGCCCAATCAAATACCAGCAGCTCCTTCAGGGGTTAGTGCTACATGTGGGGGCTCATCCGAGATTTGCCGTTACCTCTCGCAACTTAAGGAAACTGTTCACTGGTAAATTATGCAAAAGAGGGTTCTGGATTGTGCCATTGTTTCTAAAAAGAGGGTTAATTGCAGGTCACTACCCGGCTGCGTGAGCTGTGGGTGGAGCCAGGAAAGCTCGGGAGCTACGTGACTAGAGGAACCAGTGGGAGGAGTTCTTCCGTCTGCTTGCTGCGTGAGGCATCGTGTGTGTGTGTCTGAACATTCAGAAGGAAGGATATGATTGTTACAGCCATGTTCACAATGCCAAGAATGCTGACTGCCATTGGGCCCAGGATGTTCCCTGTGAGTACGTTCGCCAAGTCTGCTACACCGAGTGCTCCTGAGGGAGATGGCGCTGTTACTGCCATCAAAGAACTAACAGCGGACACCGCTACCGCTGTCACCTCCACTACTACCAACTTCGCTGCACCTGCCGAAAGGAAGGTGGGATACGTAAAAGCCTCCCGCGGCCACGGTCGAGGCTTACCTCAGGGACTACCTGAACTGGATCCAGAGAAAGAAATCATTCCTGAGGAATCCACAACAGGAAAGGGTGGGAGATCTGGGGAAAATGTACATAAGGGGACTGTTTGTAAATATGTGCCTGCAGAGGAGTTACGGGATTCTGAGATAGACTCCCTGTCATATATCTCTGGAGATGATGACCTGTTTGAAACCTTGTCTCAGGAGATACTATGGGCAAATAGTGATGATGTCGCTTCGGCCTTTAATTCGTCTGATTGGATAGCCATGGACTCGGGGAAGACATCACCCTGTGTGGAAACCCCTGTAATTACTAGCGAGACTTTGACCAAATGTACCAGTCTGTTTGGGTCAAAGAAATTGCTCATCCATGCTATGGTGCACAAATCACCAACTTCATGTGTGCCCCCTGGACTAGGAAACCAGACCTCTGCCAAGGCTTGCCCGATCACAACGGTTGCTAAACAATTGGATGGCCACGGAATATGGACTGGAATTTCCCTATGTCCCCAAGGCGATAATGCAGGAAATCAAGGGGAGCAGAGAACGTTGGTACAGTAAAGCTGTTTGGGACTATTTAAAAGTACCAGAATCTTTCAGGAAGACATGTTGTTCTTCAACCATGGATGATCATTTTAATGGATGCCTTCTGCATTGGAGCTATAGGAGACACATTTATGCGGATAAAGTGATCATCTGCCGGCCAGGCAAGGACAATGTTGTGTACTTTATCACCACCGTGGATACACAAGGAAAAGCTTTGACTTTGCCAGACCCCCGCTTTTACTGTTGATCAGTTACAGTGACCATCCTGTTTGATGTCATTTTTTGAAGAAGAAACCATTATGCTACAAGGACTGTGGGGAATATAGCTAGGTAGTGTTAGCTAATTGAAAACTTTGAGTCAAGATCTTCTACCTGCTCCAGTACTTGCATCAAGGACTTGTGTCACCAAGCCTTCTCCAACTAGGTGATAGAAGTTTGCACAACAAAGGTTGAACTTTTACATTTAGTTCTTACATACAAAAAGGGGAAAAAAGGAGTTTCATCTTCTAGGAGATGAGGCTTTGCTTCCTACATTGTATACTGATGCGTGTATGTTGGTTCTTCTATGTGTTTTGTTTCAGGTTCAACTGGATCTTCTATCAAGCTGCTAGAGAGTGGGTGGTTTAGATAGAGAGTTAGATGTTGGGAATTATGTTGCTGTAATTCTTCTATATGTGTTACTGTTAAGTGTACATTTTGTTGTTACTTTACCCTTCTTCCCTTCCGCATCCAAGTTTTGGGATTCAGGTATTCGACTCTCAGGATTGAGTTTTTTTTTTCTTTTTTTTAGACGATGAGGACATCATCTTTTGCAATGAGGGGAGTATACAGCGCCCTGCTCCTAATGGGCAGATGCTATAAGTAGAAATTTAGTTTTGTCTGAGCTGTAGTTTAGCTTAGACTTATTATGTTAAAATTTTGGTTCTGTTCCAGTTCAGCTGGGTTGCATGGTTTTCCACTTGGCTGAGAGGTGGCATCCTTTTTGTTGGTCAAGGTTGGAAATTGCAACAAGCTGGGTGTATTGAGTGCCTCTTTGCCCGGAAACAGTCAATGGGAGTGGTCTAACCACTGTGCACTCTGGGAGAGGGTACTTAAGGGACAGACCCTGTGATAGGGTGTGTTCTGACCTGATGGCCCTCCTGGCCTAAGGTGTGCTGCTGCCATTAAACTGTCTCAGGGCCGGCTGGCCCGAGGCTTCGTTACTGAATGGTAGGCCCAGAAGTTCTGGGGCCTACCGATCCAGGGGTGGTCCTGGGCTGTCTTGCCAAGCAACTGGAGAAACCAGGGGAGGACTTTTCAGAGAGAGGACCGAGCAACAAGGCTGGTACCTCTAGAAGAGCCTGAAGACTCAGTTGGAGGATGCAACCCAGGTCATCTACCTCACAGTATCGCTGGCTCGGCTGAAAGAAACTGGTCCTGTGTGACTGTTCTTTGATATTGCAAAAGTTACTGGTTTCACAATCCTGTGGCAGAGGATTGTGCAATGGTTCTACTAATTCTTCAAGTCTGTGGCAGAGACTATGACCGAGCATCACATCGGCTGCTAGGTCAGTGAGAGAGGCATATCCGGTGGTTGCTGGATCCAGTTGGGGAGCTGTTTGTCCTCTGGAACAAGAAGTACCCCTGACCTGCAATTATAAGGTACCTGAATTACCCTTAACCCTCCATCCCTCTATTGGAATGTCTTTTCTGTCAATAAAGCATTGTAAAAAAGACTAAGCATCGGAGCTAAAAATCTGTGAGCAACTCTTTAATGGGACCTATATGATGGACACGGTGGAATGTCCACCTTCGGTGAGGTAACGGTAAGCCCAATCAAATACCAGCAGCTCCTTCGGGGGTTAGTGCTACACTATGTTTTGCCAATTTTTGGGCTGTGGTCCCTTTAAGGGGGATGTTTCTTGTGCAGTTGGTGTACTCAGGGATTCTCACATATGCAGGGTGAGGGGTTCCAGGGTATTCCAATCAGAGAAGAGAGGACTGACTGACAGTACTTTCTGGATTGATAATCATTTTAGAACCTGGAATTCAGACGTTCAGAGACACATTTGGGTGGGGAAGAACCTCCAACCCTGATTATGGTGACTTGGGTCCTGAAAGGGTTAAACCTACCTCCAGGAAGAAGCCCTTAAAGACAGTAAGCTCCTATAACAGGTGTGGAATAGTAAGCAGACAAGTGTCTAAAGTGCTGCAAAACTGCTGGGTACTGCCTAAATGTGCTCAGGTTGGGCTTCCCTTCCTGCCAGGGCGGGATCTGGCCTATTTGATATGAGGGGGCAGTAAAAAAAAGTCAGTTGGCAGTCTATCACACAGTGTCATGACCTGGGAAACACTATTAAACAGAACCTATGCCCCCTTATATCAGATGTCCCTATCAGAGTCCCCCTTTACATCATGACTACTCATCAGAATTCCCCCTTACATCAGGCTTTCCCATCAAGAGGCCTCCTTACATCAGGTTTACCCATTAAGAGTGCCCCCTTACTTCAGGTGTCCTCATCAGAGTGCTCCCTTAAATCAGGTAGCCCCATCAAGAGTGCCTCCTTAAATCAGTTGTCCCCATCAAGAGTGCTCCCTTACATTAGATGCCTCCATCACAGTGCCCCCTTACATCAGGTCTCCCTGTCAATAGTGCCCCCTTACATCAGGTGTCCCCATCAGAATGCCCCTTAAATCAGGTGACCCCATCAAGAGTGTCTTCTTACATCAGGTGCCCCATCAAGAGTGCCTCCTTGCATTAGATGCCCCCATCACAATGCCCCCTTACATCAAGTGTCCCAATTAGTGTGCCCTCTTGCATCAGGTGTCCACAATAAAGTGCCCCCTTACATCAGAGTGTCCCCTACATGGATTGTCCTCAGAGTGCTTACATCAACTGTCTTCATCAGGCTGTCTCGTTAATCAATGGACAGACTCTAAGACCTTGGGGGCACAACTAAAATCTGGGGGGACAGGGGGGCAGCCCACCCAGCACCCCCCTAGATCTGTCCCTGCTTCCTGAGGGTAAAAAACCCTTATGTTGCAGATACTCTGTTGATGTTACTTTGTGCTGACGATAGGAGGACTTTTTTTGTAGTTTTTCTGAAGTTAAGCCATTTTCATTTGCTGCTGAAAGCATTGTTCTGTTAGACTTGAGAGAAAATTAAGACTCTTTTTATTTACAAATGGTTTGGTGAATGGTTCTGAAGCACTACCACAGTTGCTAATAACCCCAATTTTTACACAGCACACACTAGTCAATTGGTTTGGGGTCTGAAGAATCCCTAAAATCAGTCCACCAGGGAGGGGGAAAAAAACAACTTCCCCCCACTGGGTTGGGCAGAAAGATTGTATCTAACCCTCCCCCGTGACACCCCATTCTGTACACAGGGTTACCCAAGAGCTTGTTGTCTATCAGCTTTAAAACACCAGCACCTAGGAAAGGAGAACCTCAATGCTGAGGGCATTCTGGTATCTTAACAGCAGAAGTTATACAGTGGTGTGAAAAAATGTTTGCCCCCTTCCTCATTTCCCGTTCCTTTGCATGTTTGTCACACTTAAGTGTTTTGGAACATCAAACCAATTTAAACAATAGTCAAGGACAACACAAGTAAACACAAAATGCAATTTGTAAATGAAGGTGTTTATTATTAAAGGTGAAAAAAAATCCAAACCATCATGGCCCTGTGTGAAAAAGTGATTGCCCCCCTTGTTAAAACATACTATAACTGTGGTTGTCCACACCTGAGTTCAATTTCTCTAGCCACACCCAGGCCTGATTATTGCCACACCTGTTCACAATCAAGGCATCACTTAAATAGGAGCTGCTTGACACAGTAAGGTCCACCAGAAGATCCTTAAAAGCTACACATCATGCCGAGACCCAAAGAAATTCAGGAACAATTGAGAAAGAAAGTAATTGAGATCTATCAGTCTAGAAAGGGTTATAAAGCCATTTCCAAAGCTCTGGGAATCCAGCGAACCACAGTGAGAGCCATTATCCACAAATGGCGAAGACATGGAACAGTGGTGAACCTTCCCAGGAGTGGCCGGCCGCCCAAAATTACCCCAAGAGCGCAGCGACGACTCATCCAAGAGGTCACAAAAGACCCCAGAACAACGTCCAAGGAACTGCAGGCCTCACTTGCCTCAGTTAAGGTTAGCGTTCATGCCTCCACCATCAGGAAAAGACTGGGCAAAAATGGCCTGCATGGCAGAGTTCCAAGGAGAAAAACCACTGCTGAGCAAAAAGAACATCAAAGCTCGTCTCAATTTCTCCACAACACATCTTGATGATCCCCAAGACTTTTGGGACAACATTCTGTGGACCGATGAGACAAAAGTGGAACTCTTTGGAAGGTGTGTGTCCAAGTATATCTGGCGTAGAAGGAACACTGCATTTCAGAAAAAGAACATTATACCAACAGTAAAATATGGTGGTGGTAGTGTGATGGTCTGGGGCTGTTTTGCTGCTTCAGGACCTGGAAGACTTGCCGTGATAAAAGGAACTATGAATTCTGCTGTCTACCAAGAGATCCTGAAGGAGAATGTCCGACCATCTGTTTGTGTACTCAAGCTGAAACGAACTTGGGTTCTGCAGCAGGACAATGATCCTAAACACACCAGCAAGTCCACCACCGAATAACTGAAGAAAAACAAAATGAAGACTTTGGAGTGGCCTAGCCAAAGTCCAGACCTGAATCCTATTGAGATGTTGTGGTATGACCTTAAAAAGGCCGTTCATGCTCGAAAACCCTCTAATGTAACTGAATTAGGACAATTCTGCAAAGATGAGTGGGCCAAAATTCCTCCAGGACGCTGTAAAAGCCTCATTGCACGTTATCGCAAACGCTTGGTTGCAGTTGTTGCTGCTAAGGGTGGCCCAACCAGTTATTAGGTTTAGGGGCAATCACTTTTTCACACAGGGCCATGATGGTTTGGATTTTTTTTCACCTTTAATAATAAACACCTTCATTTACAAATTGCATTTTGTGTTTACTTGTGTTGTCCTTGACTATTGTTTAAATTGGTTTGATGTTCTGAAACACTTAAGTGTGACAAACATGCAAAGGAACAGGAAATGAGGAAGGGGGCAAACACTTTTTCACACCACTGTACATATCTGCCTCTTCCTGGCTATGGGGTTATTAGCCTGCAGCCTGTAAACTTTTTTTGGATAAAGTGTAGAGGGATTAGAATGCTTGTCAGTTTTTATTGCTGTCTGTGTCCCCATTAAGGTGATTCACCCTCCCTATTTGTCCTGTTTACCATTATCATTGGAAGTGAAAATAAAACAAAATCCCAAATAGAAAAGTAATTATGGGGAATTTGTTCAATGGGGACACTAGTTCTGGTGACCTGAGAGTTCCCAAGAGATTCCCTTAATTTGCCGGGATTTCCTCTCACTTCCTGTTTGGCTATGGACAGGCAGTGAAGGGAAATCTCCCTAATGGGACACAGATGGCAGAAAAAAAATCTGATAAGGGTTAAAACCCTCTCTTACTCTATCCATAATATAAAAACCCCTTTGCCTACTGTTAACTACTGGAGATACTAAACTAGGTGCATTAACCAGTTTGCTACCAAAACCATTTTTGCATTTGTAGGGATCTACAAGCCAGAAGGGACTAGAAATATTCCTATGATCTGATTGTTATACCACTTCTGGACCTTGCATGACTATATACGTCGGCATTTTGAAGAGGGATATCTCGGTTATGGCAGCAACCGCTGCCATAACCCAGGTATCCATCTCTTCAGGCGGCAGTCCGGTTTACGATAATGGTGGTCTCTGTGGTGGATTTGCCATGAGATCCCCCTCCCGCCGCTCTCCCACGCCCTCCGCTGTTTACCGGAACCATCGTATCGGCGGAGGCAATCGGGTCCTATCCATGGCTGGGTATGGATACGAGTGAGGGCAAAATGGCCCCCACCCATTTCCATAACATAGCAGGGCAGAAGCAACGTCAAAACGTCACTTTCGCCCATAGCTCTCAAAGTGAAATTTTTTTTGTAATTTTTTCAAATGACAAAATTATTATTATTTTTATTATTGCATTTTAGTCTAAATATGAGATCTGAGGTCTTTTTGACCCCAGATCTCATATTTAAGAGTACCTGTCATGTTTTTTGGATGTTTACATTCCTTGTAATAGGAATAAAAGTGACCCATTTTTTTTTTTTAAAACAGTGTAAAAATAAAGTAAAATAAGAAAATGTATTATTTTTTTATAAAGAGCCCCGTCCCGACAAGCTCGCTCGTAGAAGCGAACGCATACGTTTGCAGCGCCATATATGAAAACGGTGTTCAAACCACACATGGGAGGTATCACCATGAGAGCAATAATTCTAGCCCTAGACTTTCTCTGTAACTCAAAACATGCAACCTGTAGAATTTTTTAAACGTCGCATGACAGCGTGACATGTTGGGTATCAATTTACTTGGCGTAACATTATCTTTCACAATATAAAAATAAGTTAGGCTAACTTTACTGTTGTCTTATTTTTTAATTAAAAAAAGTGTATTTTTTCCCAAAAAAGTATGCTTATAAGACCGCTGCGCAAATACGGTGTGACAAAAAGTATTGCAATGACTGACAATTTATTCTCTAGGGTGTTAGAAAAAAAATGTATAATGTTTGGGGGTTCTATGTAATTTTCTAGCAAAAAATGTGTTTTTAACTTGTAAACACAGAGTCTGAAAAAGAGGCCCAGTCCTTAAGTGGTTAACTGGCATTGCTGATTGTAAATCCTTAAGACAGTATTTTTGCCCTAGCTTTGTTATTATTTCATATGCACAAATCCAAATAGCTAGGTCTGTGCTACTGTATGTGTATTGGTCACCATTCAGTATATTGGTAGGTGACCTGGACATTTTATAGATAGGCAACTCCTATCCTCATATTGATTAGTGGTTCCAAATTAATGATAACTACTGCAGTAGGGAAAAGACACAAAAGATACGCTCAGCATCTTTCCAAATAACTGTTCTCCTTTATTATGACATATTTGAAGGTTTTTATACACGATTACGTAGGTATCACAATAATATTACAATTGTACGTTTATGGTAACAATGGGCGTTACATAGGCAGGCTAATTCTAATCAGTACTCGAAAGAATGTAAACATGTACTGAAAACATTATTAGTGCCGTGTGCACAGTGAGGGCAGTGTGCAATACATACCAAATAGAATACAATTATATACAGAACTTACAAATTTTCATTACAGTCTCCTCTCTTTTGATCAATAACCATACCTGCTAGATGGCAATTTGCATATACTCCAGAATGTTATGAAGAGTGATCAGATGAATTGCAATTATTGCAAAGTCTGCTTTGCCATGAAAATGAACTTAATCCCATAAGAAAAAAATTCCACTCCATTTGTGAAGAAGGCTTCAGGGCACCCAAGAAAGTCTAGAAAGCTCCAGGACTGTCTCCTATAGTTGATTCAGCTGCAGGATCGGGGCACCACCAATGCAGAGCTTGTTTAGGAATGGCAGCAGACAGGTGTGAGTGTATCTGCACATAAAATGAGGCAAAGACTTTTGGAGGATGGCCTGGTGTCAAGAAGGGCAGCAAAGAAGCCACTTCTCTCCAGGAAAAACATGAAGGACAGGCTGATATTCGACAAACGGTACAGAGATTGGACTGCTAAGGACTGGAGTAAAGTCATTTTCTCTCATGAATCCCCTTTTACATTGTATGGGGCATCCAGAAAAATACCCTGTTCGGAGAAGAAAAGGTGAGTTCTACCATCAGTCCTGTGTCTATTCATGGGTGAGGTTGCCTCTCAGCCAAGGGAGTGGACAAGAACACAGCCATGAATAACGAATGGTACAAAAACATCCTCTGAGAGCAACGTCTCCAGACCATCAAAGAACAGTTTGGTTATGAAAAACGCTTTTTTCCAGCCAGATGTAGAACCTTTCCATAAGGCAAAAGTTATAACTAAGTGGCTTGGAAAACAAAACATCAACATTTTGGGCCCATGGCCAGGAAACTCTGCAGACCTTAATCCCATTGAGAACTTGTGGTCAATCCTCAAGAAGTGGGTGAACAAAAATAAAAAGGCCCCACAAATTCTGACAAACTCCAAGCATTGATTATGCAAGAATGGGCTGTCGTCAGTCAGGATGTGGCCCAGAAGTTAATTGACAGCATGGCAGGGCAGATTTCAAAGGTCTTAAAAAAGAAGGGTCGAGGGGGCGCATGCACGAGAGCGAGGAAGATGGACATCTGACTCCCTTGCTCCGTGCCATCGGAACAATAACACACGCCTAGTAAAGCACAGATCACCCGCACTCACCTCTTAATCACCTCCTACAGCTCCGGAAAGTCCCGGGCAGCCTCCGGTGATGTACTGTTCCTCCAAACAGAAGCACACTACCCGGCAGCTTAACAAGACCTCCTCAGCCTCTGGCAAGGGCAAGATGGTGCCCAAACCTCTGGAACCAGACGACACAACCCAGCTCTCAGCAGCAGATCCAGCTTCAACTGCTGACAGTCACCATCAATTCCCCACGGATCTGGTGAGTCCCCTGCCCACAGACAGTGGTAGCTTGCTGTCCAAATTCTGCACTAATGTGAGGGATGACATCACTATGGCCTCCCGCAAGCTCTCCTCTGACTTTGTGAGGGGTCTTAAAGATATAGGCCACCGAACAAATCAGTTGAAGCAGTGCATGGACAGCTACCACTGTGTTAGAGGTTCATGAAGAGGAAGTGGACAAGCTGTCAGCTGAGCTGGAGGCCATGAGGGATAAATTGGAGGATGCTGATGTAGCGCTGACATCTTTGTCTATTGATGTGGTTATGTATATATCAATGTTAAATCTGTGGACATTAATGTGGTCTTGCACTTAGAGCCATCTAGTGACCAAAAATGAGTAATGCACTCGTGTGTTATTATCTTTGAACAAACCTAAAGACTCTTCCAGGAAGTGACTGTGTTTTGATTTGGAAGGTTGACCTTGTTTACCCAGGAGTCTGTGTGACCTACCCATGAACACTCTCTTATACAGTGCATGCTGGGTAGGGTATAAAAAGAACTGGAGCGACCATATTAGGTCTCTTGGGATCACGTTGCCGGCCTGTGCGGATCTGTGAGGAGGTTTCCCGGAGACAGCGGCAGACAGTTACCACGGATTGCAAACCTGCTTGTTTGCGAGGTGACTTGATGGAGTCTGAGAGCCGGTGACCAGATTGACAAGGCCCAGAGATGCTCATCGGAGTATCGGAGGACTGGATCCATTCCGCGGAGTGACACAGAGCTTCTGCCCAGCTGATACAGAAGCAAGCTGCAGTTGCCGGATCAAAGTCATCACCCAGAAATCCGATCCAGTTGGTGAGCGGGTTACGGCCCACCGTTTGTTAATTTGTTGCACGCAGTTAGACTCACTTACAGGCCTCGCTGGACCATGAAGTTCCACGGAGGAGTAGCAGAGCAACTGACATAAAGCAGGCTTGGGGTCCACTTCACGTTGTGCCCAAGCGTTGTGTGTAAGTTCTTGGAGTTATACCCGGAGCACCCTAAGCTAACTTCTCACCTACCTTTTGGATTACAAATATCAGAGTAATTTTAAGCTAGTGAAGAAAGAAGATACGGGAGAAAGTACTTTCAGTGAGGCCTCACGTATAACTTTTAAAGTAGGGGGAGCTCCCAGGTTTATATTACACAAATATACCTTTTACATTGTATTTGTTGATATATATATTGTGCTGTCACCCTCTCTGTAACCACCTGCTTGAATATTTTGCAGTAAAGATATTTCTGGTTAAGTATTTAGTTGTGTGGCGTGCTGTTTCCCCCACCAGGTGGAGCCAGTGGATCCTGAGAGTATTATACAGGTACTTTACATTGTTTTATATTGTACTTTATTGCATTGCACCACAGCTGTGCCAAGGTTAAGTGGGGTTTTGTGAGAATAGTGCAGGCCCAATTCAAACTAGCAGCTCCTTCGGGGGTCAGTGCTACACATGGGGGCTCATCCAAGATCCTGTCACTCAACAGACAACCCCGCCCCCTACTTGCGACCATGGATCCTGCCAAAGCAGTTCAGTGGTGCAAAGCAGAAGGGATATGCTCAGAAGCAAGTGTGGCCATTGAACTTCCAAGAAGCGACTGGGGAGAGAAGCAAATAAAAGAGGTGGTACAGACATTGTCCCCAGACAAAAAAGCTTATGTGGTCGCAGTGAGGCCGGACCATGGGATTGACTGCACCTACGCGTTGATATAGTGGAGACAGGATATCCCTGAAAACTTCCAATGGCGCCAGTATAAAAAATTATCTGAAAGAATGGAATTTCTACTGACACATCCCAGCAAGAAGATATGGGACTCTGCAATTCAGGAGCAACTGGAACCTTTAAGCAAAATGACAGAGGTTCCTGCCCAGCTGAAGGCAGAACAGTTAGCTGACCTGAAACGACAGTACCGGGAAATGCAGGAGAAGTTTCAGGAGACCTCCAGACTAATGGCATTAGTGGAAGATCAACCAGATAGTCGGATGACAAAAAGTCCTGAAAGAGTGCAGAAGATACGCACTTTAGGCCACTTGCAGGAGGTAACCATCCGGAAAGACTTCCGCATCGACGACCAAATAGGAGAAAAGGGCCAGAAGGACAAGCTGCCTTACAGCAGTCTCCTACAACAAGTAGAGTTGGGGCTAGAGAAAGGATACTTGGAATCTGAAATTAAGGAGGCTGTAATCCATGCCATCAGTCCAGGGTCAAGTGTCAGGGATATGTTGGAAAGGAAAACTGGAATGGCTCTGAACCAGCTAATGAGGATTCTGAATAGCTACTATGAGGAGGAGGATACCCCTGAGTTGTATCATAAGCTGATAAACAGGACCCAGGATGATAACGAGACTTCTCAGTACTTCCTATTCCGGGCCATCGAACTTAAGGACCCCCTGCTGTCAGCCACAAAGGAGGAAGGGCTTGGAGACCACTTTGGGGCTGAGTTAATAAAAAGGAAATTCCGGAGGTCAGTGACTACAGGACTGAAGTGTGATCATATCAAGGTGGCTCTGAAGCATCCCTCTATGCCAGATGAGGTACTCATCGAGAAGGTGAATGAAGCAGATAAGGTGGAGCTTGAGGGACCAGAAACAGAGGAAACTCCACTCCCCTAGCCCCTCAAGTGCTAAGGTGCAGCAAGCGGACGTCCCCTCAGATGCCTGGGAACTCAGTGCACTGGCAGCAGGGGTTGAACAAGGATTATGGCTCTCACCTACTCATCACCTTTCTGCAAGTCAGACCGGGCTGGAAAAGCTACTCCAGACCCAGCGAGAAATACTAGAGATGATGACGATGTTGATGACTCAGCTGGCGAACCCCCATTTAGAAGAAGCTTTACCAAAAAAAGCTCCGGAGACCCCTGACCGCCCTACGAAGCCAATACCGATAATCTACTTTAAATGCAGAGGGGTAGGACATCTCAGGCGGGTGTGCCCAAGTCCAGTGGCTGAGACAAAGTTTAAGCAGCCGGCGGAAAACTTCAGAGGGCCCCAGTAAAGGAGTCAACTGGGCACCCGGCTACTGAAAAAAATCTTACACCAACTCCAACACCTTCCATTTCTGGAGGCACAGAGAAGCAACGGCAGAATTAGAAGAGACCCCCAAAGCCCAGGGCGAAGATACGGGCCACCAAACAGGCCAAAGGTACCACATTCAGTGGGATTCCCCCCAAGCTGGTGGGACCCTCCCCAATTGTCCCCATTCACGTTGAGGGGATCTATACGAAACCACTGCTGGATACTGGAGCCAAAGTGACCTTGTTATACAGGGACTTCTACGACCGACACCTCAAGCACTTGCCGCTACAGAAATTTGAGGAACTGGAAATATGGGGGTTAGGCACTCAGAACTTCCCATATGATGGTTACCTGTCAGTCAGACTCACGTTTGACCCAAGCACAGCAGGGAAGGCTGGGACGTTTGACACCCTGGTTGTAGTGTGCCATCGCCCCCCGGGGGCTGATAAAAGTTCCCTTATTGGGACGTACACTCACTTGGCTAGAAGGCTCCTTACTCCACTGGTCATCAAGCAGGGACCCTCCCCTACTAAAATACATCCGATGTTAGCCCAGACATACAGAAATCTAAAGCAAGAAGAAGAGGCTCCTGAAGAGGGAGTAGGAAAAGTCTGGCTTATGGGTAGAAGAGAGAAGTGGGTCCCACCTGGTGGAGTAGTTTGCTTAAGGGCCCTTGTCAAGTTGAGTTGGAAGAACCCAGGGCCCTTTATCCTCCTTGAAAACGCAAGCCAGGAAGACAAGAAGGGGTTAGAGCTTATTCCAGAAGTGCTGCCTACCAGGACGCTGAAGAGGACCCAGGGGAAGGTTCCCGTCAGTGTCCCTAACGTAGGAACTGCTTACTGTTGGGGAAGGTTAGTTTTAGCCACCCCAGTCTCTGCATGAAACCAGGAGGAAGAAAGGGGAACAGAGATCCCACAGGAAGAGTTCTGTCCTAAGAACACACCACTTACCTCTGCCTGGAGGGAGAGAGCCAAGGCCAAACTGCTAAGATGGAGGGAAGCTTTCTAAAAGAGCAAATTCGACTTGGGATTAGCTAAAAGTGCCACTCATCGAATTCGGCTGGAAGAGAACACGCCTTTCAGAGAAAGGGTCATGCGAATCCCACTGGGAGATCTGGAAGATTTGAGACAGCAATTGGCTGAGCTCAAGAGAACGGGCATTATCCGGGAAACCAGGAGCCCCTATGCCTCCCCAATAGTAGTGGTGAGAAAGAAGAACGGGTCTCTGCGCCTATGCATTGATTATAGGAACCTGAACAGGAGGACTATACCTGACCAGTACACCACACCCCGGATAGAGGATGCCCTGCAGAGCCTGTCAGGAGCAAAGTGGTTCAGCGTGCTGGATCTGAAGAGCAGGTACTATCAGATCCCCATGTGCCCCGAAGACAGGGAGAAGACTGCTTTCATCACCCCGGTGGGGTTCTTTGAGTTTAACCGGATGCCTCAAGGACTGTCCGGGGCCCCAGTCACTTTCCAAAGGCTGATGGAGAAAACAGTGAGTGACATGAACTTAAAGCGGGATTCCACCCTAAAGTGGAACTTCCGCTTTTCGGAACCCTCCCCCCCTCCGGTGTCACATTTGGCACCTTTCAGGGGGGAGGGGGGTGCAGATACCTGTCTAAGACAGGTATCTGCACCCACTTCCGGGCATAAACTCCCACGGGAGTTTACGCCACTTCCTGTCCTGGCGCGCTGTCTGCCGGGACACGTGTTCTTATTGCGCTGCGTGACTTGCGCATGTGCAGTAGGGAATCGGGAAGTAAAGCCACTTCCTGATTCCCTCACTGAGAATGGCGCCGGCAGCAGCAGAGAGCCGATCGATTGATCGGCCTCTGCTGCCCACATCGCTGGAACCTGTGACAGGTAAGTGTCCATTTATTCAAAGTCAGCATCTGCAGTATTTGTAGCTGCTGGCTTTTAATTTTAAAGTCCTGAAGAGACTTCACGAGGAAGGCCTGAAGCTCTCTATGGAGAAATGCCAGTTCTATCAACCCTCAGTAACTTACTTGGGACACATTGTGTCTGAAGAGGGAGTAGCAACTGATCCCAAGAAGTTAGAAGCTGTCACTTCTTGTCCCAGGCCCACCAACGTAACTGAACTCAGGTCATTCTTAGGGTTCTGCTCATACTATAGAAGGTTCATGGAAGGGTTTGCAAAAATCGCCCACTCACTCACTGAGCTCCTTAAGAACCAAGAAGAGGTCAGTGAAGACCCGGATCGGTCAGGAAAGCCGAAAGAAGGACTAAGAAGAAAAAGAGTCCATTCAGGATTAGTGGACTCCAGAGTGTGAGAAAGCCTTCAGATGGCTGAAGTGGAGCCTCACCACTGCTCCAGTGTTGGCCTATGCAGACCTTACAAAGCCTTACGAGCTGCATGTGGATGTCAGTCGAGACGGACTGGGAGGAGTGCTCTACCAAGAGCATGAAGGGTCTCTGCGACCCATCGCCTACGTGAGCCGAAGTCTGATTCCTGCTGAGAAAAACTATCCAAATCACAACCTGAAGTTCCTGGCTCTGAAGTGGGCAGTGGTAGACAAGTTGAAGAACTACCTGTATGGGGCTGAATTTGTAGTGAAGATGGACAACAACCCTCTTACCTACTTGCTCACCACTGAAAAGCTGTTCCCCAGAAGACTGGACTCAGCTCACTCCTGAAGGACAAGTCATTATGGAAAGGGTGGGGCCCGGGCCGAGGATGAAGGAGTGTCTGCAGCAGGAGTTCCTAGATGTTATTGTGATGTATCTCAAGTGGTGCAAGAGGGTCTCCCCAAGCTATCCAAGAAGGACCTCAGGAGAGATCAAGAAGAAGACCCACTGTGCGGAATGGTGCTGAAGGCATTGGAATGTCAACAGTCTGAGGTACTGCAGAAGAGTCCTTGTAAGGAGGCCCGGCTGTTGCTGAAGGAATGGGATTGGTTGCAGTTGCAGCAGGGGGTGGTCTACCGAAGGGGCCCCTCTGACGATCCAGAAGAGAAGTGGCAGCTGTTCTTGCCGGAAAAGCACAGTGAGAGGGTACTGATTGCCTTACATGACCACTATGGTCATCTGGGAGCCGAAAGGACTCTGCAGTTAGTAAAAGACAGATTCTACTGGCCCTACATGAGGAAAGAAGTGGAGAGTTACTGTCATTCCTGTCTCAGGTGCATACAGTGGAAGACACTGCCACAGAGGGCTGCCCCGATGGGCCATCTGGAAAGCCTGGGCCCAATGGACCTGGTTTGCATAGACTTCCTCTGCCTAAAGAGTGACCTGAGTGGACAGGGGGACATCCTGGTAGTGACAGATCACTTCACCCGGTATGCCCAGGCTTTCCCCACCAGAGACCAGCAAGCAATCACGGTGGCAAAGACTCTTGTTGAGAAGTTCTTCATTCATTATGGCTTACCTCAAAGGATACACTCGGTCCAGGGAAGAGACTTCGAGAGTAAATTAATAAAGAAACTGCTGGATTTACTGGGCATACAGAAGTCTAGGACTACCCCCTATCACCTGCAAGGGGACCCTCAGCCGGAAAGGTTCAACAGGGCCCTCCTGAATATGTTAGGGACGTTAACGACATAGCAAAAGCCCCACTGGAGTAAACACATCACTGCACTGGTCCATGCCTATAATAGCACAAAGAGTGACGCCACGGGGTATTTACCCTATCGATTGATGTTTGGTCTTGAAGCCCGGCTACCAGTGGATCTGGCTTTTGGAACCTCATTGGATCACACCTCAGAGTCCTCCCATAGAGGATATGTGGATAGGCTAAGAAGGACCTTAAAAATTGCTTACGAGCAGGCCCAAGCCACCTCAAAGTCCAGAGAAAAAACAGGAACAAGAGGAACTTTGACCTGAGGGTGAGAATCCAAGATCTTCAACCCGGTGACCGGGTTTTGCTGAGGAATCTGGGTATCCCAGGAAAGCATAAGCTGGCCGACCGCTTATGTTGTGTGTAGGAAACTTCCAGGAATTCCAGTATATGAAATTAAACTAGAAGGAAACACTGGACCAGTGAAGACCTGGCACTGGAATCACCTTTTGCCTCTCACAGAGTGTTAGGTACCTGGTAGTGATGAGCCTGGCTTGACGGTTGGAGACCTCTCTTACAACTCTGGTTCAGGGTTGGCTGGACTGGGAACAGCGGAGCCCTGAACACAGCGGGTAGGAGTGTCCGTGTAGGTGAAGATGGCTGATGCTGGGTAGATGCAGGTCTGTCCGGATGGTTGGACTGCAGATGATGGTCCAGCAGGCAGACAGGAACGCAGGAGGAAGGCCGGTACAGGAACAACAGCAAACAGCAGCAGCAGCAGCACCTGTGCAGGAACACTTGGAAGCAGGGATGGTCAGGCAAGCCAGGTCACAACAGGCAGGGTAATCAGGCAGAGACGGCAGGCAGAGGAATGGTCAGAAGGCAAGCCAGAGGTTCAGCAATAATAGACAGTCCAGAAGCAGGGTCAAACAAGCCGGGGTCAAGGAACGGAGAAGGCAGCGAAGGTCAGACAGGCCGGGTCACAGATAAGGTCAACAGGCAGGTTTAGGTGGGGTACAGGTGGGGAGCTGAGACGGACAGCGCACGTGCACGCGCACGGGGGCACGCGCGCCCGCTACTCGCGCACGGGAGCGCGCGCACATGTCCGGGGTCCCGGGGAATTGGCAGATGCCTCTCTAATCAGTGAAAGCAGATCTGGCTGCAGTAACAGGAAGTTGCCCGTTGACAAGATTGTATCTGGGGTGGCAGAGTCTTTGGGATTATCAAACATGCGCGAGAGCGCGTCAGGCTTTACATTCTTGGATCCGGGACGATACGTGATGTGGAAGCAGAATCTTGAGAAAAACAAGGCCCAGCGGGCCTGTCGGGGTTTGAGTCACTTAGCAGTTCGCAGGTACTCAAGGTTTGTGTGGTCAGTGTAAATAAGGACTGGGTGACTTGCGCCCTCCAATAGATACCTCCATTCCTCTAGAGCTGATATAATGGCCAGGAGTTCACGGTCCCCGACATCATAATTTCTCTCGGCTGGAGAAAGTTTCCGGGAAAAGAACCCCACAGGATGCATAGCGTCCTTACTGCCTTGCCGTTGTGACACTACTGCCCCAACCGCTACCTCCGATGCATCGACCTCTAGGATGTACGGGAGGGCAGGGTCAGGGTGGCTGAGGATGGGGGCGGAAGTAAACAGTCTCTTGAGTTGGTCGAAGGCCCCTTGAGCTTCTGGACCCCAGTGAAAACGTGTGCCCTGTTTGGTCAGCTGAGTGATGGGGGTGATGATGGCAGAGAGCCCCTTAATGAACTTCCTATAGAAGTTTGCGAACCCAACAAACTGTTGGATGCCTTTTTTGTCCACAGGTGTTGGCCAGTCAAGAACGGCAGACACTTTTTGAGGGTCCATTCTGATGCTTGCCGGGGAAATTTCAAGTCCCAAGAATTGGATCTCCTGCTGCTCAAACTTACATTTTTCGGCCTTCGCATATAGGCAGTGCCGTCGGAGGCGAAGTAGTACCTTGCCAACATGCCCTCAGTGCTGCTCCAGGGATTGGGAGAAGATTAAAATGTCATCCAGAAAGACAATTACAAAAATGTCCAAGAAATCCCTAAACACATCGTTGATGAGATGCTGGAACGTGGCAGGGGCATTACAGAGGCCGAAGGGCATGACCAAGTATTCGTAGTGCCCGAAGCGGGTCCGGAAAGCTGTCTTCCACTCATCTCCGGACCGAATGTGGACCAGGTTGTATGCCCCCCTTAGGTCCAACTTCGTGAAGATCATTGCCGACCTCAGTTTTTGGAAAAGTTCTGGTATCAGAGGCAGAGGG
Organism: Lithobates sylvaticus; assembly: GCA_028564925.1. Taxonomy (NCBI): domain Eukaryota; kingdom Metazoa; phylum Chordata; class Amphibia; order Anura; family Ranidae; genus Lithobates; species Lithobates sylvaticus. The sequence continues at coordinate 70,870,058 of CM053029.1, forward strand.
TACGGGTTTTTGACCGTAACCTTGTTTAGCTCCTGGTAGTCTACGCAGGGTCTCAGGGTCTGATCTTTCTTGGTGACAAAAAATATTCCAGCGCCTGCAGAGGATGTGGAGTGGCGAATAAACCCTTTTTTCAGATTTTCAGAAATGTAGACTTTCAATGCTTCTTGTTCCTTTTCAGATAGGGGAAATATGCGACCAAACGGGATCTCGGCCCCTGGGAGGAGCTCGATAGGACAGTCATAGGAACGGTGAGGCGGAAGGGAGTCAGCCCCCCGCTTGCTGAACACATCCAGTAGGTCGTGATAAGGTTGGGGTACAGACTGGCACATGTCCTGGTCTGAGTCTAGGCAAAGCAAGGTAGATGGTATTCTGGAACTTGTAGATAGGCAGTGTTCTTGACAGTAGGGGGACTGGAACTCAACCTCCCCAGTGGACCAGTTAATCCGAGGGTTATGGGCCTGGAGCCATGGTATGCCCAGGATCACCGGGAACAAGGGAGAGGAAATCACATCTAGGGTTAAGAGTTCCTGGTGTTGGGAAGAAATAGTAGCAGGTAAAGGCAGGGTCTCTTGTGTCACCTGGCCTGATTTAATGCGGGACCCATCAGCCAGGAATACGGAAAGTCCTTGAATCTTCTTCTGGAGGGGCAGGGCGTGTGTATTGGCAAAGGTGGCATCCACAAAGCAACTGCATGCTCCGGAATAAACCATGGTGTTGGTAAGTATTGTCCTTCCCCGGCACTGCAACGACAGAGGAAGGGTGAGGTGAGTTGTACTGACTGGACAGGATGCATAGGAAGAAGAAACAGATGACAAGCACTTACGTGTCTTGGCAGGGCAATTGTTCACATAATGTCCAGGGCCCCCACAGTAAAGGCACAGGTTCAGCTGACGGTGTCGGGCCCGTTCCTCGGGCGTCAAAGGAGAACGCAGAAGTCCGATCTGCATTGGTTCGGAGCCATCAGGAGCAGGTACCACCGGGGCTGCAGAGGGAGCCGGTAAGTAGCGAGTAGCAGGGATAGGGGCCCTTGCGACCATCCAGGCTGGGTGATTTGGCAGTGATGAGCGTTCAGCTCGGCGTTCCCGAAGATGACGGTCCAGTTGTATCGTGAGGGTGATTAGGTCCTCAATGGCTTCTGGAATTCCCACACGGGCAAGTTCGTCCTTCAGACCCTCAGATAGACCCATGCGGAACTGGTGTCTGAGGGCCGAGTCGTTCCATTGTGTATCCTCGCTCCAGCGCCTGAAGTCCGTGATATAGTCCTCGGCCGTCCTACGGCCTTGCTGGAGCCCGGAGAGGGCAGATTCAGCTGTGGCCGTACACTGGGGGTCATCGTACAACTGGGCCATCGCCTGGAAGAAGGAGGCTAAAGTCTGGGTCATGATGCTGTTAGCACCCAACAGGCGATGGGCCCAAGACTGGGGTTCCCCTTGCAGTAGAGACACCCCGAACCCCACCTTGGTGGCCTCCAGAGAGAAAGTCCTAAGTTGCAGAGCAAAGTACAGCTGGCAAGCATCTCGGAAGGCTTGGAACTTGGAACGGTCACCGGAGAATCTCTCTGGAACAGGAACCCTTGGCTCCGGAGGAAGCATCACCACTGTAGGTTGGGAGACGGGTTGCACTGGAGGTGGAGGAGGTGCAGCGGCCATGGGACCGGCGAGTTGTTGTACTTGTCCTTCCAACTTGGTATATCCCTCCTGCAGGGACTTCACCGCTTGTGTAAGAGCTGCAAGGTGGGTACAGATCTCCTGCATGGCAGAGGCTCCTTCCGCAGGCTCAGTCATTATGGGCTGTCCATACTGTTAGGTACCTGGTAGTGAGCCTGGCTTGACGGTTGGAGACCTCTCTTACAACTCTGGTTCAGGGTTGGCTGGACTGGGAACAGCGGAGCCCTGAACACAGCGGGTAGGAGTGTCCGTGTAGGTGAAGATGGCTGATGCTGGGTAGATGCAGGTCTGTCCGGATGGTTAGACTTCAGATGATGGTCCAGCAGGCAGACAGGAACGCAGGAGGAAGGCCGGTACAGGAACAACAGCAAACAGCAGCAGCAGCAGCACCTGTGCAGGAACACTTGGAAGCAGGGATGGTCAGGCAAGCCGGGTCACAACAGGCAGGGTAATCAGGCAGAGACGGCAGGCAGAGGAATGGTCAGAAGGCAAGCCAGAGGTTCAGCAATAATAGACAGTCCAGAAGCAGGGTCAAACAAGCCGGGGTCAAGGAACGGAGAAGGCAGCGAAGGTCAGACAGGCCGGGTCACAGATAAGGTCAACAGGCAGGTTCAGGTGGGGTACAGGTGGGGAGCTGAGACGGACAGCGCCGCATGCAGGCAGCTGTCCCCTTTAAATAGGGCCACTGGCGCCAAAGCGGCGCCGATTGCGCACATGCACGGGGGCGCGCGCACATGTCCGGCGGGCGCATGCACGCGCCCGCGGCGCGCGCCGAAGCGCACGTTGATGCCCATGGAGGCCAGGGTTGCCTGGGTGCCTGCGCACGTTCAGGCTGGGCTGCCCAGGGCGGTTAGAGCCCTGACACAGAGGCAGTTAGGACAAGTGCAGAGGAGGAACGTCCATCCACATCCACCGAGGTTAGTAGGCCAACAACAGGTCTCAGCCAGCACCTTCAGAAGAAGAAGAAGAGGAAATAGGGATGAGTTGGTTGTGGCCTACTGAAACTCTAGAAGCAGATGCGGATGCCCTTTCAGAAGTGGAGGAAGATCATAATGAGACTCTCAGAGCAGAGGCCCCAGAGTTTGTACCGACAATTAATCCTATTGAAGAACTCAGTACTCTTAGTTGCTCTCAACCTGCTGATGCCAAGAAAGGGGTTGAAGATACTTGCCAGATAGAAATGGATAACCCAAAAGTACCAAGAGCAAAGAGAGACATTCGCCCGCCCCGCAGACTGACTTATGATACATTAGGCGAATGCTCTAAAGCATCACAGTTTGTCAGCAAAAGAAACTCTGAACTGCCTGGTCCCTCTACTACTGATTCAGTAGGGGACAGCCTCAACTCACCCCTTGGCACGTCTGTACCAGACATGGTAGTATCAGCTGTGAGTGCACAGGATAGCTCCCCATCATACGATAACTGGTGGGAAGCTCCTCTGTCAGTATTTTTTGACCATATAGATGCTAAAGTACAGAGCCTCTTTGGGGACCAAAGAGATAAAGTAGGGGGAGTGCGTAGCACTGACATCTTTGTCTATTGATGTGGTTATGTATATGTCAATGTTAAATCTGTGGACATTAATGTGGTTCTGCACTTAGAGCCATCTAGTGACCAAAAATGGGTAATCCACTCGTGTGTCATTATCTTTGAACAAACCTAAAGACTCTTCCAGGAAGTGATGTGTTTTGATTTGGAAGGTTGACCTTGATAACCCAGGAGTCTGTGTGACCTACCCATGAACACTCTTATACAGTGCATGCTGAGTAGGGTATAAAAAGAACCGGAGCAGCCATATTAGGTCTCTTGGGATCACGTTGCCGGCCTGTGCGGATCTGTGAGGAGGTTTTCCAGAGACAGCGGCAGACAGTCACCAGGGATTGCAAACCTGCTTGTTTGCGAGGTGACTTGATGGAGTCTGAGAGCCGGTGACCGGATTGACAAGGCCCAGAGACGATCATCGGAGTATCGGAGGACCGGATCCATTCAGTGGAGTGACACAGAGCATCTGCCCAGCTGATACAGAAGCAAGCTGCAGTTGCCGGATCAAAGTCATCACTCAGAAATCCGATCCAGTTGGTGAGCGGGTAACGACCCACCGTTTGTTAATTTGTTGCACACAGTTAGACTTACAGGCCTCGCTGGAACCTGTAGTTCCACTGAGGAGTAGCAGCGCAACTGACATTAAGCAGGCTTGGGGCCCACTTCACGTTGTGCCCAAGTGTTGTGTATAAGTTCTTGGAGTTATACCCGGAGCACCCTAACTTCTCACCTACCTTTTGGATTACAAAAGGAAGTAATTTTAAGCTAGCGAATACGGGAGAAAGTACGTGAGTCCTCACGTATAACTTTTAAAGTACGGGGAGCTCCCAGGTTTATATTTCACAAATATACCTTTTACATTGTATTTGTTTGTTGATGTATATATTATGCTGTCACCCTACGTTGGGGTGACAGCGCAATCTCTGTAACTACCTGTTTGAATATTTTGCAGTAAAGATATTTCTGGTTAAGTATTTAGTTGTGTGGCGTGCTGTTTCCCCCACCAGGTGAAGCCAGAGGATCCTGAGGGTCATATATAGGTAATTTACACTGTTATATATTGTACTGTATTGCATTGCACCACAGCCGTGTCAAGGGGACTGAGTTAAGTTAGTGGGGTTTCTCAGAAGAGTGCAGGCCAAATTCAAACTAGCAGCTCTTTCGGGGGTCAGTGCTACACTGAGAATAGGACCCGCAGGGATAACCTTTGCATCCGCGGGGTCCCTGAAACCATCACCGACCTACGAGGGACAGCAACTGCTTTTTTTCCAGGGACTGGCCCCTGGGATCCCAGCATACAGGCTGGAATTTGACCGTATCCACCGGTCCCTTGCTCCTAAACCGTCTGATGGTCCCCCAAGGGACATCATCATTAAATTTCACTACTATCGCACCAAAGAGAAACTCTTACAGTCTGCGAGGGAACAACAGGACCTATCCTTTCAAGGTTACCCCCTCCAATTGTTTGCAGACCTTTCCCTGGTCACTATTACCAGACGCAGGAGCCTGAAGCCCTATCTTTGGATCCTGCAAGTCCAGGGGATCAAGTATAGATGGGGGTTTCCATTCAGGCTCTCATTCTCACATATGGGCCACTAATTCCATGCCACTTCTCCGTCTGATCTAAAACGCCACTTCCTGGAACTGCAGCTTGACCTACCCTCATCTCAAGAAGAAGCATTCTCGCTCTCCAGACCCTGAACTTCTCGGACTCCTCGTCAGCTTTCCCAAGCTCAACCAGGCTCTCGGGTGCTGCCAGACCTACAAGCCCAACGTTTTCATAAGGTCAATAATGGTTGAAGCTGACACTTGCACTTCCATGCGCAACTTGTTGTCCCCGGCTACCTGATCCTGTACTGCACTTGCTGAAACTTAACAGTTGGACTGTACACATGGATCAGTGAGGCGCCCAGTGGACTTTACACCCGTAAGATTAATGGTGGCCTCTTGGTTTCCAACTTAAAAGCTTATTATACTGCAGCTGGCATAGCCCCACTATCTAATCTTTATGAGCAACATCAAATGCAATTGTGGGCCACTATTAATTTAATAGACTCTCACCCGATACCAATAGCCTCCCTTCCCTGCCTCCCATGAGTGCATCACCCGAACGTGATAGGACCATGTCTGGCACACTCCCTTTGGCTGTGGGACTCGGTCAAATACTCGGCAGGCCTGATTTCTCCTCATCTTCCCCTACTTCACCTCCTTCACTGTCCATTATTCCCACCAGGACATGATAACCCTCAACAGGAAGCTTTAAATTGTTATGAGGGAAAGGGGGTGGTTACCTGTTTTCATGTATGGTTGAAATGTTCTTAACATATTTTTCCCATAGCTGCAACATATCTGGATATTTTACCTCTCTACAGAACAAAATCTGCTTATCAGATGGTCAAGTCCTCAATTTGCTGAACATACCAAAAGACTCAAAGCTGTCCACATTGACAAACCGGTCACAAGTCTTAAAAGAGAAATATGTCAATCCATTTTTTTTTTTTAAATCACACTTACCTAGCTGGATGCAGCATCGGTCCAATGCGAAATCTGTCCCCTGCCAGAGTTACATTGTACCCCTACCATTTCACAAAGAATGTGTAAGACAATTGTAAAAAACACACTGACACCGCTGGGATAAGTCCTTTATTAAAAATAAAAAAGATTCCAGCGGTGGTAATCCACTCTTGGTATCCAGCGATGGGTGATCTCTTCTCCGGGGTCCAGTGATGGATGATCTTTTCCAATGACGTCCAGCGCAGCGCATCCTGTCTCCACCGGAGACACCGCGGGAATCCCGGTGATGGCCTGAGAGGTCTTAGCTGAGGAGGACTGGGCCACCCGTCACCTGACCCCACCCCTCTGATGCAAGGGGAAACCTGGGCTTCCCCAGTGATGTGCGTGTGACCTCGCCCCCCTCTGATAAGGCCCTTGTCCCCATCAACATGGGGACATGGTGCTTTGAGGGGTCACAGACCCCCAAAGCATCCTCCCAATGTTGAGGGCATGTGGCCTGGTACGGTTCAGGAGGGGGGGGGCGTTCTCTCGTCCCCCCCTCTTTTCCTGCGGCCTACCAGGTTGCGTGCTTAAGTGTCGATAAAGTGTGATAAAGTGTCTGGTATGGATTTTTAGGGGGAACTTCACGCCATTTTTATTTATTTATTTGGCGTGGAGTACCCCTTAAAATCCATAAAGGGCCTGGTAATCGCGCATTTTTTTTTTTATCAATGATTTCAATGAATGTTCTCTGTATTACGGGGAGCCGACACTTCATTATAGCCGCGAGTGCTTTTAAATTACTTTTTTTCCTGCAGAAATGACACTTTGTGCAGGGACCGTTCCAAGCACGAGAAACATGCGCCCCTTTACAGGCATACTATACACACACCCCAGGTATGAAATTTAAAGGAATATTACACTTTTATTGTTTCACTTTAAGCATTGTTAAAATCACTGCTCCTGAAAAAAACTTCAGTTTTTAAAACTTTTTTTTGCATTGATACATGTTCCCTGGGGCAGGACCCAGGTTCCCAAACACTTTTTATGACAATAACTTGCATATTAGCCTTTAAAATTAGCACTTTTGATTTCGAACGTTCGAGTCCCATAGACTTTAATAGGGTTCTAAAGTTCACACGAATTTTAGGTCTGTTCGCAGGTTCTGGTGCGAACCGAACCGGGGGGGGGGGGGGGTGTTTGGCTCATCCCTATCCATGAGTAGTGATTTTCAGGTTTTACAGTATATTAATGTTTGCATAATTTTCTCTTTCTTCTTTTATCAGGTGTCCCTGGAATAGAGTTTTCACTTGCAATGTTTGTACTTGACTCTCAATTGTTTAATATTTAATACCATACATTTTGAGTATCATGTTATGCATGCATTGTTTGTTTGCCTTTAATAATTGTGTTCCCACCTCAGTCCATAGCTAGGGTATGCTCTTCTATGTAGTTACAAAGTAGATACTTCTTAGCACACCATGGATCAACAAAAAGTGGCATTCAAACAGATTATTTATTGCATGATCACAACACAAGGAAAGTGCAACGTTTGAGTCATGTAGGACCCATTCGTCAGGCATGAGATAAACGTGGGGTAACAGTGAAAAGAATTTAAATAATCATCAACCAATCAAAAATGAGCAAGGAACAAAGCTCCACCCACCCCTTGACAGGTATGACGTCACAAGTCCCGCCAAAGGCTTAGAAAGATATACACAATATCACAGATTTAAGAAAAATGGATGAGAAAAGGGGGTTGCCAAATAACATAACATACTATTAATAATAGGGATGAGCCGAACACCCCCCCGTTCGGCTTGCACCAGAACCCGCGAACGGACCTAAAGTCCGTGCGAGCTTTAGAACCCTATTAGTTTTAATGGATGCGAATGTTCGAAATCAAAAGTGCTAATTTTAAAGGCTAATATGCATGTTAATGTCATAAAAAGTGTTTGGGGACCTGGGTCCTGCCCCAGGGGACATGTATCAATGCAAATTTTTTTTTTTAAAACGGACGTTTTTTCAGGAGCAGTGATTTTAATAATGCTTAAATTGAAACAAAAAAAGTGTAATATTCCTTTAAATTTCGTACCTGGGGGGTGTCCATAGTATGCATGTAAAGGGGCGCATGTTTCCTGTACTGTCTCTGCAAAAAGTGTCATTTTTGCAAGTAAAAAAGCTATTTAAAATCACTTGCGGCTAATGTTAATTGACGGCTCCCGTAATACAGAGAACAGTCATTCATTGAAAGTCATTCATAAAAAAAAAGTCATTGATAAAAAAAAAAAAAAAAAAAAAAATGGCGTAGGGTCCCCCTCAAAATCCATACCAGACCCTTATCCGAGCACGCAACCTGGCAGGCTGCAGGAAAAGAGGGGGGACGAGAGCGGCCCCCCTCCAGCCTGAACCGTACCAGGCCACATGCCCTCAACATTGGGAGGATGCTTTGGGGTCCCCCCCAAAGCACCTTGTCCCCATGTTGATGAGGACAAGGGCCTCTTCCCCACAACCCTGGCCATTGGTTGTGGGGGTCTGCGGGTGGGGGGCTTATCGGAATCTTGAAGCCCCCTGTGTGAAATGGTAAGGGGGTACAAAAGTACCCCTACCATTTCACCAAAAAAGTGTCAAAAATTGTAAAAATGACAGGAGACGGTCTTTGACAATTCCTTTACTAAAATCTTCTTTCTTCTTTCTTCATCCTTCGGTTTCTTCATCTTCTCCTTCCGTCATCTTCTTCCATCTTCTTCTTCCATTTTCTTCTTCCATTTTCTTCTTCCTCCAATCCGCTTCTTCTTGCGCTGGTCTTCTCGTCCTTCTCGTCCAGCATCTTCTTCCATGGCGTCGGCTTCGGCGTCGGTGTCTCTTCTTGGGCCACTCCTCGCAATGGGAGGCTCCCGCTGTGTGAGGCTTCGCTGCGTCTGACAGGTCTTTTATAATGGGGTCTGGTATGGATTTTGAGAGGGACCCTACGCCATTTTTTTTTTTTTTGGCTGGGGTTCCCCTTAATATCCATCCCAGACCTGAAGGGCCTGGTTATTGAATTTGGGGGGACCCCCACGCTTTTTTTTTGTTTTTTTTTAATGAATGAATGACAGTTCTCTGTGTTACAGGAGCCATCAATTCATTAGCCGCAAGTGCTTTTAAATAGATTTTTTCCTGCAAAAATGACACTTTTTGCAGGGAAAGTTCTAAGCACAGGAAACCTGCCCCCCTTCACAGGCCACCTATAGACAGTGACACCCCCCAGATGTGATACTGCAATGCTGTTCTAACAGCACGCACACACAAATCCCCAGAAATAGAGCATATCTTGTCAGCAGTCAGCAACACACTGACACGCTGACACTGTGACTGAAACATAATATGCAAGGCCGCCGTGGCGGCGGCCTCTTATACCGAGGGGCGTGTACTAAAGCCCCTGAGCTATAATTGGCTACAGGCATCCTGCCTGTAGCCAATTATGGCTCTCCTCGCTGCCGGCGCTGTGATTGGCCAAGCATGCGGGGTCACAGTGCATGCTTGGCCAATCATCAGCCAGCATTGCACTGCGACTAGCGCAATGCATTGCGGGCCGCTCGCATCACACGAATTTGATGCGAGCGGCCCAAATAGTTCTGGGCTCGCCGAGCAGGCGAGCGCCCGATGTTCGATTCGAACATGGGTTCGAATCGAACACCGGGCCCATCCCTAATTACTAACCTGTGTGTTGTCTAGATGGACTTGATAATGTGGATCATAAGGCCTGTACACACGATCGGACTTTCCAACGGGAACTGTGTGATGGCAGGATGTTGTCAGATAATCCGACCATTTGTATGCTCCAGCGGACAATTGTTGTCGGATTTTCCGACAACAAAAGTGGGGTAGCATGCTTTAAAATTTTCCGACAATAAATGTGGGATAGCATGCTTTAAAAATTTCCGACAACAAATGTGTGGTGTCGGATTATCCAATCGTTTTTACACAAGTCCGTCGGAAAAAAATTCAAATTATAAACACGCATGCTCCGAACCAATGCTAACCATAAGACTGCATTAGCAGAAGTTGCTCAAAGGGTGGCGCTAAAGAGCTGAAAAACCACATAGTTTCGTGTTTGTTGGCCGACAATTCTTTGGCGTTTTTATGCAATACAAGTTCACAGCCAACGCCCTTTGGACAAAAGTCAGAGGCTTTGTCTGCAGAAAGTCTGATCGTGTGCTGCACTATGCAGTAACCAAGCAAAGGGGACGCTGCAGTGCTGGGGCCGCTGATGTCATGGAAATGTGTGATGTCAGCAGACCCAGCCCATCTAGGCAGGTTGCGTCCAATCAAGAACAGGCAGTGGAGAAGAGAAGTGAATGTGAAGAGCGTGAGTGAGTACAGAGAAACACAGTTGCTGAAGCAGTGGTAGAACAAGAAAAGTAGAACAGGAAGTGAAAAAGGAAAAAAGAAAGAAAAACATGAATGGAAGAAAAAGCTTGGGACCAAGGAGTAATGGAAAACAAAGAGAGATGTAAATAAATATGATTAGTAAAGCAGGTCAAGAGGGAATGGAATGTGGGGGGGGGGGGGGGGGGGGGGGGGGGGAGATGAGATACAGTATCCATAATGGAAAAGGAAAATAAAAATAAAACTGTGTAATTAGGAAAAAAATAATAACAAAAAATAAATAAAAAGAAGAAAAAGAAAAATAGAAAAAAAAAAGAAAAGAAAATTAATATTGAGAGACAGATGTAGATAAATGTAAAGGCAAATAAACAAACAATATTTTTATTTTATTTTTTTATTTTGTTTGTTTATTTGTCTTTACATTTATCTACATCTGTCTCTCAATATTAATTTTCTTTCTTTTCTTTCTATTTTTCTTTCTTTTCTTATTTTTATTTATTTTTTGTTGTTATTTTTTTTCCCTAATTACCCAGTTTTATTGTTATTTTCCTTTTCCATTATGGATATCTCCCCCCCCCCCCCCTACATTCCCTTCCTTTTCTTGACCTGCTTTACTAATCATATTTATTTACATCTCTCTTTGTTATCCATTACTCCTTGGTCCCAAACTTTCTTCCATTCATGTTTTTCTTTTTTCCTTTTTCACATACTGTTCTACTTTCCTTGTTCTACCGCTGCTTCAGCGGCTGTGTTTCTCTCTATTCATTCACGCTCTTCACATTCACTTCTCTTCTCCATTCCCCTTGTTCTTGATTGGATGCAACATGCCTAGATGGGCGGGGTCCACCAACGTCATACGTTTCCATGACATTGGCGGCCCCAGCACTGCAGTGTCCCTGTCGCTTGGTTACCGCTGGAGTATAGCACATGTGCAGCCAGCGATCGCTGTTGTGATCTAAGCCAACCTGCAACCACTGATCCCCACTTTTTGTTGATCCATGGTGTGCTGGCTAATATCTACTTTGTGACTTGAACCAGTATCCAGCTGGTTGTTGCTGCAACACCCAAACTTTGAAAGCTTATCCAGGAACATGTGCGATGGGAATATGAAGTATTGCCTTATTGCTCCATGTAGTTAGTCCAACTCTTCTTCATGCTTTAGCCTTCATTCACTACATGTACTGTATTCTGCTGGAGATAGTCATACTATGATTAACTATGATTATTTGACCTATCTGATGTTTATCTGTTATGATCTGCACATATATTGCTTTCTACGATCTGCAAGGTGTCATTTGGATTGAGTCACTGTCTGGCAATTTTCCTGAGACTGTAAGTTACAGCTATCTCACCACAAGGGGATAAGATATGGAGATCATACTTGCAGCGCATAGACGGGAGAGGTGGAACAGCAAACTTTAGAAAGCTTCCCTAGCAGTTCTAGGGCACATCCATACAGTCCTCTTTCAGATAAATGTTTATTTGCAGCTCTACATAGGTGAGATCCATATTTAAATCCCAAGTGTGACAAAGAGACAATATTCCTGTATTTTGATGCTCTCAAGGAAAAAAATTTAAATAAATAAATTGAGAGAGTGAATACAACCCCTCACCCTCCATTACTGTAGATCCTCAGTGTATTACAGAAAGGTAAGGTAATACAAGCTGTTGTAAAAGTTACGTTTTTTTGTTTTTTTTTAGATTCATCCTCCTATTGCTATTTCAGTGATGGTAAGAATCTTATAGAAAATAGCATGTCTAGAAATCTGCTTTATAAATGTATACAATATATTGGACAATACTGGATATTTATTTGTATATCACTATCGTATCCCCTCTTAACCACTTGAGCTCCAGAAGGTTTTACCCCTATCATGACCAGGCTATTTTTTACTATTCAGCTCTGTGCTACTTTAACTGGTAATTGTGCGGTCATGCAATGCTGTACACAAACAAATCATTTTTTTTCAACACAAATAGCTTTCTTTTGGTGGTATTTGATCCCCGCTGGGTTTTCTATAACTTAAAAAAGACAGAAATCTGTGAAAAAAAATAATATATTTTTTACTTTCTGCTTTAAAACCTATCCAATAAAAAAGAAATATATCAAATCTCTTAATAAATGTAGGCCAAAATGTATACTACTACATGTCTTTGGTAAAAAAAAAATCCAACAAGTGTATATTGATTGGCTTGTATGAAAGTTATAGCATCTACAAGCTATGGTAAATATATATATATATATATATATATATATATATATACGACTTTTTTGAGCTGCTGCTAACAAAGCAAACAGAATAATAAAAAAAAAAAGTGTGGTTTATTTATACTATATACCGTGAAAAAAAATTAAAATAATAGCAAAACAAAAGGAAACATGAAAAGAAATCCTTGTCAGCTTGACCACTTACTACACACACAGGCTCCCTATCTATCAACTAGGTGCATCCTTGTGCTGTCCCCTGCACCTATCTCCCTGCTTTAGAGGTTTGCCACACAGGCGTTGTCTCACCGCACAGGACAGATACACCACTTTCCAGTCTACACAAACACAGAACTTAATGAGCCCACTTACTTCAGCTGGGCTCATTAACTCTTCCCCTACAGGACTCCTAGTACTCCCTCTAGTGGTATAAGTCGACATAAAGCCTGAATCTGGGACATACATATTTTCCATCCTGGATGCAACCAGGCGATTTTACCTGGCTGCTGTCACATACCTCCACTCTTGTTTCAACCTTGGGGTTGGAACACAAGCAGTCAGGCACGCATGTGCCCGATACAATGCATCCACATTCCCCATTTTAAATGCCAGGGCAATGCTTTACTGTAAAGTTGAATTCCTGTAGGGCCAGACCCTTCTATTGGTCTTTTTGTTTTGAGCCATCCACTTTAAAGGAGCGTGATCAGTAACCAGGTCAAAGTGCCTACCTAGCAGATAGTACCGAAGGGAGTTCAGAGCCCACTTCACCGCTAAACACTCCTTCTCAATCGTGGCGTAATTTACCTCATGGGACTTCAATTTCCTGCTGAGGTAAATGACCAGGTGCTCTTCCCCGTTCCAGACCTGGGACAACACTGCTCCTAACCCAATGTCTGATGCATCAGTTTGTACAAGAAAGTCCTTAGAGAAGTTTGGTGAGTACAACATTGGCTTGCTACATAAGGCTTTTTTTAAGGACTGGAATGCTGCTTCAGCCTCTGGGGTACATTTAACCATGACAGAACCATTTCCCTTTTGTCAGGTTGGTTAGTGGCACAGCCTGAGAAGCAAAATGGGGAATGAATCGCCGATAATAGCCAGTGATTCCCAGAAAGGCACGTACCTGCTTCTTGCTGTTGGGACGTGGCCAACTTTGTATGGCCTTGACTTTATTGACTTTGGGTTTTATCACTCCCCTCTCAATAGTGTACTCAAGATAATTGGCCTCCTCCTGTCCAATGGTACACTTCTTTGGATTGGCCATAAACCCAGCTCCCCAGATAGAGTCTAAGACTGCTTGTACTTTAGGCAGGTGTGAGACCCAATCTGTGCAATGGATAATCACATCATTCAGGTAAGCTGCAGCATACTTCTGATGGGGCCTAAGAATCCGCTGGAACGTTGCCGTTGCATTCTGTAACCCAAACGGCATTCTTTTATATTGAAATGCCCCGTCTGGGGTTACAAACGCAGTTTTCTCCTTGGCCGACTTAGCCAGGGGGAATTTGCCAATACCCTTTGGTAAGATCGAGCGTTGTCATGCATTGGGCTGTTCCCAGCCGGTCGATCAACTCATCTATGCGTGTCATTGGGTAAGTGTCAAATTTTGTTCAGCTGTCGAAAATCGTTACAAAAGCTTCCATCCGATTTAGTCACTAACACTATGGGACTGGACCAATCACTCTGAGATTCCTCTATCACCCTCAACTTAAGCATTCTCTGTACTTCCTCACATATTGCCTCAAGTTGGGCCTCTGGTATGGGATAGAGTTTAAGTTTCACCCTTTCACCAGGCGGGGTGATAAAATCATGCTCTACCCTAGATGTTTGTCCCGGCAGCTTAGAGAAAACCTCTTTGTTGCGGAGCACAAACTCCTTAACCTCCTGTTGAGGTTTTCGATAAGGAGACTGCTATTCCAACCTCAGGAATCACGCAAACGGACTGAGCTGGTGACAAAGTTTCTGCGACTAGGGATTCCCTATCCCTCCAGGCTTTCAACAGATTAATGTGATAGATCTGTTCTGGCTTTCGCCTTCCTGGTTGTCTGACCTTGTAAATTCACTTCACTCACTTTTTTCATTATCTCATATGGGCCTTGCCATTTGGCGAGAAATTTGCATTCAATCGTAGGGATTAGTACCAATACCCTATCCCCCAGGGAAAATGTACGGGTTTTGGCCCCACGACTGCACACCCTCTGCTGTGCTAACTGCACTTGGGCCAAATGTTACTTTACGATTGGCATTACCTGTGCAATTCTATCTTGCACCAGGGCGACATGCTCAATCACACTCCTGTGTTGAGAACTATCACTTTCCCAAGTTTCCTTGGTGATATCCAACAGCCCACTTGGGTGACTCCCATAGAGTAACTCGAAAGGTGAGGAACCCGTAGAGGATTGGGGCACCTCCCTAATGGCAAACATCAAATAGGGTATTAGACAGTGCCAATCCTTTCCATCTCTATCCACGACCTTCTTTAACATTTGTTTAAGGGTTTTGTTGAACCTTTCAACCAACCCATCCATTTGGGGGTGATACACAAATGTACACAATTGTGTTACTTTGAACAACTTGCATAGTTCTTTCATAACCCGAGACATAAAGGGTGTACCTTGGTCCATAAGCAGTTCCTTACAAATACCCTAAAAACAAGAGATAGCTAGCTCTTTGGCTATGGTTTTGGCCGAGGTATTTTGAAGAGGAATCGCTTCCGGACAACGGGTGGCATAGTCCAATATAACCAAAATGTACTGATGCCCCCTAGCGGACTTCATTATCGGACCTACCAAATCCATTGAGATCCTCTCAAAGGAGACCTCCATGGGAAGAGGTACCAGCGGGTTATGGAAATGTGGCATAGGTGCCGACTTCTGACACACATGGCAGGAGGAACAATAATTTTCTGTTTCGTTCATGACCCCATGCCAATAGAATCTCTGCAATACTCTCTCTCGGGTTTTCTCTGTCCCCAGATGACCTCCAAGAATGTGCCCATGGGCCAATTCTAACACCAACTTTATGTAAGGTTTGGGCACCACAAGTTGCTCAATGGTTTCTTCTGCCCTTTGAGCCACTCGATACAGCAGGTCCCTTTCCACAATGAAGTACGGGTAAATTCAATGGGTTCACTAACTCACCATATATTTTCACCACATTTTCCCGTGCCTTTATTAGGGTGGGGTCTTTGAACTGTTCTGTGGAAAAATGTTCCCTGTAAACCTCGAGATCCAAAAACTCCACAGACAAGTGCGCATGCACGAGAGTTCCGAGATGGCAGCTTAACTCAGAGCTCCGCGCCACTCCAGACCAACGGCGCTCACCGCACCTGATAACCACACTCCCGAACCTAGGGAGAACGGGATCCGACGTCCCACAGCACCGGCGAACACTGCCATATGGACCGGTCCAACGCTAGGCGCAATTTAGGGCCTGAATTTCTGATCTCCACCCCGCCCGTGTGTACCAAGATGGCCACCGCGGCAGCAGCGTCTCCTCGGCCACAGGCGCCAGAATCTGCAGCGAATCTGGATAACAGGCAAGTCCTGGCCCCTGCTCTCCTCACCTACTCTCCTGGCTTATAGGGCTATGGCCCACAGCCCTATACCCCGTCCCCTGCATCCACCGAATCCCTCCTGAGGCACTCATTCGGAGGACAAGCCTTCCTATTGCTACTTCTAGCAGTATGGCTCACAGGAGGAAGTAGGAATAGTCTTAAAAAATGTTTTGCCCCCGTCTATTGATGTTTTGCGCCTTTTTTAAAAAAAAATTCCTTTTTTGAACTGATCTATGCCAAGGACTGCCGAATTGATCCTACAGTATCCAAAATGGGAAATCTCATCTCCTTTTTGGGTTGATAGGCTTAGGTCCACATCTTACATGCTCCAACATTGGGAACCGCCTCCTTCCCTCCTGTGAGAACAGGAGGGTAGGGGGATGTCAATTGGAGGCGGGAGGAGGGGGGTACCCTAGCCCGCCCCCCTGAAGTTTTTCTTTCTCATTACAAATTGTAATTGTTTTTATCACGTTTCTTGTTTGCTTAGTTTAGGTTGCTCCTAGAGCTCCTATAAATGGTTTTACAGGGTGCCCTGGTCTGGGGTGGTACCCATGTGCCTCCACCTATCCCTTAACCTCCGGCTGGTCTTTGAGGGATAGGATCTCCATGGTAACTTACCTGGAGTTATTACCTAGTAAAGTTTGTCTCACGGATTCACGTGAGATGTACCCGAGGAGATTTTCTCCCCCGCAAGGCTCATCTATCCCCCGGGGGAAAAAACGTCCTTACTCTTTTTCTTCTCTTCCTTTTCTAAAAGAACAAGGAAGGCAGACATAGAAAGGCTGGAAGGCATGAATGCACAGTTGAAAGCTCAACATAAAAAGGATCCATCCCCCGCTACGGCGACACAAATGAACAAAATCAGGTTAGAACTCAATTTAGCACTCACAGTCAAAGCAGAAAAGCAAATTAGATGAAGTGGGAATACATTTTATACCCACGGGATAAGATGGGGACAATGCTGACCAACAGATCCTGTTCAACACCAAAGATGTCCGCATAAACAACATTACCTGGTCTGACCATGCTTCCATTGTCCTAACTCTTGCCAACGCAGCCTATCCCAGACCAAATCCACTATGGAGACTAAACACTTTTTTATTGCAGCAGTCGGAAACCAAAGACCAAATTACAAATCATCTGACTAACTTCTTTAATGATAATGTTAACTCTGTAAAATGTCCTATTATGCTATGGAACGCCCACAAAGCGTTCATACGGGGTATGTTCATACAAATAGGGGCAAGGGCAAAGAGGCAGAGGCAACAAAAAACAAAGGACCTTTTGAGGCAAATCTCAGAATTGGAAACTAAAAACAAAGCGCAGTGTGATCAAATCACCTCGCAGAAATTGTCACAACTTAGATACGAACTTAGACTCCACCTCCTAGATAGATTTGAAAAAGCTACTAAGCGGCTCAAAATGAATTATTATGTTAACGGTAACAAAGCTGGGAAACTATTAGCCCAGAACCTCCAAGGCTATAGATATAAGTCCAAAATCCCCTTTATAATTCACCCAACCACAGGTAAAAAAGAATTCCATCCCCAAAAGATTGCAGATGCATTCAGCCAGTACTATGGCTCCTTATATAATTTAAAAGATGATGCTACCACCATCCAACCTGATCTTGGAGTCATAAACGACTTCCTTTGCAATCTCTCATTGCCTAAATTGTCAACCCAACAACTCCACTCATTAAACCTCCCGTTCTCTGTAACAGAAATTCAAAAAACTATAGACTCACTACCCCTGAACAAGTCACCGGGACCAGACGGGTTCTGTAGCGAGTACTACAAAGAATTTAAAAATATATTAATCCCCTTTCTAGCTCCTGTGTTTGCAAAAGCAGCTGCCTCTGCCTCTTTCCCACCGGAAATGCTAGAAGCTCTAATAGTCGCTCTGCCTAAGCCAGGGAAGGAACCCACCATCCCCTCCAATTTCAGGCCGATTTCTTTACTAAACATAGACTTGAAAGTCTATGCAAAACTTATTGCCTCCCGCCTAGTAGACATATTACCCACACTAATTCATCCCGACCAATCGGGTTTCACGAAAAACAGACAAACTTCTGATGCAACCAGGCGCATGATTAACATCATTCATTTGGCGAAAAAACAACGAAGACCTTCTCTGCTCCTGACTTTGGATGCAGAGAAGGCCTTCGACCGAGTCCATTGGCTGTACCTAGCCAAGACGCTGGAAAAGTTCGGATTCTCAGGCCCTATTCTATCAGCCATTATGGCTCTCTATTCTGCCCCATCTGCCAAAGTGTTTATGTCAGGATCTATCTCTACACCCTTTAGTATTACAAATGGGACCAGACAGGGGTGCCCACTTTCCCCCCTTATCTTCAATCTATTGATGGAACCTTTAGCCACATACATTAGAAACCACCCTGACATATCAGGGTTCCCCACTGGTCAGGAGGTCCATTCTATAAGCTTATTCGCAGACGACATCATCATGATATTGACGGAGGTGGGTTCCTCCCTGGCAGCGGCACATGAAGCTCTGAAATTGTTTAACAAAGTGTCTTACTACAAGGTCAATGACAACAAATCTTACATCTTGGGACTAGGAGTAGAGAGTGATACAGCAGATAAACTTCAGAGACAGTTCCCATACAAATGGACAGAGGAAGGCATAAAATATTTAGGAGTAACTCTGACGGCAGACACACATAAACTAGTGGAAGCTAACTACACCCAATTTCTACTTCATTTGCCCTCCAAGCTACAAGCAATATCCAAAACTGAAACTACCTGGTCAGGGCGCCTAGCAGCCTTTAAAATGATGTTATTGCCTCAATTTATATATCTGTTCCGCACTCTCCCTATTCCAGTGCCAGACGGATTCTTTGCTCGCGCACAAGCTGCGGTCAACGGATTCCTTTGGCAAAAAAGAAGAGCCAGATGCGCATTCCACAAATTAATTAAATCAAAAAGAGCCGGAGGGGTGGGTCATGTGCTAATAAAAGACTACTATTATGCAGCTGTTCTAGCGCAATTGAAATCGTGGTTCCCTGGTAACCACGAGACGAGATGGCAAGGCCTGGAGAGGTTCCAATCTCCCAATCATAGGCTTCCTGTTCTTCTATTGGTATCTAGACGCATGCCCCACCCCCTAAGCTCTCACCAACTATTGAAGCCTCTCTTCTGGCGTGGCGGCTCATCATGCAACTGCCAGAATCAGAATTTACACTCAAAAATATCCCAACACCTATTACAAGCTTAGAACTAATCATACCGAATCTTCACATTAAACATTAAACACATATAGGGATCAGAAACATAGAAGACCTATACATAGGACCCGCACTGAAATCCTTTAGAGCACTACAAGTTGAACACAACCTAGAGCCTAAAGACCAATACACATATATTATCATCCACTACAGATATCTACTCTAAAGTCCCCTGGAACGCATACTTATACTTAACAAATCCCACATCCTCTATTAAGGGTATCTCACTTTTTTATGGCCTTCTCAATATGAAATCGATATGTACCAAATCTCCCACTATGAGAACGTGGGAAATTGATCTAAACGCATCTTACACCATTGAACAATGGCAACTAGCTATCTCCTCTATATATAAGGCCTCCAAAAGTGCGAATTCATGGGAACTATACCAAAAAATCCACCTTAGGTGGTACATGACTCCCACACGGCTGGCGGGATTTAAACAATAGGCTTCTCCACTATGCTGGAGAAACTGCGGATATAGAGGTTCTATCCTACATATCCTCTGGGCATGCCCTAAAATAGGCAAATACTGGCAAAAAGTCTTTCACACAATCCGAAAGGTAATTAAGTCTTACTGCCCCGCCAACCCTGGCATGGCATTACTTTCACTTGAAATGGAAATGATACCCCACCCCATGAGACATACCACAACACAGATCCTTAATAGCGCTAGATTAGAACTTACAAGAAAATGGTTAAAAGTTGAGGTTCCTTCTATTACTGAAGTAATTCGCACCACAAACCTACATATATCATACGAATTGATGTTTGCGGCATCTCAGGGTTCCTATGCAGCCAGGTGCCAAATCTGGGAACCATGGACCAAGTGGTACCAAAGATGGAATAACACCTGACACCCCCATTGCCACTACGTCTGTTAACGTATCGGATAACAGAATGAGCCACGCCTGGCGTGCACCCCCTACCTCTCCCCTCCCCTAATGTCTAACCTATTCTTTTTCTCTCTCTTTCCTTCTCTCCCCTTCCACACATTTACACCCTTCTAAACGTCAATACGTCACGAAAAAGGGGCTTTTAGGGCTGAAAGAAAACTTACACTGACTTATGAATACTAGATCTCTTCAATGATAAAGGGCAAGGAAAATAGCGGAATAGACATAGGACTCACACACCCAAGAAACATTGCAATAGAAAATACTGGAGTTACATAACTCACCCTAGACTGGGTGGAGACATCTCCTCGGCGCAGTGTGACCCCCTAAGGGGCGCCGAGGGTGAGGGTCATCCGCCCAAAATACTTTATCATCTAAATATGACTCTAAAAGTAGCATTAAAGGGTAAAGTCAATACTTTCATATAGTTGGTTACAGAAAAGTTTAAAAGTTAAATGGATCATTGAAACTAAATCGGCAATGATGTATTTTGTTTGACCAGACCACGTTACAATTACAAATAAGATCTGTTTGTTCCAAAAGTGGTAACATGTTGCGCTGCGCGCAGAACCAATGTAAATGTCTTTCTTGTGTTCTACACCAATAAAAATTTATTGAATTTAAGATGGGGACAATGCTGGCCGCTAAGCTAACGCCCAAATTCAGATCCTACACCATGCCTAAAATTAGAATTACAGGTTTCGGCACCACCTCTAGCCCCTCAAAAATTCTAGATGCTTTCCAATCGTTCTATGCTACTGTCTACAGTCCACACACAACAGGAACATATGCTGCCCTAAACAAGTTCCTAGAGGATCTTCCCATTCCTACATTGTCACCTGAACACAAGGAGGAAATGGAAGCCCCCTTCACAGAGGGGGAAGTAATGGGTGCGATCAAAAGCATGAAATTGGGTTGGCCCCGGGCCCAGATGGTCTCCCGAATCCGTATTATAGAACGATCACCGAAACACTTGTACCGCATTTAACACAATTCCTAAACTCCAAAACGAAGCTCAACACTGCATTTATTAGTTATTCCCAAGCCAGACAAAAATCTGGAAGAAATCGGAAATTATCGGCCCATATCCCTGATTAATAGTGATTTGAAAATCTTAACTAAAATGTTAGCTACTCGCCTAGCGACTTTTGTTAGTAAGTATATTCATAAGGACCAAGTGGGGTTTATCCCTGGTAGGCAAGGTCCAGATCAGGTAAGATGGGCGATAGACATAGTCTCTATTTTGCAAACAAACTGGTTGGGAGGCCCCAAGCAGCGGGGGATGCTGCTGTCACTGGATCTAAGCAAGGCCTTCGACTTTGTCTCCTGGCCTTACCTCTTTGCTATACTAGAACTCTGGGGCTTCGGCACGCGTTTCCTGGGACTTATGCATGCACTTTACTGTAACCCTACGGCCCATATCAGAATCTCAAGGGTTCCTCTCTAAATCTATTCCTATACAGACAGGGACAAGGCAAGGCTGTCCTTTATCCCCTCTCATTTTTGCGATAGCCATTGAAACCCTGGCTATCGCAATTCATCAGAATCCGAACATTCAAGGGGTCAAATGTGGATCCCAAATACACAAATGTGGATTGTTTGCGGACGACATTCTACTATTCATCACTTCTCCCATAACCTCTCTTCCAAACATCTGCAAAATTCTAGAGGATTTCTCTATCGTTTCGGGCCTAAAAGTGAACTATTCTAAATCCCTAGCCATGAATGTCTCCCTTTGGTTAGAAACAGTGGACCTTCTAAAAAAACTCCTTTAAATTAGCTTGGAGTGAATCCTCCATCAGATACCTGGGCATTAATCTAACATCCCAAACAGAATCCCTATATGCCTATAACTACCCCCCCCCCCCATGTACAGGAAGCAGAAACAGATATGACAGCCTGGTCTAAACACACCCTCTCATGGCTGGGGAGACTGAACTCAATAAAAATGACGCTACTCCCTAGGCTGTTGCATCTGTTCCGCTCGCTACCGGTACCCATCCGGAAAGACCACGTTAAAGCGTTCCAAAGTAAGGTACTGAAGTTTGTCTGGGGAAAGGCGGGGTACAGAATAGCTCAAAGAGTGCTATATTTACATCGGAAAAAGGGAGGACTGGGTTTACCTAATTTTTATAAATATTACCAGGCTGCAAGGCTAGCTCAACTGTCAGTCGTTTACTCTAAATTTGAAAAGCCAGACTGGGTGAACATAGAAAAATTTGCTACACCTAGCTTCACACTAGACTACCTTTTATGCCCCCCCCCCCCTTGAAAGATAGGCCTCCGATAAATAAAACTCTGTCACACTCCCTCGTCCTCTGGGATAAACTATGGACATCAGAAACTTTAGTCTCCTCATACAGACCCCTATCTCACCTCTTTAATAATCCTATTTTTCCCCCTGGGAAGAATGCACTGGCTTTCCATTGGTGGTTGGATAAGGGACTGTACCGAATTGGTCACTACTTCACAGCAGCGGGCCCCTTTTCCCACAGCCACTGTATACACAAATTGGATTTACCTAGTTCAGAACTCTATACAGTGGTGTGAAAAAGTGTTTGCCCCCTTCCTCATTTCCTGTTCCTTTGCATGTTTGTCACACTTAAGTGTTTCGGAACATCAAACCAATTTAAACAATAGTCAAGGACAACACAAGTAAACACAAAATTCAATTTGTAAATGAAGGTGTTTATTATTAAAGGTGAAAAAAAATCCAAACCATCATGGCCCTGTGTGAAAAAAGTGATTGCCCCCCTTGTTAAAACATACTATAACTGTGGTTGTCCACACCTGAGTTCAATTTCTCTAGCCACACCCAGGCTGATTATTGCCACACCTGTTCACAATCAAGGCATCACTTAAATAGGAGCTGCTTGACACAGTAAGGTCCACCAGAAGATCCTTAAAAGCTACACATCATGCCGAGACCCAAAGAAATTCAGGAACAATTGAGAAAGAAAGTAATTGAGATCTATCAGTCTGGAAAGGGTTATAAAGCCATTTCCAAAGCTTTGGGAATCCAGCGAACCACAGTGAGAGCCATTATCCACAAATGGCGAAGACATGGAACAGTGGTGAACCTTCCCAGGAGTGGCCGGCTGCCCAAAATTACCCCAAGAGCGCAGCGACGACTCATCCAAGAGGTCACAAAAGACCCCACAACAACGTCCAAGGAACTGCAGGCCTCACTTGCCTCAGTTAAGGTCAGCGTTCATGCCTCCACCATCAGGAAAAGACTGGGCAAAAATGGCCTGCATGGCAGAGTTCCAAGGAGAAAACCACTGCTGAGCAAAAAGAACATCAAAGCTCGTCTCAATTTCTCCACAACACATCTTGATGATCCCCAAGACTTTTGGACAACATTCTGTGGACCAATGAGACAAAAGTGGAACTCTTTGGAAGGTGTGTGTCCAAGTATATCTGGCGTAGAAGGAACACTGCATTTCAGAAAAGAACATTATACCAACAGTAAAATATGGTGGTGGTAGTGTGATGGTCTGGGGCTGTTTTGCTGCTTCAGGACCTGGAAGACTTGCCGTGATAAAAGGAACTATGAATTCTGCTGTCTACCAAGAGATCCTGAAGGAGAATGTCCGACCATCTGTTCGTGTACTCAAGCTGAAACGAACTTGGGTTCTGCAGCAGGACAATGATCCTAAACATACCAGCAAGTCCACCACCGAATGGCTGAAGAAAAACAAAATGAAGACTTTGGAGTGGCCTAGCCAAAGTCCTGACCTGAATCCTATTGAGATGTTGTGGAATGACCTTAAAAAGGCCGTTCATGCTCGAAAACCCTCTAATGTAACTGAATTAGGACAATTCTGCAAAGATGAGTGGGCCAAAATTCCTCCAGGACGCTGTAAAAGCCTCATTGCACGTTATCGCAACGCTTGGTTGCAGTTGTTGCTGCTAAGGGTGGCCCAACCAGTTATTAGGTTTAGGGGGCAATCACTTTTTCACACAGGGCCATGATGGTTTGGATTTTTTTTCACCTTTAATAATAAACACCTTCATTTACAAATTGCATTTTGTGTTTACTTGTGTTGTCCTTGACTATTGTTTAAATTGGTTTGATGTTCCGAAACACTTAAGTGTGACAAACATGCAAAGGAACAGGAAATGAGGAAGGGGGCAAACACTTTTTCACACCACTGTAGGTCTCAACAAATTATTTGCTTTCTCTACTCTATATGGAAAGACAAACCTCTGCCCCCAAAGTTTACCGATTATGAAGAATGGTGCGGACAAGCCATGGATCAGCGGGGGGGAGGGGGGGATATCAATAATCTACATGTCACTTATCTCCTCGAAATCCAAGGAAGCTCATATGCATGCCTGGGAATCCGACTTTAATTTTCATTGGGAGCTAGACAAATGGCACACCGCCTCATTTACTTCCATAAAAGGAATCCTCAATACTGCACCAGCTAGTCTTAAAGTGCTCATGCGGTGGTATTACACCCCTTCTAGACTAGCCTCCTTCTTCCCAAAGGAGGATCCCACATGCTTCAGGGGATGTAAACATATTGGTACGATGGCCCACATATGGTGGGAGTGCCCAAGAATATGCCCCTTCTGGAAACACGTCTTCAAATTAATAGACAAGATGGTTGGAAGTCGGATTCCCAGGACCCCAATGATTGCTCTCTTAAATGATCACATACCATTGCTCTCTAAATCCTCTAGGAGACTAACCCACTTTATCTTGCTAGGGGCCAAGCTCACTATTGCTAGGGCTTGGAAAAAAACGACAATCTCGTTCTCTGCTGCTAAAAAAGATTTCTTGGATTATTTTGCATGAAAAGCTATCCAGTATACTGCTAAATACAACTGAAAACTTTGAATTGATATGGGAACCCTGGGCCCAACAGGCAGGGGTCACCTTGGTTTTCTCACACGGCAAGAACAATTAAATCTAAGCGTGTTATGCATTGCTCTTCCTCTCAATCTGAGCTTTCCTGCTTTTCCTTTTCTGTTTCCCTTTTCTTTACTCTGACCATAGCTATATTAGACAAGAGGTCCACAAGTTTTAGGCCTTTGGAAGAACCTGCGACATTTGTACCGATCTCTATTCTAATCAGACTCGCGTCTCTAGCAGAACTTAGTTTTCTGCCACAGATGTAGGTTACGCCTCTGCCTGGTTGCAGGGCTTCGGAGGATAGGTGGGGTCGAGATCTCATCCGTCCAGCACAGCGGGTTCCCGTTAGGGGTGTCGGGTGGGGGGCACTGGACACTGAATCCCCTCTTTTGAGTAATGCAAACCCTATATCTGAATTAGGGCCAGCTGAAACTCTTACACTGGTAATTAGGTTTCTTCCAGTGTATTGCCATGATACAAGACCTCATCTTAAGTGTTGTTAATACGTTCCAATGTTTCATATTTGTATGATTAATGCATTTCTGAAATAAAAAAATTTCGAAAGCAAAAACTCCACAGACGGCATGTTTTCGTCTGAGGATGTTGGCTCCTCGAGTTTCCTCTGCCAATACCGACAAGGGAAATTCTGGAGAGTCCTCACCAATCTCAGAGGAATTCTGGTCATCACCTTCCTGGTCTATAGGGGCACCAGTGGGGGGCTCAGGACAATCCCAGAGTTCCCGGAACTTTGGAAAATCCCTTCCCACAACGGCATCATGTGGTAATTAAAACACTATTCCCACCTGATGAGAGAGGTTACCTTTGGGGGTCTCAAAAAACACTGTAGTCACAGGATACTCTCGGGTGTCCCCATGCACATAAATAACTGCCACCTTGTTATTCCCAGAGACCTCTGTAGTAACTAATTTAGCTTTTATCAATGTCACCAGGCTACCTGAATCCAGCAACACAACTAAATTTCTACCATTAATACACATTTTGCATAAATGTTTCTCAGTTCTCTGAATGGCAGTGCATGCAACTGTCACAAACAGTGACTTATGCAGGGGCGTACCTAGTGCATTTGGCACCTGGGGCGGATCCTATATCTGGCACCCCCCCACCTTAAAATGTAAAAACACCCCACTGTGCCCCTTCATATCTCTGCATCCTTAAATATCTCTTTGTCACTACTGTGTACATTACACAGCACCCTGCACCCCTTTACAATACACAGCACCCTGCACCTATGGACCCCTTTACATTACACAGCACTCTGGACCCCTTTACATTACACAGCACCCTGCACCTCTGGACCCCTTTACATTACACAGCACCCTGCACCTCTGGACCCCTTTACATTACACAGCACTCTGGACCCCTTTACATTACACAGCACCCTGCACCTCTGGACCCCTTTACATTACACAGCACCCTGCACCTCTGGACCCCTTTACATTACACAGCACCCTGCACCTCTGGACCCCCTTTACATTACACAGCACCCTGCATCTCTGGACCCCTTTACATTACACAGCACCCTGCACCACTGGACCCCTTTACATTACACAGCACTCTGGACCCCTTTACATTACACAGCACCCTGCACCTCTGGACCCCTTTACATTACACATCCCCCTGCACCTCTGGACCCCTTTACATTACACAGCACCCTGAACCTCAGGACCCCTTTACATTACACAGCACCTGCACCTCTGGACCCCTTTACATTACACAGCACCCTGAACCTCTGGACCCCTTTACATTACACAGCCCCGTGCACCTCTAGACCCCTTTACAATACATAGCACCCTGCACCTCTAGACCCCTTTACATTACAAAGCACCCCGCACCTCTAGACCCCTTTACATTACACAGCACCTGTATATTACACAGACCCGCCTGCAATACAGCCCCCCCTGCAATACAGACCCCCCTACAATACAGACCCCACCTGCACGACCCCCCTACAGTGCAGATCCCCCTTCAGTACAGACCCCCCTACAGTAGAGACCCCCCTACAGTGCAGGCCCCCCCCTTCAGTACAGACCCCCCTTCAGGGCAGACCCCCCTACAATTCAGACCCCCCTACAGTGCAGATCCCCCTACAGTGGAGACCCCCCTACAGTGCAGACCCCCCCTACAATACAGACCCCCCAACTACAATACAGAGCGCCCCCTCAGACCCATAATGTACCTCGGGAGTGTCAGCGCGGGACACACAGCAGCACACTATAGACTACAAGGGAGAGGCGGCGCCGGCGGCTTCACTCTGCTCGGCTGTTCGAGACAGCCGAGACAGAGCGGCGAACACCCCCCCTCCCCCTCACCTCCCCTGATGCTGCCTGTCACCGCGCCGCTGCGCAACTTAAATCCGCGCTCGGCGCGCTGTCTCTGGTTCAATCGCGGAGGGGGGGCGCCGGCCTGACACCCCCGCCAGTGTGTGGCACCCGGTGTGGCCCGCCCCCCACTTACTACGCCACTGGACTGACGTCTGTCCCCTAGAAAGTCACATTGCATAGGTTCAGCCACAACTGGGCAATTTGCTGCAATATGTCCCCCTTGCAAGCAGCAGTAGCAAACAATCTTTATTGCTGCCTCTTGTGGCCTTGACTTCCCGGGCTGTTATCGCCAGACATTAGGTATAACTCCCACCCTCTCACTCTCTCCACCCTCACCCCTTGGAATCATCTTACCTGCCTCTTAGGGTGGAAAGTCTGTGAGTCACTGGAAGAGGTGGTCAGGTTCTCTGTAGCCAAGTACCTCTCAACCAGATCCACAAGCTTATCTGCAGTTTCTGGGTCTCCATGGCTTACCCACTTTTGGATAGCAGTAGGAAGAGCTCTCAGGAAACGATCCATAACAACACATTCCACAATCTTTGGTGCGGTCAAAGTCTCTGGCTGCAGCCACTTCCTGCTCAGGTGAATGAGATTGTACATTTGAGACCTTAGGGTGGGGGGGTTCCAGTTATGTACACGCTGAGCCCGTAAGAACAGAGCCATGCCAATATTTCAGTTTTTAGCATCACATAGTCTTTTGCTTGGTCAGACTCTAAGTTATAATAATCTTTCTGTAATTTTCCAGTTAACAGGGGGGCCACCAGTCCAGCCCACTTTTCTCTTTCAGCAGTCCTTTCAAATGTGGTCAAAAACAACTCCGAATCATCCTCTCCAGTCATTTTTGTCAGTAAACGGCTCACACCAAAGGATGCAGTATTAGTGGAACCACTTGCCTCACTGGTCTGTGGACATTGGTGCATTAATGTCTCCATTTGTTGTTGGAGTCTCTGCTCTTGCTTCTGCAACAGGTCTATGAAGCGGGCCTCAGATTGCTGCTGGGTAGGGATGAGCCGAACACCCCCGGGTTCGGTTCGCACCAGAACCTTCGAACCGACCGAAAGTTCGCGCGAATTTTCGAACCCTATACGTTATAATGGACGCGAACGTTCGAAATCAAAAGTGCTAATTACAACGGCCAATATGCATGTTAATGTCATAAAACAGGTTTGGGGACCCGGGTCCTGTCCCAGGGGACATATATCAATGCAAAAAGAACTTTTAAAAACTAACGTTTTTTCGGGAGCAGTCATTTTAATGATGCATAAAGTGAAAAAAAAAAAGTGAAATTTTCCTTTAAATATGGTACCTGGGGGTGTCTAAAGTATGCCTGTGAAGTGGCATGTGTTTCCCGTGTTTAGAACTGTCCTTGCACAAAATGACATTTGTAAAGGAAAAAAAGAAGCCATTTAAAACCACTTGCGGCTTTAGGTTTGTTCTTAAGTTGAATCTGAACAGGTACATTATGAAGTGTAGCTCCATCCCAAAAAAATATATTTTTAAGCTTTTTGGAGAACATAGGGAGGGGTTATCACCCCTGTAACATTTGCTGTCTTTGCACATCTGTTCAGAACATGTCACCTCACTTTCCGTCCCAATGACAAATGTTTTTGGAAAAAGTGGGGTTTTAATTGAAACAAGGATTGGTGATAAAGTATCAGTAGAGAGGAGATACCTTTTTCCCAAATTAAATCTAACAGGATAGAATTTCCCTTCCTAGGGGTAGATTTCCTCTCACTTCCTGTTTTCTCTTTCCATTTGCAAGTAGGAGTCGTTTGTAAGTTGGATGTTTGAAAGTAGGGGCCTGGCGTATATACTCTGCAGAAATTTGCCCTATTAGATGTTGGTGTAGCCACAAGACTGGTGGGCACAGGAATGGGCCCTGCTGTGAGTTAATAGATCAAGATTTGTAATTGCATGCACCTGTTGAACAGGGCAGAAAAATTGGGGGGTGGTGGTGGTGGACGGTGTTGCCACAAGACTGTAAGCTCTCACAGTTACTCTTGGTGGGCGCAGGAATGGGCCCTGCTGTGAGTTATTAGATCAAGATTTGTAATTGCAAGCACCTGATGAACAGGGCAGAAAAATTGGGCCTTTGGCGGTGGTGGTGGACGGTGTTGCCACAAGACTGTAGGCCCTCATAGTTACTCTTCGTGGGCGCAGGAATGGGCCCTGCTGTGAGTTATTAGATCAAGATTTGTAATTGCAAGCACCTGATGAACAGGGCAGAAAAATTGGGCCTTTGACGGTGGTGGTGGACGGTGTTGCCACAAGACTGTAAGCTCTCACAGTTACTCTTGGTGGGCGCAGGAATGGGCCCTGCTGTGAGTTATTAGATCAAGATTTGTAATTGCAAGCACCTGATGAACAGGGCAGAAAAATTGGGCCTTTGGCGGTGGTGGTGGACGGTGTTGCCACAAGACTGTAGGCCCTCATAGTTACTCTTGGTGGGCGCAGGAATGGGCCCTGCTGTGAACTATTAGATCAAGATTTGTAATTACCCGCCCCTGTTAAACAGGGGCTGAAAAATTGTGCCTTAGGCGCTGGTGCTGGTGCCACAACACTGCAACCCCTCACAGATACTGTACTTGGAGCACAGCAGTCACACGTGTTGCGAAGCATTTTTTTAAAAAAATTGTAAGTACACGCCCCTGTTAAACAGGGGCTGAAAAATTGTGCCTTAGGCACTGGTGCTGGTTCCACAACACTGCAACCCCTCACAGATACTGTACTTGGAGCACAGCAGTCACACGTGTTGCGAAGCATTTTTTTAAAAAATTGTAATTACCCGCCCCTGTTAAACAGGGGCTGAAAAATTGTGCCTTAGGCACTGGTGCTGGTGCCACAACACTGCAACCCCTCACAGATACTGTACTTGGAGCACAGCAGTCACACGTGTTGCGAAGCATTTTTTTAAAAAATTGTAATTACCCGCCCCTGTTAAACAGGGCTGAAAAATTGTGCCTTAGGCACTGGTGCTGGTGCCACAACACTGCAACCCCTCACAGATACTGTACTTGGAGCACAGCAGTCACACGTGTTGCGAAGCATTTTTTTAAAAAATTGTAATTACCCGCCCCTGTTAAACAGGGGCTGAAAAATTGTGCCTTAGGCACTGGTGCTGGTGCCACAACACTGCAACCCCTCACAGATACTGTACTTGGAGCACAGCAGTCACACGCGTTGCGAAGCATTTTTTTTAAAAAATTGTAAGTACACGCCCCTGTTAAACAGGGGCTGAAAAATTGTGCCTTAGGCACTGGTGCTGGTGCCACAACACTGCAACCCCTCACAGATACTGTACTTGGAGCACAGCAGTCACACGTGTTGCGAAGCATTTTTTAAAAAAATTGTAAGTACACGCCCCTGTTAAACAGGGGCTTAAAAATTGTGCCTTAGGCACTGGTGCTGGTGCCACAACACTGCAACCCCTCACAGATACTGTACTTGGAGCACAGCAGTCACACGTGTTGCGAAGCATTTTTTTATAAAAATTTAATTAACACCCCCTGTTAAACAGGGGCTGAAAAATTGTGCCTTAGGCACTGGTGTGGTGGCATGGATCATTGAGGAGGAGGAAGAGGATAGTCAGTGAACATAAGAGGACAGTCACTCAGCATCAGCATAGGCAGTCTTGAAGGGATGTGACATTAAAAATTATTCGGTTATATCCGCCTCAGGTGCCTGGTAGCTGGTGGTGATCCAAGACTGATTCATTTTGATGAAGGTCAGTCGATCAACCGAGGCGGTGGACAGGCGCACCCTATGATCGGTGACAAATCCTCCAGCAGCACTGAATGTGCGTTCGGAAAGAACGCTGGAGGCAGGACAGGCCAGTAGCTCAATTGCATACTGTGCAAGCTCTGGCCAGTGATCCATCCTCAGGACCCAGTAAGCCAGAGGATTTTCGGTGGGAAAGGTGTCCAAGTCTGACCTTGCCCCAAGGTATTCCTGCACCATGTATATCAGACGCTGGCGATGGTTGCTGGAACCGATCATACCTTGGGGCTGCGGACTAAAAAACTGTCTGAACGCATCGGTCAGACGTCCACCTTCCCCACCGCTCCTTCTGCTACTGACCGAAGCCTCAGCAACTCGTCGCCCAGGACCAGGAGTTTGTAACCTCCCAGTTTCTGGGAACGCGTTGCACAGACCTTTCTGCAAGGCCTCCCTGAGATGTCTCATCCTCAGCTCCCTCTGCGACGGAAAGATAAGGTCCGCAACCTTACCCTTGTACCGCAGATCAAGGAGAGTGGCCAGCCAGTAATGGTCCCTCTCCTTGATCCGAAGAACACGAGGATCCTTCCGCAGGCTTTGCAGGATCAGGGAGGCCATGCAGCGTAGGTTAGCTGAGGCATTCGGTCCGGAGTCTTCTGGGTCACTGAGGATGACATGATCGCCAGCCACCTCCTCCCAGCCACGTACAAGTCCACTGGTTTGTTGGGACTGTACATCATCCCTAAAAGACTGCTGCTGCTGATGCTGAGTGCCAGGCTCCACCTCCATGCTCACACAATCCTCCTCCTCCTCCTCCTCCTCCTCCTCCTCATCCTCTTCCTGTGTGATGGGTGGGACAGAAGGAACACTGTCCGGATAAAGGGGGCCTTGAGAGGCAAGGAAGTCCTCCTCTTCCTGCCTCTGTTCTGCCTCAAGTGCCCTGTCCATTATCCCACGCAGCGTATGCTCCAACAGGTGGACAAGAGGGACAGTGTCACTGATGCATGCACTGTCACTGCTCACCATCCTCGTGGCCTCCTCAAATGGTGAGAGGACAGTGCATGCATCCCTGATCATGCTCCACTGACGTGGGGAAAAAAAACAAGCTCCCCTGACCCTGTCCTGGTGCCATAGTCGCAAAGGTACTCATTGATGGCCCTCTGCTGCGTGTGCAGTCGCTGCAGCATGGCCAACGTTGAGTTCCACCTGGTGGGCATGTCACATATTAGGCGGTTCTTGGGCAGGTTCAGCTCCTTTTTGCAGCTCAGTCAGCCGAGCACTGGCATTATAAGATCGGCGGAAATGCACACAGACTTTCCTGGCCTGCCTCAGGACATCCTGTAAGCCTGGGAACCTGCCCAAGAACCGCTGCACCACCAGGTTGAGGACGTGAGCCATGCAGGGCACATGGGTGAGCTGCCCCTGTCGCAGGGCGGAGAGGAGGTTGGTGCCATTGTCAGAAACGACCATTCCTGGCTTAAGCTGACGTGGCGTCAACCACCTCTCGGCCTGCCCCTGCAGAGCTGCCAGAACCTCTGGCCCAGTGTGGCTCCTGTCCCCCAAACACACCAGCGCAAGCACGGCATGGCATCTTTTTGCCTGCGTACTTGCGTAGCCCCTTGTACGCCTACGGAGCACCGCTGGTTCCAAGGACAGAGCACTGGAGGAAGAAGAAGAGGAGGGGGTGGAGGAGAGAGGTGTGTCACAACCAGTAGCAGTAGTAGCGTTTTGGAGGCGTGGTGGCGGAACAACCTCCAACACTACTGCACCTTGTCCTGCATCCCTCCCAGCTGCCAATAGAGTGACCCAATGGGCCGTGAAAGAAAGGTACCGTCCCTGTCCATGCCTGCTGGACCATGAGTCAGCGGTAATATGCACCTTACCGCTGACCGCCCTGTCCAGCGAGGCATGGACATTGCCTTCCACATGCCGGTAGAGAGACGGAATCGCCTTCCGTGAGAAAAAGTGGCGTTTGGGAACCTGCCACTGAGGAACCGCACATTGAACAAACTCACGGAAGGGGGCCGAGTCTACCAACTGAAAAGGCAGCAGTTGAAGTGCTAGCAATTTAGCCAAGCTAGCATTCAACCGCTGGGCATGTGGATGGCTGGGAGTGTACTTCTTTCTACGGTCCAGCAGCTGGGGCAGGGAAATTTGCCTGCTGCAATCGGACGTCGGTGTACTGCAAGTACTTGGTTGTGACACACCTAATTCTACACCTTCAGTCCTCTCAGAGCAGCTTTCAGAGAGGACTGAAGGTGTAGTGGGGATGGAGATCCCAGCTGATGAGGAGCAAGGAGAGGTCCGCTTAGTTCTTTGGTGTGGGTCTTTTATGTGTGCCTGCCAACGAGCTGCATGGCAGGTCGACATATGTCTGGTCATGCTTGTGGTGCCCAAGCGGCTGATGTTTTGGCCACGCGAGATACGCTTGAGACAAATATTGCAAATAGCAGTGGTGCGATCTGATGCACTCGTCTCAAAAAAGGCCCACACCAAAGAACTTTTCTGATAACGTGCAGAGGCAGCGCCCTGCACAGGCGGAGCTCTGCGGTGTTGTACAGTTGCTGTGCTGGCCTCTACCTGGCCTCCAGGGGGCATCCTGCCTCGTTGGACATGTGACGCCGCATCCTCCTCCTCCTCGTCCTCCTCCTCATCCTCTCTCCCTTCAGGCACCCACGTGGAGTCAGTGACCTCATCATCCCCTCCCTCTTCACCACTAGAGCAAACCTGGCAGTAAGCTGCAGCTGGTGGAACAGTACTGCCAGATTCCTCAAGCTGGGTATCATCATCCGAGCCTTCGAATCGTTGGGCATCCTCCTGGAGCATGTACCCAACACTGTGCTCAAAGAGTTCGGGGGACTCCTCAGGAGGACATGGTGGGTCTAGGGAAGGGGTGGCTGATGATGCTCTGCCAGTACCCTGAGCCTGGGTGAGAGAGGATGAGGAGGATGAGGAGGGCTTGGTCATCCATTCTACCAAGCCTTCAGCATGATGCAGCTCCACATGTCCAGCTGCTGAAAACAAAGACGCGCGTGTCCCATGGCCACGTGCTGATGACGATGCACGACCACGTCCACGGCCACGGCCACGTCCACTAGAAACAGAGCCTGCCTGCCCTGTGTTCTTGGCTCTGCACGCTCTGCCTCCCCTTGGCGGTCTTCCAGCCATTGTAGTCGGTAGTCCTGTGAGTGCTGCTGAGAAGAATATATAGGAGCTCTGTGTGATGCCACTAACACACTAGAAGTCCTATGGGTGCTTCTGCAAAGAAAATAGAGGAGCTCTGTGTGATGCCACTAACACACTAGAAGTCCTGTGGGTGCTGCTGAGAAGAAAATATAGGAGCTCTGTGTGATGCCACTAACACACTAGAAGTCCTATGGGTGCTTCTGCAAAGAAAATAGAGGAGCTCTGTGTGATGCCACTAACACACTAGAAGTCTGTGGGTGCTGCTGAGAAGAAAATATAGGAGCTCTGTGTGATGCCACTAACACACTAGAAGTCCCGTGGGTGCTTCTGCAAAGAAAATAGAGGAGCTCTGTGTGATGCCACTAACACACTAGAAGTCCTGTGGGTGCTGCTGAGAAGAAAATATAGGAGCTCTGTGTGATGCCACTAACACACTAGAAGTCCTGTGGGTGCTGCTGAGAAGAAAATATAGGAGCTCTGTGTGATGCCACTAACACACTAGAAGTCCTATGGGTGCTTCTGCAAAGAAAATAGAGGAGCTCTGTGTGATGCCACTAACACACTAGAAGTCCTGTGGGTGCTGCTGAGAAGAAAATATAGGAGCTCTGTGTGATGCCACTAACACACTAGAAGTCCTATGGGTGCTTCTGCAAAGAAAATAGAGGAGCTCTGTGTGATGCCACTAACACACTAGAAGTCCTGTGGGTGCTGCTGAGAAGAAAATATAGGAGCTCTGTGTGATGCCACTAACACACTAGAAGTCCTGTGGGTCATTCTGCAAAGAAAATAGAGGAGCTCTGTGTGATGCCACTAACACACTAGAAGTCCTGTGGGTGCTGCTGAGAAGAAAATATAGGAGCTCTGTGTGATGCCACTAACACACTAGAAGTCCTATGGGTGCTTCTGCAAAGAAAATATAGGAGCTCTGTGTGATGCCACTAACACACTAGAAGTCCTGTGGGTGCTGCTGAGAAGAAAATATAGGAGCTCTGTGTGATGCCACTAACACACTAGAAGTCCTATGGGTGCTTCTGCAAAGAAAATAGAGGAGCTCTGTGTGATGCCACTAGAAGTCCTGTGGGTGCTGCTGAGAAGAAAATATAGGAGCTCTGTGTGATGCCACTAACACACTAGAAGTCCTATGGGTGCTTCTGCAAAGAAAATAGAGGATCTCTGTGTGATGGGACTAACACACTTCAAGTCCTATAGGTGCTTCTGGGAACAAAATATAGCTCTGTGTGATGGGACTAACACACTTCAAGTCCTATAGGTGCTTCTGGGAAGAAAATATAGCTCTGTGTGATGGGACTAACACACTTCAAGTCCTATAGGTGCCTCTGGGAACAAAATATATGATCTCTGTGTGATGGGACTAACACACTTCAAGTCCTATGGGTGCTTCTGGGAAGAAAATATAGGTCTGTGTGATGGGACTAACACACTTCAAGTCCTATAGGTGCTTCTGGGAAGAAAATATAGGTCTGTGTGATGGGGACTAACACACTTCAAGTCCTATAGGTGCTTCTGGGAACAAAATATAGGATCTCTGTGTGATGGGACTAACACACTTCAAGTCCTATAGGTGCTTCTGGGAACAAAATATAATGATCTCTGTGTGATGGGACAAACACACTTCAAGTCCTATAGGTGCTTCTGGGAACAAAAATATAGCTCTGTGTGATGGGACTAACACACTTCAAGTCCTATAGGTGCTTCTGGGAAGAAAATATAGCTCTGTGTGATGGGACTAACACACTTCAAGTCCTATAGGTGCTTCTGGGAAGAAAATATAGCTCTGTGTGATGGGACTAACACACTTCAAGTCCTATAGGTGCTCTGGGAACAAAATATATGATCTCTGTGTGATGGGACTAACACACTTCAAGTCCTATAGGTGCTTCTGGGAAGAAAATGTAGGTCTGTGTGATGGGACTAACACACCTCAAGTCCTATAGGTGCCTCTGGGAACAAAATATATGATCTCTGTGTGATGGGACTAACACACTTCAAGTCCTATGGGTGCTTCTGGGAAGAAAATATAGGTCTGTGTGATGGGACTAACACACTTCAAGTCCTATAGGTGCTTCTGGGAAGAAAATATAGGTCTGTGTGATGGGACTAACACACTTCAAGTCCTATAGGTGCTTCTGGGAACAAAATATATGATCTCTGTGTGATGGGACTAACACACTTCAAGTCCTATAGGTGCTTCTGGGAAGAAAATGTAGGTCTGTGTGATGGGACTAACACACTTCAAGTCCTATAGGTGCCTCTGGGAACAAAATATATGATCTCTGTGTGATGGGACTAACACACTTCAAGTCCTATAGGTGCTTCTGGGAAGAAAATATAGGTCTGTGTGATGGGACTAACACACTTCAAGTCCTATAGGTGCTTCTGGGAACAAAATATATGATCTCTGTGTGATGGGACTAACACACTTCAAGTCCTATGGGTGCTTCTGGGAAGAAAATATAGGTCTGTGTGATGGGACTAACACACTTCAAGTCCTATAGGTGCTTCTGGGAACAAAATATATGATCTCTGTGTGATGGGACTAACACACTTCAAGTCCTATGGGTGCTTCTGGGAAGAAAATATAGGTCTGTGTGATGGGACTAACACACTTCAAGTCCTATAGGTGCTTCTGGGAACAAAATATATGATCTCTGTGTGATGGGACTAACACACTTCAAGTCCTATAGGTGCTTCTGGGAACAAAATATATGATCTCTGTGTGATGGGACTAACACACTTCAAGTCCTATAGGTGCTTCTGGGAAGAAAAATATAGCTCTGTGTGATGGGACTAACACACACTTCAAGTCCTATAGGTGCCTCTGGGAACAAAATATATGATCTCTGTGTGATGGGACTAACACACTTCAAGTCCTATAGGTGCTTCTGGGAAGAAAATATAGGTCTGTGTGATGGGACTAGCACACTTCAAGTCCTATAGGTGCTTCTGGGAAGAAAATATAGGTCTGTGTGATGGGACTAACACACTTCAAGTCCTATAGGTGCTTCTGGGAACAAAATATATGATCTCTGTGTGATGGGACTAACACACTTCAAGTCCTATAGGTGCTTCTGGGAAGAAAATGTAGGTCTGTGTGATGGGACTAACACACTCAAGTCCTATAGGTGCCTCTGGGAACAAAATATATGATCTCTGTGTGATGGGACTAACACACTTCAAGTCCTATAGGTGCTTCTGGGAAGAAAATATAGCTCTGTGTGATGGGACTAACACACTTCAAGTCCTATAGGTGCCTCTGGGAACAAAATATATGATCTCTGTGTGATGGGACTAACACACTTCAAGTCCTATAGGTGCTTCTGGGAACAAAATATAGCTCTGTGTGATGGGACTAACACACTTCAAGTCCTATAGGTGCTTCTGGGAACAAAATATATGATCTCTGTGTGATGGGACTAACACACTTCAAGTCCTATGGGTGCTTCTGGGAAGAAAATATAGGTCTGTGTGATGGGACTAACACACTTCAAGTCCTATAGGTGCTTCTGGGAACAAAAATATATGATCTCTGTGTGATGGGACTAACACACTTCAAGTCCTATGGGTGCTTCTGGGAAGAAAATATAGGTCTGTGTGATGGGACTAACACACTTCAAGTCCTTTAGGTGCTTCTGGGAACAAAATATATGATCTCTGTGTGATGGGACTAACACACTTCAAGTCCTATAGGTGCCTCTGGGAACAAAATATATGATCTCTGTGTGATGGGACTAACACACTTCAAGTCCTATAGGTGCTTCTGGGAACAAAATATAGCTCTGTGTGATGGGACTAACACACTTCAAGTCCTATAGGTGCTTCTGGGAACAAAATATAGGAGCTCTGCCTGCCTGCCACGAACACACTACAAGTCCTATAGGTGCTTCTGGGAACAAAATATAGGAGCTCTGCCTGCCTGCCACGAACACACTACAAGTCCTATAGGTGCTTCTGGGAACAAAATATAGGAGCTCTGCCTGCCTGCCACGAACACACTACAAGTCCTATAGGTGCTTCTGGGAACAAAATATAGGAGCTCTGCCTGCCTGCCACGAACACACTACAAGTCCTATAGGTGCTTCTGGGAACAAAATACAGGAGCTCTGTTTGCTGCCAGTGCCTGCCTGCCACGAACACACTACAAGCCCCTCTTTCTAAATCAATCTTTCTAAATGAATCTATCTAACTCAATCTCTCAAAGTAAATCTCTCTAACTAACTAAATCCAGCAGAGTGACACAGAACGATCCTGCTCTATCTACGCCGGAACAGCATGTGACCGGCGCAGACGGCGTGGCGGCCTTTTATAGGGGGGGCGTGTACTAAAGCCCCTGAGCTGTAATTGGCTACAGGCGTCCTGCCTGTAGCCAATTCTGGCTCTTCGAGTTTCCGGCGCTGTGATTGGCCAAGCATGCGGGGTCACAGTGCATGCTTGGCCAATCATCAGCCAGCAATGCACTGCGCCGGCCGCGCCGGCCGCAATGCATTGCGGGGCCGCTCGCATCACACGAACGTGATGCGAGCGGCCAAAATAGTTCTGGGCTCGCCGAGCGAGCGAACACCCGGTGCTCGATGCGAACATGGGTTCGCATCGAGCACCGGGCCCATCCCTACTGCTGGGCTTGTTGCTGAGCTTCCAGACTCTGTTGCATAGTTGCATCTGTCTGCTGTTGAGCTGCAAGGCTGTCTCAGCTGTCTCAGTATTTCCTCCATGCTGGCCTTAAAAAAAAACTTCCCCTGGCTTCGCCACCAACTGTGAGGGGGTTTACTCGGCAGCGGGTGTGTGTGACCCCCTAAATGGGTTCACTACACAAATTCAGGCACAGCAGAAAGCGTTGCAGGTGAAAAAAAATAAAGGTACGGTTTATTTATACTACATACAGTGAAAAAATAATAACAGCAAAACAAAAAGAAACATGAAAATAAATCCTTGTCAGCTTGACCACTTACTACACATGCAGGCTCCCTATCTATCAACTAGGTGCAGCCTTGTGCTGCCCCCAGCACCTACAGTCAGGTCCATAATTATTGGGACATCGACACAATTCTAATCTTTTTGGCTCTATACACCACCACAATGGATTTGAAATGAAACAAAGATGTGCTTGAACTGCAGACTTTCAGCTTTAATTTGAGGGTATTTACATCCAAATGAAGTGAACGGTGTAGGAATTACAACAGTTTGTATATGTGCCTCCCACTTTTTAAGGGACCAAAAGTAATGAGACAGATTAACAATCGTCCATCAAACTTTTACTTTTTAACATTTGGTTGCAAATCCTTTGCAGTCAATTACAGCCTAAAAACATATAGACATCACCAGTAGGGATAAGCTTCGAGTTTGAGTCAAACTCACGTTCAACTCGAACATTGCCTGTTCGCCTGTTCACCGAACAGCGAACAATTTGGGGTGTTTGCGGCAAATTCAAAAAGCTGCGGAACACCCTGTAAAAGTCTATGGGAGAAATCTAAAGTGCTAATTTTAAAGGCTTATATGCAAGTTATTGTCATAAAAAGTTTGGGGACCTGGGTCCTGCCCCAGGGGACGTGTATCAATGCAAAAAAAACTTTTAAAAACTGACGTTTTTTCGGGAGCAGTGATTTTAATAATGCTTAAAGTGAAACAATAAAAGTGTAATATTCCTTTAAATTTCGTACCTGGGGGTGTGTATAGTATGCCTGTAAAGGGGCGCATGTTTCCCACCCATCACCTGACCCCGCCCCCCTCTGACGCAACGCAAGGGGGAAGCTGGGTCACCCGTACATCACTGGGGAAGCCCAGCTTTTCCCTTGCATCAGAGGGGATACATGTCCCCTGGGGCAGGACCCAGGTCCCCAAACACTTTAGGACAATAACTTGCATATTAGCCTTTAAAATTAGCACTTTTGATTGTGAATGTTCAAGTCCCATAAACTTTAATAGGGTTCTAAAGTTCACACGAACTTTAGCTCTGTTCGCAGGTTCTGGTGCGAACCGAACAGGGGGGTGTTCGGCTCATCCCTAATCACCAGACGGTGATGCTCTGCCAGGCCTCTACTGCAACTGTCTTCAGTTCCTGTTTGTTCTTGGGGCATTTTCCCTTCAGTTTTGTCTTCAGCAAGTGAAATGCATGTTCAATCGAATTCAGGTCAGGTGATTGACTTGGCCATTGCATAACATTCCACTTCCTTCTCTTAAAAAACTCTTTGGTTGCTTTCGCAGTATGCTTCGGGTCATTGTCCATCTGCACTGTGAAGCGCCGTCCAATGACTTCTGAAGCATTTTGCAGAATATGAGCAGATAATATTGCCCGAAAAACTTCAGAATTTATCCTGCTGCTTTTGTCAGCAGTCACATCATCAATAAATACAAGAGAACCAGTTCCATTGGCAGCCATACATAGTTACATAGTTAGTTAGGTTGAAAAAAGACACACGTCCATCCAGTTCAACCACAAATAAAAAACAAAAAAATTATATCGTACAATCCCATATACCCCATTCTATACCCACAGTTGATCCACAGGAAGGCAAAAAAAAACAGCAGCGCATGCTCCAATTTGCTAAAGCAGGGGAAAAAATTCCTTCCTGATCCCCCGAGAGGCAATCGGATTTTCCCCAGATCAACTTTACCTATAAATGTTAGTACCCAGTTATATTATGTACATTTTGGAAAGTATCCAGGCCTTTCTTAAAGCAATTTACTGAGCTTGCCAGAACCCCCTCTGCAGGGAGTCTATTCCACATTTTCACAGCTCTTACTGTGAAGAAACCTTTCCGTATTTGGAGATGAAATCTCTTTTCCTCTAGACGTAAAGAGTGCCCCCTTGTCCTCTTTGTTGACTGTAAAGTGAATAACTCAACACCAAGTTCACTATATGGACCCCTTATATATTTGTACATGTTGATCATATCCCCCCTTAATCTCCTCTTATCAAGGGTGAATAAATTCAGTTCCTCCAATCTTTCCTCTTAGCTGAGCTCCTCCATGCCTATTATCTGTTTGGTTGCCCTTCTCTGCACTTTCTCAGTTCCCCGATATCCTTTTTGAGATTTGGTGCCCAAAACTGAACTCCATATTCCAGATGAGGTCTTACTAATGATTTGAACAGGGGCACAATTATATCTCTCTCTCTGGAGTCCATACCTCTCTTATTACAAGAAGGGACTTTGCTCGCTTTGGAAACAGCAGCTTGGTATTGCATGCTATTATTGAGCTTATGATCTACCAAAACCCCCAGATCCTTCTCCACTAGGGATCCCCCCAGTTGTACCCCCCCTAGCATGTATGATGCATGCATATTCTTAGCCCCCAAGTGCATAACTTTACATTTATCAACATTAAACCTCATCTGCCACATAGTCGCCCAATTAGACAGAGCATTGAGGTCGGCTTGTAAATTGGAGACCTTCTGTAAGGACGTTATTCCACTGCATAGCTTGGTGTCATCTGCAAAGACAGAAATTTTACTTTTGATCCCAGACCCCTTATCATTTATAAAGATATCAAAAAGTAAGGGTCCCAGCACTGAACCTTGGGGTACACCACTGATAACCTTAGACCATTTAGAGTAAGAATCATTAACCATTACTCTATGAATTCTGTCATTTAGCCAGTTTTCTATCCATTTACAAACTGATATTTCCAAACCTGTAGACTTTACCTTACACATGAGTCGTGTGTGGGGAACTGTATCAAACGCTTTTGCAAAATCCAAGTATACCACGTCCACCGCCACCCCTCTGTCCAAGGTTTTACTTACCTCTTCATAAAAAGAAATCAGGTTTGTCTGACAACTTCTGTCTTTGATGAATCCATGCTGTCTGTTGCTTAAAATATTTTTTTACAGCAGGAACTCGTCTATGTGGTCTTTTATTAATCTCTCCAGTATCTTCCCAACTATAGAAGTCAAACTAACAGGTCTATAGTTACTTGGTAAAGACTTTGTTCCCTTTTTAAATATAGGCACCATATTGGCCCTGCGCCAATCCAGGGGTACTATTCTTGTCATTAATGAGTCCCTAAAAATTAGATACAATGGCTTTGAAATTACAGAGCTCCATTCTTTTAGAATCCGTGGGTGTATGCCATCAGGTCCAGGTGCTTTATCCACCTTTATTCTGTCTAAATATTTCTGGACCGTATCACTTTTGAGCCATTGTGGATTTGGGGCTGCGTCACTACTACCCACCATGACACTACCACCACCATGCTTCACTGATGAGGTGGTATGCTTTGGATCATGAGCAGTTCCTTTCCTTCTCCATACTCTTCTCTTCCCATCACTCTGGTACAAGTTGATCTTGGTCTCATCTGTCCATAGGATGTTGTTCCAGAACTGTGAAGGCTTTTTTAGATGTTGTTTGGCAAACTCTAATCTGGCCTCCCTGTTTTTGAGGCTCACCAATGTTTACATCTTGTGGCGAACCCTTTGTATTCACTCTGGTGAAGTCTTCTCTTGATTATTGACTTTGACACACATACACCTACCTCCCAGGGAGAGTGTTCTTGATCTGGCTGTTGTGAAGGGTGTTTTCTTCACCAGGGATAGAATTCTTCGGTCATCCACCACAGTTGTTTTCCGTGGTCTTCCGGGTCTTTTGGTGTTGCTGAGCTCACCGGTGTGTTCTTTCTTTTTAAGGATGTTCCAAACAGTTGATTTGGCCACACCTAATGTTTTTGCTATATCTCTGATGGGTTTGTTTTGTTTTTTTTCAGCCTAATGATGGATTGCTTCACTGATAGTGACAGCTCTTTGGATCTCATATTGAGAGTTGACAGCAACAGATTCCAAATGCAAATAGCACACTTGAAATTAACTCTGGACCTTTTATCTGCTCCTTGTAAATGGGATAATGAGGAAATAACACACCCCTGGACAATTGTCCCATTACTTTTTGGTCCCTTAAAAAGTAGGAGGCACATATACAAACTGTTGTAATTCCTACACCGTTCACCTGATTTGGATGTAAATACCCTCAAAATAAAGCTGAAAGTCTGCAGTTAAAGGACATCTTGTTTGTTTCATTTCAAATCCATTGTGGTGTTGTATAGAGCCAAAAAGATTAGAATTAGAAATTGTGTTGATGTCCCAATATTTATTGACCTGACTGTATCTCCCTGTTTTAGAGGTTTGCCACACAGGCGCTGTCTCGCCACACAGGACAGATACCACACTCCCCAGTCTACACAAACACAGTACTGGTTCCAGAATGGAGCACGTCCCTAAGCATGCTGGAAGTTTTTGTAGAGGTCTTAATGAGCCCTCTAACTTCAGCTGGGCTCATTAACTCTTCCCCTACATGACTCCCAGTACTCCCCCTAGTGGTATAAGTTGGCATAAAGCCTGAATCTGGGATATACATATTTTCCATCCTGGATGCAACCAGGCGATTTTACCTGGCTGCTGTTACACTACGTAGAGGGTTCTTTACTGTAAGAGCAGCAAGGATGTGGAATTCCCTTCCACAGGTGGTGGTCTCAGCGGGGATCATCGATAGTTTCAAAAAACCATTAGAGAAGCACCTGAACGACCACAACATACAGGGATACACAATGTAATACTGACATATAATCACACACATAGGTTGGACTTGATGGACTTGTGTCTTTTTTCAACCTCAGCTACTATGTAACTATAACATTGCCTGCTTTAACTCCTTGTTTGCTGTACTGCACAAGGTTGCAGGGCACTTGAATAGGTCATACTTGACAGATGCTACACCCACCGACCATGACAGGGCGTATAAAATGGCTGCAACATATGTACACCCCTGGCCACTGCAGG
Organism: Lithobates sylvaticus; assembly: GCA_028564925.1. NCBI lineage: Eukaryota > Metazoa > Chordata > Amphibia > Anura > Ranidae > Lithobates > Lithobates sylvaticus. The sequence continues at coordinate 70,913,923 of CM053029.1, forward strand.
TAAAGGGAGTAGGGATTGGGGGTGGTAAAACCACAACTCAACTGCAGGGTTTTACCACCCCCCAACTTTACATGTGAACAAGCCTTAAGGGTGCCGCAGCCGGATGTAACTAGGGGCTCATTCACAGGTGCAGAAGTGAGTGCTGCTCCTCTTAAAAGTGATTCAAGTGTGTTTGACAGATGGTGAAAAGATAATATGTTGCCATCTCACCACCTGATTTAAACCCACGATTGTGACACAGTAGTACATCATTCAGAGGTTTAAATCAGGTGTAAGGAGGTGTCACTGTGCCCGGTGATCTTTGACTTCTCCCATATTATTCAGGTAGATCTCCACCTCTTTAAGGTTGCCTACCCCCATCTAGAGTGGTCATCCTATTTTAAATTGGCAAACTTCAATTGAGATAGTTCTAGAGCACATCCATACAGTTCTCTTCCAGATCATTTCTTTACTGACACCATTACATTTATTTTCTTCAGTGAGTGGCAACAAGACAACGGTCCTGTATTTTTTTACTCTCCACTGAAAAAAAATCAAGAGAGCAATAAAAGCCCCCACCATCCATTACTGTATATCAGGGGTCAGCAACCTTTTTCCACTTAAGGGCCAGATTCGATGTATGTGAATGCATGGAGGGCCGCATTCTCCTGCTAATAAATGAAGATAATAATCTGGACCCCTTTACATTACACAGCCCCCCCCCTTGCATGTTACACCGCATCCCTTCACATCACCCAGCCCCCCACCATGTTATGCTTTAAAATTGTGCACACTCATGGAATAGCGACAAACTATGGTACTTAAAAATTTCAATAGGTGACGCTTTAAAAATTCCAGCCTTTGAGATACCTCACATGTGTGATTTGATCACTGTTTACATTTGCGGTTGTGACTTACATATGCAATCACTTCTGCGTGTTAGCACGGAGGGATGGGGCGCTTTACTTTTTTTTTTTCTTATTTATTTTATTTCATTTTTTCATTTTTATACTTTCTCTTTAAAAAAAAATCTGATCACTTTTATTGCTGTCAGAAGGAATGTAAACATCCCTTGTGACAGTAATAGGCGGTGACAGGTACTCTTTATGGAGGGATCTGCGGTCTATAAGACCCAAAATTCCTCCTTTGCACTTAAAAGCATTCAAAATGTTTATTTTTTTGAATGCTGATATTTTTTTTTTTTAATTTGGCGCCTTTAAGTCTTCTGTAAACCAGAAGTGATGCCATGACATCGCTTCCAGGATACTGGATCCGAGACTCAATAAAAGCAAATTTGTAGCGTGTGAATTTCTCACATGCACTGACGGACTAGACATTTAGTGACGACGGGCCGGGTGCGGCCCACAGGCCGTAGGATGCCGACTCCTGCTGTAGATCCTCAGTGTATTACAGAAAGATACGGGAATACAAGGTGTTGTAATATTGTAAAAGTTACATGAAAACTTTATTTCATAATTTCTTTATTTGTTTTTTGTTTTTTTTAGGAATAAAAACTTGCAGGTTTATCAACGCCGGTAAGAATACTATAGAATTTAGAATCGCTACAAGTTTGCTTGATAAATGTATAATGTATACAATATATTTGAAGCACATCTAAATCCAAAAACCATTGGCAATAAAGTGATTGTAAAGTCTTGTGTTTTTTTTTTTTTTTAAAAATAACAAACATGTTATACTTACCTCCTCTGTGCAATTGGTCTTGCACTGAGCAGCCCAGTTCCTCCTCTCCTGCCCCTCCCTCCTGTAGAGTGCCCCCACAGTAAGTAGCTTGCTATCAGGGCACCCAAGCTGAGCTACAGCTCCGTGTGTCTAATTAGACACACGGAGCTGCCGTACGACCCTGCCTCCTCAATCCCCTGATTGGCTAATTGACTTTGACCATTATTATTTTTTTTTTTTTTTTCTAATTACCTAGTTTTATTATTATTTTCCTTTTCCATTATGGATATCTCTTTTCTTTCCTCCCCCTCCCCCCCACATTTCCTTCCTTTTCTTGACCTGCTTTACTAATCATATTTATTTTTACATCTCTCTTTGTTATCCATTACTCCTTGGTCCCAAACTTTTTCTTCCATTCATGTTTTTCTTTCTTTTTTCCTTTTTGACTTACTGTTCTACTTTCCTTGTTCTACCGCTGCTTCGGCTGTGTTTCTCTGTACTCATTCACGCTCTTCACATTCACTTCTCTTCTCCACTCCCCTTGTTCTTGATTGGACGCAACATGCCTAGATGACATCGGCGGCCCCAGCACTGCAGTGTCCCTGTCACTTGGTTACCGCTGGAGTATAGCACATGCGTGGCCAGCGATCGCTGTTGTGATCTAAGCCAACCTGCAACCACTGATCCCCACTTTTTGTTGATCCATGGTGTGCTGGCAAATATCTACTTTGTGACTTGAACCAGTATCCAGCTGGTTGTTGCTGCAACACCCAAACTTTGAGAGCTTATCCAGGAATGTGTGTGACGGGAATATGAAGTATTGCCTTATTGCTCTATGTAGTTAGTCCAACTCTTCTTCATGCTTTAGCCTTCATTCACTACATGTACTGTATTCTGCTGGAGCTAAACATACTATGATTAACTATTATTATTTGACCTATCTAATATTTATTTGTTATGATCTGCACGTTTTGCTTTCTACGATCTGCAAGGTGTCATTTGGATTGAGTCACTGTCTGGCATTTTTCCTGTGACTGTAAGTTACAGCTATCTCACCACAAGGCAATAAGATATGGAGATCATACTTGCAGTGCATAGAAGGGAGAGGCGGAACAGCAAACTTTAGAAAGCTTCCCTAGCAGTGATTGTTCTAGGGCACATCCATAAAGTCCTCTTTCAGATAAATTTTTATTTGCAGCTCTATATAGGCGAGATCCATATTTAAATCCCTTGTGTGACAAAGAGACAATATTCCTGTATTTTGATGCTCTCAAGGGAAAAAAATAATTGAGAGAGTGAATAAAAACTCACCCTCCATTACTGTAGATCCTCAGTGTATTACAGAAAGGTAAGGTAATACAAGCTGTTGTAAAAGTTTTTTTTTTGTTTTTTTTAGATTCAGAAACCCATTGCACTTACTTTGATGGTAAGAATCTAGAAAAGAATATATAGAATATAAGAATATAGAAAATAGCATCTCTAGAAATCTGCTTAATGAATCTATACAATATATTGGATATTGGACAATACTGGATATTGATTTGTATATCATTATCGTATCCCCTCTCAACCACTTGAGCTCCAGAAGGTTTTACTCCCTTCATGACCAGGCTATTTTTTACTATTCAGCACTGTGCTACTTTGACAATTGCACGGTCATGCAATGCTGTACACAAACAAATCATTTTTTTTTTCACACAAATAGCTTTCTTTTGGTGGTATTTGATCCCCGCTGGGTTTTATATAACTTAAAAAAGACAGAAATCTGTGAAAAAAAAAAAAAAAACATTTTTACTTTCTGCTTTAAAACATATCCAATAAAAAAAAAAAATATCAAATCTCTTAATAAATGTAGGCCAAAATGTATACTACTACATGTCTTTGGTAAAAAAAAAATCCCAAGAAGTGTATATTGATTGATTTGTATGAAAGTTATAGCGTCTACAAGCTATGGTATATATACTATTTGTTTTTATTCTACTAATGACGGTGATCAGCGACTTATAGTGGGACTGTAATGGCGCAGTGGGCAATCTGACACTAACTGATGCTGGGTGGGAATCACCGTGATTGTGCGCAGCATGGAATTTGTGGGCGCGCCGTGTCCCAAACCTGATCTCAGTAAAGAGCCGATGACCCGGCTCTATACCCATGTGATTAGCTGTGTCCAATCACAGCTGATCACATGTAAACAAGGAAATGCCGTTTAACAGCTCTCCTCGCCTCACACTAACAGTGTGCGAGTAGAGGAGCGCCAATAAGTGGCATCTCATCACAGGGGAGACCTGTACAGATAATAAGGGCACTGATCATGAGTGCAGCCCCAACAGTGCCCAGCAGTGATGCCAGTCAGTGCCCATCGGTGATGCCAATCTGTGCCCATCAGTGATCCCAGTCAGTGCTGTCTTTTGGTGCCCATCCATGCCTGCTCATCAGTAGTGCCCATCAGTGTCGCCTATCTGTGCCGCCTATCATTGCCCATAAGTGTCGCCTATCAGTGCTCATCAGTGCTGCATATTAGTGCCTCCTCATCAGTGCCACCTAATCAGTACCCTTCAGTGCCATCTCATAAGTGCAGCCTCATCAGTGCCCATCAGTGAGGGAGAAAAATTACTTATTTACAACATTTTCTGACAGTAACTAAGAAAAACTGAGGCAGCAGCCAAAGGTGTAAACATGCCACAGTAGATATTAAACCCCCTGCTGCCTTTGGTGGGTGCTACAACCTGCCAATCAGGACCCATTTAGGTAAATGTATAAAAGAAACAAGGAGGGAGGTGCCTCTCTAAGTGTAGTATTAAAACAGTAACATTTATTGCAGAAGATTAAAAACACTTACAAGATATAAGTGGGAGTCATGCTCATAAATGGCAGTTTTTTGGAGTTTGGGTGTTTTTTTTTTAAAAGCCCATGAACTCCACTCTATGTTATCCTATGTGTCCATGCACACATGGAAGTTTTGGGACGTTTATCAGCAGTGGAGTTTATGGGCTGTTTTCTGAACGCCATAAAAGCGGGCTCAAGAGCAGTCCTGGAAACGCCAGACACCGGTAAAAGGTGTTAAACGAGGGTTAACTCTGTAAAAAGAGTGTTAAGTCTAGTTAGGCATTTCTCTGCCTCTATTCAAAATCAATGGTTCCCTATGGGAGCCCATTGATTTGACTAGAAGTTGCAACGCAAGTCGGATCATCATGATCCGACTTGCGGTGCGACTTGTGTGCTAAGGATGAAGGGGGGTTCCCCCTCGGACGATACCAGACCCTTCGGTCTGGTATGGATTTTAAGGGCAACCCCCTTCGCCGAAAAAACTGCGTGGGGGTCCCCCCAAAATCCATACCAGACCCTAATGCAAGCACGCTGCCCGGCCGGTCAGGAAAAGGGGTGGGAACGAGTGAGTGCCCCCCCTCCTGAACCGTACCAGGCCGTATGCCCTTAACATAGTTAGCTTTAAAAATTTCTACTGGTTACCAGTTTTTGAGATACCTCACATTTGCAGTCGTGACTTACATATGCAATCACTTCTGTGTGTTAGCATGGAGGGATGGGGCGCTTTACTTTTTTTTTTTTTTTGTAATTAATTTTATTAAATTTTTTTATTTTTTCACTGTCCCTTTAAAAAAATATCTGATCTCTTTTATTGCTGTCAGGAGGGATGTAAACATCCCTTGTGACAATAATAGGCAATGACAGGTACTCTTTATGGAGAGATCTGCGGTCTATAAGACCCCAAATCCCTCCTTTGCACTTAAAAGCATTCATAATGCAAAGTTTGGCTGTTTTGAATGCTGACATTTTTTTTTTTTAATTTGCCGCCTTTTATGCCACGTACACATGAGCAGATTTTCCTTGGATGTTTTTTCCGCCGGAGTTCCGCTCAGGCTTGGCTTGCATACACACGGTCACACAAAAGTTTGATGAACTTTCTAACAAGAACGCAGTGACGTACAACACTACGACGAGCCGAGAAAATTAAGTTCAATGCTTCCGAGCATGCGTCAAGTTGTTTCCGAGCATGCATAGGAATTTTGTGTGTCGGAATTGCTACAGACGATTGAAATTTCCGATCAAAACTTTTTCCGACCTAAAAATTGAGAACATGCTCTCAATCTTTTGCTGGAGGGAATTCGGCCAGCAAAAGTCCGATGGAGCATACACACGGTCGCATTTTCCGACAAAAATCTCTCATCGGTCTTTTGCTGGCCGAATTTCCAATCGTGTGTTTGTGGCATAAGTCTTCCGTAAACCAGAAGTGATGCCATGACATATCTTCCAGGTTACTGGATCCGAGACCCGATCAAAGCCGATTCCGACTTCATTCGGGCCTTGGGCCAGCCAGGGGATGGGCCGGCTGGTTGCTTGGGCCTCCCGGTGGTAGGGGAGAGCCCAGGCGAGCCATAGAAGGCGGAGGGAAGGGGGGGAGTCCCCTCCCGCTACTTGGGATGACAAACGAGTTGCTGAATCTTAGCCTCATCGGCTGTTATCCCAAGAAAGCTGACCGGGGTTAAAATGTCCACTGGCCGGGTGCGTGTGAATTCCTCACATGCACTGATGGACCGGACATTTAGCCGCGATGGGCCAGGTGCGGCCCACAGGCCGTAGGATGCCGACCCCTGCTGTAAATCCTCAGTGTATTACAGAAAGATACGTGAATACAAGGTGTTGCAATATTGTAAAAGTTACATGAAAACTTTATTTCTTAATTTCTTTCTTTGTTTTTTAGGAAATCCAATATGCAGTCAATTAGGTAAGAATAGTATAGAATTTAGAATCTCTACAAATTTGCTTGATAAATGTATAATGTATACAATATATTGGATGAACATCCAAATTCAAAAAACATTGGCATTAGAGTGATTGTAAAGACTTGTGTTTTTTTTTTTTTTTTATTTAACAAACATGTTATACTTACCTCTTCTGTGCAGTTGGTTTTGCACAGAGCAGCCCAGATCCTCCTCTTCTGGGGTCCCGTTTCGCTGCTCTTGCCCCCTCCCTCCTGTAGAGTGCCCCCACAGCAAGTAGCTTGCTATCAGGGCACCCGAGCCGAGCTACAGCTCTGTGTGTCTAATTAGACACATGGAGCTGCTGTACGACCCTGCCTCCTCTATCCCCTGATTGGCTAACTGACTTTGGTAGACCAGCGCCATAGCACTGCTGCTGTGTCTCAGCCAATCGGAAGGAGAGTCCTGGATGGCCGAGGCACTCATGGCCATCGCGGGACAGAGATGAGGTTTGGGTAAGTATTAGGGGTGCTGCTACACACAGAAGGCTTTTTATCTTAAAGCGGAGTTCCACCCAAAAATGGAACTTACGCTTTAAGCACTCCTCGCCCCCTTACATGCCACATTTGGCATGTAATTTTTTTTGAGGGGGGGAGTGGGGGCTTCATTAGGAGGGGGACTTCCTGTCCCACTTGCGCCTTCCACCCAGGGACCGCCTAGGCGACTCCTCCTTTTGCCTTAGGTGGCCCGTCCCTCTAGGCAATCTCCTGGGACACATGACAGGTCCCAGGAGATCGCCTGTCCACTCCGGGAGTGCACCGCGACTCGCGCATGTGCCGTACGTGCCCGGCCGTGAAGCCGAAAGCTGTCACGGCTGGGTGCCCAGAGTGGCAATGGAGGCGCCGGCCTAGAGGAGGGGGAGAGGAGCGACATCCCCTCTTGGCCGCATCGCTGAACCATGGAACAGGTAAGTGTCTGTTTATTAAAAGTCAGCAACTACACTTTTTGTAGCTGCTGACTTTTAATAAACATAAAAGGCCTGGAACTCCCCTTTAATGCATAGAATAAAAAATAAAACCTTCTGCCTTTACAACTCCTTTAAAGTGGTTGTAAACCCTTTACAACCACTTTATGCTACAGGTAAGCCTATATTAAGGCTTACCTGTAGCTACCCTGGATATCTCCTAAACCTGCACAGTTCAGGAGATATCCCCTGTCCCCTGCATGTGTCGCTGTCATTGGCACATGCGCACTAAAGCAAACTGAAGCAATGGCACGTATGTGCCGTTGCTTTAGTCAGTGTGCCGTTACCAGCGGCTCCCGCGCGCATGCCATTCGAACTAAGGAAAACAGGCAGTAGAGCCTTGCAACTTCACTGCCCATTTCCTACTGCGCATGTGAATGCCCAGCTGTGTTCTGGGACAGGCACAGTTCCCAGAACACAGCGCGCCCCATTCACCAGAAGACAACGCGAGGAGGAGAAGAATGAAGATCACCGCGGAGTAGGAAGTGGCAGATTAGGACGATCTGCCTAGCAACAGCCATTTCTGGTAAGTAAAAAAAAATTTTTTTTTTTTTTTCAATTTTTTTTTCAGATTTTTAGGAGCGTTTTTTTATGTAATTTTTTTTTTTTTTAGGGTGGACCTCCGCTTTAATATGGAGTTGTCCCTTCCATTTCCCCCTTTGGTGGCTATAACTGCCATCTGAGAAGGCTCTTCCCCCCCATTTTTGAATCACCCCAAAAGCCTGAAACCTGCATCAATGAGAATCCCTAAGTACTCACAAAATGACTCTTGTTGTCCCCCTTAAAGTGACCACAACCCAAACAGCTTTTAGGATCTATGCACCCTGCGCTCCTTTTGGACACCTTTTCTCCTTACAAGAGAAAGGCAGCTTACAAAAAAAACATGGTAAAAGCCATATTTTTATAAGTGTGTATATGTTCCCATGCATTTATGAGCGTTTGGTGTTAATGCATTCTGTTGGCCAGAATATTAATCTATTTTGGCCATTAAAATGCATAAATGCTTGGCATCCCAGTCTTAGTCCGTAGGGTTCAATATTGAGTTGGCCCACACTTTGCAGCTATAACAGCTTCAACTCTTCTGGGAAGGCTCTCCAAAAGGTTTAGGAGTGTGTCTATGGGAAATGTTTGACCATTCTTCCAGAAGCGCATTTGTGAGGTCAGGCACTGATGTGGACAAGAAGGCCTGGCTCACAGTCTCCAATTCCAGTGGTCATCAACCCTGTCCTCAGGACCCACTAACAGGCCAGGTTTGCAAGATAACTGAAATACAGCCTGTTATTGGGCCCTGAGGACAGGGTTGATGACCCCTGTCTAATTCATTCCAAAGGTGTTCTATCAGGTTGAGGTCAGGACTCTGTGCAGGCCAGTCAAGTTCCTTCACCCCAAAGTTGCTCATCCATGTCTTTATAGACCTTGCTTTGTGCACTGGTGCGCAGTAGGGTTGCCACCTTTTCTTCAAGCCAAACCCGAACACTTTAGAGGCGCAGGGCAAGGCACCCCAACCGCGGTGCGGTTTTCCCGCGATTGTCACCAGACAAATCGCGGGAAAATCACGTTAACAGAATTGTGGGATGCCTGTCACCCAAAAGAAGTTTTTGCTTTGTGATTGGGGTGCCATTATCCCCATTCTCTCCTATTTCAAATCTTATTCCCCTACCAGCACAAATCCTCCTCCCTCCAATACCCCCATGGCAGCTGACAGGGGGTATCACAGGACCCCAGTACACAGGGGGGTCCAGACAGCAGAGGGTTTGGAGTGGGGGACAACTACAGAGGAGGGGGTGCAAATACAGAGGATGAGGTGCAAATACAGAGGAGGGGGGCAATTAGAGGGGGCAAATACAGAGGAGGGGTGCAAATACAGAGGAGGGGGTAATTAGAGGGGGCAAATACAGAGGAGGGGGTGCAAATACAGAGAAGGGGAACAATTACAGAGAAGGGGGACAATTACAGAGGAAGAGGAGTGCAAATACAGGAGGAGGGGGTGACAAATACAGAGGAGGGGGTGACAAATACAGAGGAGGGGGTGACAAATACAGAGGAGGGGGTGGCAAATACAGAGGAGAGGGTGGCAAATACAGAGAAGGGGGGGGGAATTACAGAGAGGGGGGGGGAATTACAGAGAAGGGGAACAATTACAGAGAAAGGGGGACAATTACAGAGGAGGGGGTGCAAATACAGAGGAAGAGGATGCAAAGACAGAGGAGGACAGAGGAGGGGGTGACAAATACAGAGGAGGGGGTGGCAAATACAGGAGGAGGGGGTGGCAAATACAGGAGGAGGGGGTGACAAATACAGAGGAGGGGGAGGCAAATACAGGAGGAGGGGGTGACAAATACAGAGGAGGGGGAGGCAAATACAGAGGAGGGGGAGGCAAATACAGAGGAGGGGTGGCAAATTCAGAGGAGGGGGAGCAAATACAGAGGAGGGGTGCAAATACAGAGGAGGGGTGCAAATACAGAGGAGGGGTGCAAATACAGAGGAGGGGGAGGCAAATACAGAGGAGGGAGGGGCAAATACAGAGGAGGGGTGCAAATACAGAGGAGGGAGAGGCAAATTCAGAGGAGGGGGAGGCAAATTCAGAGGAGGGGGAGGCAAATACAGAGGAAGGGTGCAAATACAGGAGGAGGGGGAGGCAAATACAGAGGAGGGGAGGCAAATACAGAGGAGGGGAGGCAAATTCAGAGGAGGGGAGGCAAATTCAGAGGAGGGAGAGGCAAATTCAGAGGAGGGGGAGGCAAATACAGAGGAGGGGGGGGGATTACAGTGAAGGGGAACAATTACAGAGAAAGGGCACAATTACAGAGGAGGGGGTGCAAATACAGAGGAAGAGGATGCAAAGACAGAGGAGGACAGAGGAGGGGGTGACAAATACAGAGGAGGGGGTGACAAATACAGGAGGAGGGGGTGACAAATACAGGAGGAGGGGGTGGCAAATACAGGAGGAGGGGGTGGCAAATACAGGAGGAGGGGGTGGCAAATACAGGAGGAGGGGGTGACAAATACAGGAGGAGGGGGTGACAAATACAGGAGGAGGGGGTGACAAATACAGGAGGAGGGGGTGACAAATACAGAGGAGGGGGTGACAAATACAGAGGAGGGGGAGGCAAATACAGAGGAGGGGGCAAATACAGAGGGGGGGGGGGGGACACAGAGGAGTCAAAACATAAGAGAGAGAGGCGACAGGCAGCTGCTGGTGCAGAAGTTTTTAATAAAATAAATGCTTAAAAACAATCCACTTACTCCCCATGTCAGAGCTGTATATGTCAGTCTGTGAAGTCGGCTGTCCCATCCTCCCCTCCAATCAACGCTGCTGTTATCACTGGAGGAAACAGAGAGCCACGGGAAACTCATGTGAACTGTCAGCCTCTGATGATGGAGGTGTGGTTAAGCCTCCTGAATGCTCTGATTGGTCACAGCATCCCAGGTGACAGCTCACTGCAGTCTCCCCGCAGCTCTGTGTTATTGGCTTCCTCCTCAGAATGATAACAGCAGCGTTGATTGGAGGGGAGGATGGGACAGCCGACTTCACAGACTGACATATACAACTATGACATGGGGAGTGAGTGGATTGTTTTTAAGCATTTATTTTATTAAAAACGTCCGCACCAGCAGCTCTCTCCCTTATGTTTTGATTGCTCCCCCTGCCCGCCGCTACAATCCCCCTGCTGTCCGGGACCCCCTGTGTGCTAGGGCTTGTAAAAGGTGGCCCCATGGTACCCCCTGTGAGCTGGAAATGGTGTCCGGGTGTGAGGCAGAGGGAAACCCGGGCACAGCCTCCTAAACCCGTACTGTCCGGGTCAAAACCGGACAGGTGGCAACCCTAGTGCGCAGTCATGTTGAAACAGGAAGGGGCCATCCTCAAACTGTTTACACAAAATTGGGAGCATGAGATTGTCCAAAATGCCTTAAGAGTTCCCAAGCCCAACCCCTGAAAAACAACCCCACACCATAATACCCCCCTCCACCAAATAATTCGGACTATGATTTGGTTCCAAATCCGCTTACACCTACAACATTTCAAGGAGCGAGATGCCTGATTGACAGTGCTTGTGTTGTGCTCTATGCACTTTACAGCCACAAGCACTAGATGTGGACATCTCCTGTTGACTGACCATCAGCAGGGTCTACTAAGGATTTAGAACATTTCCATACCTCCCAACTTTTTGAGATGGGAATGAGGGGCACCTATAAGCAAAAGTATGCAGGCATAGGACACACACCTTACCACACCCCCTTAAAGGATGATTGTATAAAAAAAAAAAACAAGATTGGTTACACCCACAAGTGCTTTTTTTTTATCTCTACTATTCCTTTATCTTTGGCTTTTGGAATTTACAAATGCAGCAATTTAGAAATCAGATGAAAGGGTTAGAGCTGGAAAACACTTTTTGATAGATAAAAAGTGCATTTTATATACATCTATATAGATCAGATCAAAATGAGGAGGAATGAGGAGGAATGAGGGACAGAGGGACATGGTTCCAATTCAGGGACAGTCCCGCAAAATCAGGGACAGTTGGGAGCTATGCATATCACAGTGTAATGAAGTTATAAAGAGGTGAAATGTCAGTGTGGGCACAGACTGCAGAGCTGGATCACGTGTCATCCCTCCTGGAAACGGACATGGAGTTGTGTGAGTAAAAAAATGACTATCACACCTGAGCAATTTTCCGCTTGAAGCTTGTAGCTCTAAAACACTCAACAAGCCAAATCCCATTCATTTCAATAGCCCCTGTTCACATCTGAGCATTCTGTCGGCTGAAGAAAAATGCCTGTTGCTCAAAAAAGTACATCAGATTCTTTTTGGCAGATTACAGGCGTTTTTGGCCCCATAGACTTTAATAGAAACGCCTGATTTGAGTGTTCTACGAGTGTTTTGTCACACATTTTCTGCTGAAACAGCAGCTCTCCACCCCTAATCCCCCCCCCCCCCCCAGTTTATTGGCTAAACAAATATGCCTGAAGCTGTAAAGCACTTGTAATACACTTCTAAAAACGCTCAAAACTCTCAAATAAAAACGGCAGTAAATCGCTACGCTCAGGTTTGAATGCAGCCTTAATTGGAGAACCAAATATACCACATTTTACAGTATTATAGAAAGTTAAGGTAATACAAGCTGTAAAACTTACATGTAAACTATTTTTTGTTTGCAGAATTCATGTTATTACCCCCAAAAGGTAAGAGTCATATAGAAAATAGCATCTATGCAAATCTGCTTAATAAATGTATACAGCATAATCAGGGTTGGACCTCCAATTCCAAATATTATTTCTGACCACATAACATAGTTATACGGCGGTGGAGTGGGTCTCCTGTGCCGGATCACATACCTAGTATGCAGTTGCAGCCAGTGCTCAATTATTTGGGAGGGGGGAGCGCAAATTAACGGCACTTCAACCCCCCACCCCGGACAGGAAGGCAGTGATTTCCCCTTCCCCCCATGCAGGCTCAGACAGGAATGCAGTGACCCCCCCCCCCATCGCGGGCAATGGAATGTGGTGATCGACCCCCTCAGGAGACGGACGGGAATGCAGTGATCGACTCCCCCGACGGAAGATGGACGGACAGCGGCAAACAGAGGCGTAAGCCGACATGGTGAAAATGAGCCGGCCCGTTGCTTCTACTCCCGGCCAAACAGAAAGTGCATCGAATGCATTAAGGTGAAAAAACTTTTACCTTTACAACCTCTTTAACAACCAGCTATTCACTGAACTCTGATTGGGAAAAGCTTTGCTCAATCAGGGCTTAAAATGCACCATGCAGCACGTGGGTACAAAGGACATATAGCACTTTGTCCCATCTTTCTAGTAGGTGTAGAAGCCAAAGTCCATTATGTGACAATAAAGAGGAAGGAGACACATCTTACACAAGTGATTGCCTTGATGCTTGACTAGACCCATTGGGGTCTATTTTGGAGGTGAGCGGCTAGAAGCACATTGGGTGTGGATTATTATAAGGGATCTGCAAGTCATTGTCACATTCAGGCTGGGTTCACACTGCTGCGCTGTGATATGTTGCAAATTTGTTCCGTTTTCTTGTCCTGTGTGAGGCGCGATTTTACTGCAAATTACAGGAGTTGGACACAGCTGCAATTGATGTTCTAGCCAATGGAATCATGTTAATGTCTAATGTAAAGAAAAAAAAGGTGTTAACTTCCTGTGTACTTCCTGTTTTTTGTGGAGAGTACTGTCGTGGAATTGACACATATCTGAACCAACAATGCGATTCCAGAACGATTTACATTGATGTCTATGGAGACTAAATTCACAACGCTGTAAACTCGCACAAGACCCTTTTTAAGTGTGAACGGGGCCTTAATCACATGGATACTTTTATCTTCTACTCCCTCGTTTTTGCATTAATTTGCACAGTTGAAGAGACTATGAATTATTTATGAAATTGTATGCACAGTTTTGAACTACCGTTTACTGCACAGTTGCACTTTAACTTTATAGTAGTCATAATACATTATTAGTAGTACTTTATATTATGTTTATTTAGCACTTTTATTTTTTGTGGCATTTACATTTATTGGAAATTTCTGAGTGTTTTTACAGTATATAGCGCTGCTATATAATTATATAATTGTTATAATTTACAATGCCATCATGCCTCTAGGAGTGTGATTGTTAGGGTCTTGCAATGTCTCATGGGACTTGTAGTTTCTAAACAGCTGAAGGGCCGAGGTTGCCTACCCCTGTCCTACACCATAGTGGTCATCCTATTGGTAAATGTCAATGGTCATTGTTCTGGGGCATATCCATTCAGTCTTCTTCCAGAACATTTTTTTATAAGCACCCCTACTTAAGTGAGATCCATGTTTAACCACTTCAATACTGGGCACTGTCGCCCCTTTCCTTCCCAGGCCAATTTTCAGCTATCAGCGCTTCCACACTTTCAATAAGAATTGCGCGGTCATGCTACACTGTACCCAAATACATTTTTTATCATTTTGTTCACACAAATTGAACTTTCTTTTGATGGTATTTATTCACAAATCCATTTTTTTAATTTAACATTTTGAAAAAAAATTATATTTTCTACTTTCATTTTTAAAGAAATCCAATAAAATCTAATTTTGACATAAATGTAAGCCAAAATGTATTCTGTGTCTTTGGTAAAAAAAATCCTGTTAAGTGTATAATAATTGGTTTGTGTGATCACGGACATATGTACACAGATGATCATTGGGACATATGATTTTACTGTTTCATATGTGTGGGACAGGTGTTTTTACTGTGTGGGGACATGTGTGTGGACACAATGTTTTGGGGACACAATTTTGGGGACTTTGTGTGGGGACACTGGGCCGGTAATCAATCTGTAAAAAGCTGTAAAAAACAGCTCATACTCATACTCACTGATCACCGGCTGGCTGCAGCGATCCGCTCTCCTCTCCTCAATGACAACTTCCGTGTGAGGAGAAGAGGGCCGAACGCCTAGCAACCAGCTCTCTATTTACATCATGTGATTGGACACGGCCATCATGAGATCAGGAGGGCCAATCACAGAGCCCTCCTGCCGATCTGGGATGTGCCGTGTCCGGGTAACACGCGTGATCCCCCTTCTTCTAAAGGCCGTTCCTGAACGTCCACTCAGAAGGAGGAAGCGCCCACGCGGCCATATATGTGCAGTGGCCGGGTTAAAACCCATCTGAGGCAACAATAAAATAGTAGTCCCGTATTTTGTTACTCTCAATTGCAAAAAAATACAAGAGAGAATAAACCCCTCACCCTCCATTACTGTACCTAGATCCTCAGTGTATTATAGAAAGTTAAGGTAATACAAGCTGTTGTAAAACTTAAATATAAACCATACATTTTTTTATTTTTATTTTTAGAAGCACCTCCAAAAGCAGGTAAGAGTCATATTTCAAATCTCCTACACAGAACTTTGCCTCCTGGAAGTAAATAAGCACTCAAATCACATACAATTCTACAGTAAGTAGCTGCTGCTTTGTTTAAACCAATGTAATACTTATATCAGAGTAAAAATATCTAAAACCACTCCAGCAGCACTTAACCTAATATAGAAGTTGAAAGGAGGTAGAGGCTTGTCTTGATGGCTGTAATTTGACTTTCTGTTGGAACAATAAATTACGTTGGATCGTTTTGGTGCTGTGCAGCCTTTTCTTCTTTTTCCAGGTTATCTTCTAAGATTGCCCTGTATTTGGCTCCATCCATCTTCCCATCAATTCTGACCAGCTTCCCTGTCCCTGCTTAAGAAAAGCGTCCCCACAACATGATCCTACCACCACCATGTTTCACGGTGGGGATGGTGTGTTCAGGGTGATGTGCAGTGTTATGCCGCATACACACGGCCGGAATTTCCGATGGAAACAGTCCGATGGGAGCTTTTCATCGGATTTTCCAACTGTGTGTATGCCCATTGGTCTTTTTCTGTCGGCATTTCTGACGGACTTTGGATTGAGAGCCTTTTCTTAATTTTTCAGACGGAAAACCTTTCTATCGGATTTTCCGATCGTGTGTATGCAATTCCGACATGCAAAATTTCCGACGCATGCTCGGAAGCATTAAACTTCCCTTTTATAGTACCGTCGAACCTGTTGTATGTTGCGGTGTTATTGACGGTCGGAATTTGGTGTGACCGTGTGTAGGCAAGACAGTTTGAGCGAAATTCCATCGGAATTCCGACGGGAAAACCATCAGAGCTTTTTCCGACGAGAATTTCCGATCGTGTGTACGCAGCATTAGTTTTCTGCCACGCGTTTTTTTTCCTTTAGACCAAAAAGTCAAATTTGACCAGAGCACCTTCTTCCACATGGAACAGAGAATCTTTGGATTGGCTTCGGATCAGGTAGGTTGACGCGTTTCACACTATGGAAGTGGTTTTGACAAAGCACTTCCATAGTGTGAAACGCGTCAACCTACCTGCATTTCTCCTGCCTGTACTCATCCAGTGCTTTTAATATTTATGCTTCAATAAAGACTTTCTAATTTTCTTTCTGTGTGGGTGTGCGGCCAATCCGAAGATTCTCTGTTCCATGATTTCTGCTGCAGAGGCAGGGTGTGCTGTCCTACACCATAGTGGTCATCCTATTGGTAAATGTCAATGGTCATTGTTCTGGGGCATATCCATTCAGTCCTCTTCCAGAACATTTTTTTCATAAGCACCCCCTACTTCAATGAGATCCATGTTTAACCAATTCAATACTGGGCACTGTCGCCCCTTTCCTTCCCAGGCCAATTTTCAGCTATCAGCGCTCTCACACTTTCAATAAGAATTGCGCGGTCATGCTACACTGTACCCAAATAAATTTTTTATCATTTTGTTCACACAAATTGAACTTTCTTTTGATGGTATTTATTCACAAATCTGTTTTTTTTTTTTTTTTGCCATATAAGCGAAAAAAGAGCGAACATTTTGAAAAAAAATAATATTTTCTACTTTCATTTTTAAAGAAATCCAATAAAATCAAATTTTGACATAAATGTAAGCCAAAATGTATTCTGTGTCTTTGGTAAAAAAAATCCTGTTAAGTGTATAATAATTGGTTTGTGTGATCACGGACATATGTACGCAGATGATAATGTACAGATGTGCGCAGATGATCACAGACATATGTGTGCAGATGATCATTGGGACATATGATTTTACTGTTTCATATGTGTGGGACAGGTGTTTTTACTGTGTGGGGACATGTGTGTGGACACAATGTTTTGGGGACACAATTTTGGGGACTTTGTGTGGGGACACTGGGCCGGTAATCAATGTGTAAAAAGCTGTAAAAAAAACAGCTCATACTCATACTCACTGATCACCGGCTGGCTGCAGCGATCCGCTCTCCTCTCCTCAATGACAACTTCCTTGTGAGGAGAAGAGAGCCGATCGCCTAGCAACCAGCTCTCTATTTACATCATGTGATTGGACACGGCCATCATGAGATCAGGAGGGCCAATCACAGAGCCCTCCTGCCGATCTGGGATGCACCGTATCCGGGTAACACGCGTGATCCCCCTTCTTCTGAAGGCCGTTCCTGAACGTCCACTCAGAAGGAGGAAGCACCCACCCGGCCATATATGTGCAGTGGCCGGGTTAAAACCCATGTGAGGTAACAATAAAATAGTAGTCCCGTATTTTGTTACTCTCAATTGCAAAAAAATACAAGAGAGAATAAACCCCTCACCCTCCATTACTGTACCTAGATCCTTAGTGTATTATAGAAAGTTAAGGTAATACAAGCTTAAACTTAAATGTAAACTCTACTTTTTTTTTTTTTTTTAGCAGCACCTCCAAAAGCAGGTAAGAGTTATATTTCAAATCTCCTACACAGAACTTTGCCTCCTGGAAGTAAATAAGCACTCAAATCACATACAATTCTACAGTAAGTAGCTGCTGCTTTGTTTAAACCAATGTAATACTTATATCAGAGTTAAAATATCTAAAACCACTCCAGCAGCACTT
This sequence comes from Lithobates sylvaticus, assembly GCA_028564925.1. Classification (NCBI taxonomy): domain Eukaryota; kingdom Metazoa; phylum Chordata; class Amphibia; order Anura; family Ranidae; genus Lithobates; species Lithobates sylvaticus. The sequence continues at coordinate 70,931,756 of CM053029.1, forward strand.
AACCTAATATAGAAGTCGAAAGGAGGTAGAGGCTTGTCTTGATGGCTGTGATTTGACTTTCTGTTGGAACAATAAATTACGTTGGATCGTTTTGGTGCTGTGCAGCCTTTTCTTCTTTTTCCAGGTTTTCTTCTAAGATTGCCCTGTATTTGGCTCCATCCATCTTCCCATCAATTCTGACCAGCTTCCCTGTCCCTGCTTAAGAAAAGCGTCCCCACAACATGATCCTACCACCACCATGTTTCACGGTGGGGATGGTGTGTTCAGGGTGATGTGCAGTGTTATGCCGCATACACACGGCCGGAATTTCCGATGGAAACAGTCCGATGGGAGCTTTTCATCGGATTTTCCAACTGTGTGTATGCCCATTGGTCTTTTTCTGTCGGCATTTCTGACGGACTTTGGATTGAGAGCCTTTTCTTAATTTTTCAGACGGAAAACCTTTCTATCGGATTTTCCGATCGTGTGTATGCAATTCCGACATGCAAAATTTCCGACGCATGCTCGGAAGCATTAAACTTCCCTTTTATAGTACCGTCGAACCTGTTGTATGTTGCGGTGTTATTGACGGTCGGAATTTGGTGTGACCGTGTGTAGGCAAGACAGTTTGAGCGAAATTCCATCGGAATTCCGACGGGAAAACCATCAGAGCTTTTTCCGACGAGAATTTCCGATCGTGTGTACGCAGCATTAGTTTTCTGCCACGCGTTTTTTTTCCTTTAGACCAAAAAGTCAAATTTGACCAGAGCACCTTCTTCCACATGGAACAGAGAATCTTTGGATTGGCTTCGGATCAGGTAGGTTGACGCGTTTCACACTATGGAAGTGGTTTTGACAAAGCACTTCCATAGTGTGAAACGCGTCAACCTACCTGCATTTCTCCTGCCTGTACTCATCCAGTGCTTTTAATATTTATGCTTCAATAAAGACTTTCTAATTTTCTTTCTGTGTGGGTGTGCGGCCAATCCGAAGATTCTCTGTTCCATGATTTCTGCTGCAGAGGCAGGGTGTGCTGTCCTACACCATAGTGGTCATCCTATTGGTAAATGTCAATGGTCATTGTTCTGGGGCATATCCATTCAGTCCTCTTCCAGAACATTTTTTTCATAAGCACCCCCTACTTCAATGAGATCCATGTTTAACCAATTCAATACTGGGCACTGTCGCCCCTTTCCTTCCCAGGCCAATTTTCAGCTATCAGCGCTCTCACACTTTCAATAAGAATTGCGCGGTCATGCTACACTGTACCCAAATAAATTTTTTATCATTTTGTTCACACAAATTGAACTTTCTTTTGATGGTATTTATTCACAAATCTGTTTTTTTTTTTTTTTTGCCATATAAGCGAAAAAAGAGCGAACATTTTGAAAAAAAATAATATTTTCTACTTTCATTTTTAAAGAAATCCAATAAAATCAAATTTTGACATAAATGTAAGCCAAAATGTATTCTGTGTCTTTGGTAAAAAAAATCCTGTTAAGTGTATAATAATTGGTTTGTGTGATCACGGACATATGTACGCAGATGATAATGTACAGATGTGCGCAGATGATCACAGACATATGTGTGCAGATGATCATTGGGACATATGATTTTACTGTTTCATATGTGTGGGACAGGTGTTTTTACTGTGTGGGGACATGTGTGTGGACACAATGTTTTGGGGACACAATTTTGGGGACTTTGTGTGGGGACACTGGGCCGGTAATCAATGTGTAAAAAGCTGTAAAAAAACAGCTCATACTCATACTCACTGATCACCGGCTGGCTGCAGCGATCCGCTCTCCTCTCCTCAATGACAACTTCCTTGTGAGGAGAAGAGAGCCGATCGCCTAGCAACCAGCTCTCTATTTACATCATGTGATTGGACACGGCCATCATGAGATCAGAAGGGCCAATCACAGAGCCCTCCTGCCGATCTGGGATGCACCGTATCCGGGTAACACGCGTGATCCCCCTTCTTCTGAAGGCCGTTCCTGAACGTCCACTCAGAAGGAGGAAGCGCCCACCCGGCCATATATGTGCAGTGGCCGGGTTAAAACCCATGTGAGGCAACAATAAAATAGTAGTCCCGTATTTTGTTACTCTCAATTGCAAAAAAATACAAGAGAGAATAAACCCCTCACCCTCCATTACTGTACCTACAGTGGTGTGAAAAAGTGTTTGCCCCCTTCCTCATTTCCTGTTCCTTTGCATGTTTGTCACACTTAAGTGTTTCGGAACATCAAACCAATTTAAACAATAGTCAAGGACAACACAAGTAAACACAAAATGCAATTTGTAAATGAAGGTGTTTATTATTAAAGGTGAAAAAAAATCCAAACCATCATGGCCCTGTGTGAAAAAGTGATTGCCCCCCTTGTTAAAACATACTATAACTGTGGTTGTCCACACCTGAGTTCAATTTCTCTAGCCACACCCAGGCCTGATTATTGCCACACCTGTTCACAATCAAGGCATCACTTAAATAGGAGCTGCTTGACACAGTAAGGTCCACCAGAAGATCCTTAAAAGCTACACATCATGCCGAGACCCAAAGAAATTCAGGAACAATTGAGAAAGAAAGTAATTGAGATCTATCAGTCTGGAAAGGGTTATAAAGCCATTTCCAAAGCTTTGGGAATCCAGCGAACCACAGTGAGAGCCATTATCCACAAATGGCGAAGACATGGAACAGTGGTGAACCTTCCCAGGAGTGGCCGGCCGCCCAAAATTACCCCAAGAGAGCAGCGACTACTCATCCAAGAGGTCACAAAAGACCCCACAACAACGTCCAAGGAACTGCAGGCCTCACTTGCCTCAGTTAAGGTCAGCGTTCATGCCTCCACCATCAGGAAAAGACTGGGCAAAAATGGCCTGCATGGCAGAGTTCCAAGGAGAAAACCACTGCTGAGCAAAAAGAACATCAAAGCTCGTCTCAATTTCTCCACAACACATCTTGATGATCCCCAAGACTTTTGGGACAACATTCTGTGGACCGATGAGACAAAAGTGGAACTCTTTGGAAGGTGTGTGTCCAAGTATATCTGGCGTAGAAGGAACACTGCATTTCAGAAAAAGAACATTATACCAACAGTAAAATATGGTGGTGGTAGTGTGATGGTCTGGGGCTGTTTTGCTGCTTCAGGACCTGGAAGACTTGCCGTGATAAAAGGAACTATGAATTCTGCTGTCTACCAAGAGATCCTGAAGGAGAATGTCCGACCATCTGTTCATGTACTCAAGCTGAAACGAACTTGGGTTCTGCAGCAGGACAATGATCCTAAACACACCAGCAAGTCCACCACCGAATGGCTGAAGAAAAACAAAATGAAGACTTTGCAGTGGCCTAGCCAAAGTCCTGACCTGAATCCTATTGAGATGTTGTGGTATGACCTTAAAAAGGCCGTTCATGCTCGAAAACCCTCTAATGTAACTGAATTAGGACAATTCTGCAAAGATGAGTGGGCCAAAATTCCTCCAGGACGCTGTAAAAGCCTCATTGCACGTTATCGCAAACGCTTGGTTGCAGTTGTTGCTGCTAAGGGTGGCCCAACCAGTTATTAGGTTTAGGGGGCAATCACTTTTTCACACAGGGCCATGATGGTTTGGATTTTTTTTCACCTTTAATAATAAACACCTTCATTTACAAATTGCATTTTGTGTTTACTTGTGTTGTCCTTGACTATTGTTTAAATTGGTTTGATGTTCCGAAACACTTAAGTGTGACAAACATGCAAAGGAACAGGAAATGAGGAAGGGGGCAAACACTTTTTCACACCACTGTAGATCCTTAGTGTATTATAGAAAGTTAAGGTAATACAAGCTTAAACTTAAATGTAAACTCTACTTTTTTTTTTTTTTTTTTAGCAGCACCTCCAAAAGCAGGTAAGAGTTATATTTCAAATCTCCTACACAGAACTTTGCCTCCTGGAAGTAAATAAGCACTCAAATCACATACAATTCTACAGTAAGTAGCTGCTGCTTTGTTTAAACCAATGTAATACTTATATCAGAGTAAAAATATCTAAAACCACTCCAGCAGCACTTAACCTAATATAGAAGTTGAAAGGAGGTAGAGGCTTGTCTTGATGGCTGTGATTTGACTTTCTGTTGGAAGAATAAATTACGTTGGATCGTTTTGGTGCTGTGTAGCCTTTTCTTCTTTTTCCAGGTTTTCTTCTAAGATTGCCCTGTATTTGGCTCCATCCATCTTCCCATCAATTCTGACCAGCTTCCCTGTCCCTGCTTAAGAAAAGCATCCCCACAACATGATCCTACCACCACCATGTTTCACGGTGGGAATGGTGTGTTCAGGGTGATGTGCAGTGTTATGCCGCGTACACACGCCCGGAATTTCCGATGGAAACAGTCCGATGGGAGCTTTTCATTGGATTTTCCAACCGTGTGTATGCCCATTGGTCTTTTTCTGTCGGCATTTCTGACGGACTTTGGATTGAGAGCCTGTTCTTAATTTTTCAGACGGAAAACCTTTCTATCGGATTTTCCGATCGTGTGTATGCAATCCCGACATGCAAAATTCCGACGCATGCTCGGAAGCATTAAACTTCCCTTTTATAGTGCCGTTGAACCTGTTGTATGTTGCGGTGTTATTGACGGTGGGAATTTGGTGTGACCGCGTGTAGGCAAGACAGTTTGAGCGAAATTCCATCGGAATTCCAACGGGAAAACCATCAGAGCTTTTTCCGACGAGAATTCCGATCGTGTGTACGCGGCATTAGTTTTCTGCCACGCGTTTTTTTTCCTTTAGACCAAAAAGTCAAATTTGACCAGAGCACCTTCTTCCACATGGAACAGAGAATCTTTGGATCGGCTTCGGATCAGGTAGGTTGACGCGTTTCACACTATGGAAGTGGTTTTGACAAAGCACTTCCATAGTGTGAAACGCGTCAACCTACCTGCATTTCTCCTGCCTGTACTCATCCAGTGCTTTTAATATTTATGCTTCAATGAAGACTTTCTAATTTTCTTTCTGTGTGGGTGTGCTGCCAATCCGAAGATTCTCTGTTCCATGATTTCTGCTGCAGAGGCAGGGCGTGCTGTCCTACACCATAGTGGTCATTCTATTGGTAAATGTCAATGGTCATTGTTCTGGGGCATATCCATTCAGTCCTCTTCCAGAACATTTTTTTTATAAGCACCCCCTACTTCAATGAGATCCATGTTTAACCACTTCAATACTGGGCACTGTCGCCCCTTTCCTTCCCAGGCCAATTTTCAGCTATCAGCGCTCTCACACTTTCAATAAGAATTGCGCGGTCATGCTACACTGTACCCAAATTAATTTTTTATCATTTTGTTCACACAAATTGAACTTTCTTTTAATGGTATTTATTCACAAATCAGTTTTTTATTTTTTGCGATATAAGCGAAAAAAGAGCGAACATTTTGAAAAAAAATTATATTTTCTACTTTCATTTTTAAAGAAATCCAATAAAATCTAATTTTGACATAAATGTAAGCCAAACTGTATTCTGCTACATGTCTTTGGTAAAAGAAATCCTGTTAAGTGTATAAGATGGTTTGTGTGATCACGGACATATGTACGCAGATGATCATGTACAGATGTGCGCAGATGATCACAGACATATGTGTGCAGATGATCATTGGGACATATGATTTTACTGTTACATGTGTGTGGGACAGGTGTTTTTACTGTGTGGGGACATGTGTGTGGGGACAATGTTTTGGGGACACAATTTTGGGACTTTGTGTGGGGACACTGGGCCGGTAATCAGTGTGTAAAAAGCTGTAAAAAAAACAGCTCATACTCATACTCACTGATCACCGGCTGGCTGCAGCGATCCGCTCTCCTCAATGACAACTTCTGTGTGAGGAGAAGAGAGCCGATCGCCTAGCAACCAGCTCTCTATTTACATCATGTGATTGGACATGGCCATCATGAGATCAGGAGGGCCAGTCACAGAGCCCTCCTGCCGATCGGGGATGCGGCGTGTCCGGTTAACACGAGCGCATTGGGATCGTGCCACTGCACACACGCGCGATCCACCTTCTTCTGAAGGCCATTCCTGAACGTCCACTCGGAAGGAGGAAGCGCCCACCCGGCCATATATGTGCAGTGGCCGGGTTAAAACCCATGTGAGGCAACAATAAAATAGTAGTCCCGTATTTTGTTACTCTCAATTGCAAAAAAATACAAGAGAGAATAAACCCCTCACCCTCCATTACTGTACCTAGATCCTTAGTGTATTATAGAAAGTTAAGGTAATACAAGCTGTTGTAAAACTTAAATGTAAACTATATATATATTTTTTTTTTTTAGAAGCACCTCCAATAACAGGTAAGAGTCATATTTCAAATCTCCTACACAGAACTTTGCCCTCCTGGAAGTAAATAAGCACTCAAATCACATACAATTCTACAGTAAGTAGCTGCTGCTTTGTTTAAACCAATGTAATACTTATATCAGAGTAAAAATATCTAAAATCACTCCAGCAGCACATAATCTAATACTTACCTAATATAGAAGTCGAAAGGAGGTAGAGGCTTGTCTTGATGGCTGTGATTTGACTTTCTGTTGGAACAATAAATCACGTTGGATCGTTTTGGTTTTTCTTCTTTTTCCAGGTTTTCTTCTAAGATTGCCCTGTATTTGGCTCCATCCATCTTCCCATCAATTCTGACCAGCTTCCCTGTCCCTGCTTAAGAAAAGCGTCCCCACAACATGATCCTACCACCACCATGTTTCACGGTGGGGATGGTGTGTTCAGGGTGATGTGCAGTGTTATGCCGCATACACACGGCTGAATTTCCGATGGAAACAGTCCGATGGGAGCTTTTCATCGGATTTTCCAACCGTGTGTATGCCCATCAGTCTTTTTCTGTCGGCATTTCCGACGGACTTTTTCCTGCTCTCAAATTTTCCGACAACAAAGTCCGATCGTACTTTTTCCGATCGTGTGTAGAGAATTCCGACGGACAAAGTGCCACGCATGCTCAGATCAAATTACGAGACCAGAGCTATTGGCTACTAGCCTCTACATAGTCCCGTCGTACGCAACGAACATCACCACGTTCAGAATGATCGTATTTTCCCACAACTTTGTCCGACCGTGTGTATGCAACACCAGTGTCGGTCAAAAACCGTCGGAAAAAATCAGACGGATTTTGTGGTCGCAATTTACGACCGCGTGTACGGGGCATTATAGTTGTCCTGTGGACAGATTCTCCCACCTGAGTTGTGGATCTCTGCAAATCCTCCAGAGTTACCATGGGCCTCTTAGCTGCTTCTCTGATTAATGCTCTCCTTGCCATGTCTTGGTAGGTTTGCAGTTGTGCCATACTCTTTCCATTTTTGGATGATGGAGTGAACAGTGCTCCGTGAGATGTTCAAAGCTTGAGATATTTCTTTATAACCTAACCCTGCTTTAAACTTCTCCACCACTTTATCCCTGACCTGTCTGGTGTGTTCCTTGGCCTTCATGATGCAGTTTGTTCACTAAGGTTCTCTAACAAACCTCTGGGGGCTTCACAGAACAGCTGTATTTATACTGGGATTACCACTTCAATACAGGGCATTTCCCCCCTTTCTGCCCAGGACAATTTTCAACGTTTCAGCGCTGTCGCACTTTGACTGACAATTGTGCGGTCATGTAACACTGTAGTCAAACTTCATTTTTTATCATTCTCTTCCCGCAAATACAGCTTTGTTTTTTATGTTTTATCAGGTTTTTTTTAACTTGGATGGGAGATTATGGGCTGCCCATAAACAAAACTTCAGGGATATCATTCTATATACAGCCTATATACATTCTCCTTCACTTCCCACCTGCACACACTTGCTTGCTCCAGCTGAATCATTCATAGAAGAATCTGATAGGCTCCCAGTCAGATTGTAGCGATTAAAGAGGGTATAAGTGCAGTGCAAACAGAAACATACCAAAACGTTGGTGAACAACAAATCCCAGAATATAATTTTCTTCAAAAAATTTATTATGAGAAAAAGTCCAGATAATTAGTGAACAACAAGTCGCAGAAAGCCTTCACCAGTGATGTTAAATCCACAAAAGGTGACAGTCCCTCCGCCTCCGGTCTTATTATCTACTCTCACCTCAAAGCATGGACTCCTGAACTAACAGGTAGTCATGCAAGCAGATCCCAATATACCAAATGGGTTAAAACAGATCGCACTCTTATCTCCAGACTCCTCAGAACCAAATGCGGACATCTGACCATAAATGATAAAAAAACAGGAACAGATGTAAGTGCTCACTGTATGTTTAATAAAGTTATAAATGTGTCCAAACACGGACTACTCACATTTCAGTAGTTTGGTACAGGCATAAAAAACACAAACATGTGTCAAACAGATTCCGAAGGGCATCAGCGGGTGACGTCATAGGCAACCTTCCCCCGTACGTGTTAGGTTCCTGTGAACTTCCTCAGATTGTAGCAATTGTAGCGAAAGCCCTTTACAGGCAGGGACCGGAAGGCCCCTTGTAGTGTTGCAAAAATGTTAGTGAAACAGCTTGACACTTTTCCTGAGGTGGCCACGGATCCCAGCACCACCTCTTTAGGCATTGCCAACCCACCTGGCTGAAGCTGCCCCTTTTCACCAGCCTGCCTGGCTGACTCTCAGGAGACGTCTCAGGGAAGAATGAAGACTTAAGCACACCGCTGTCTTTAGAGAGACTGGCTACATGTGGCAGTCTCTCCCCTCGTTGGCCCCGAACAGTGTTGATTGCTCTTTCTGTCCTCTTTTGCTCCTGTGCCTCCAGGAAGGACTTCCTCCCATGTGTTATGGCAGTATCCTTCCAGCACTCGCGCCCCGGCCCAAGGTCACCCCCCCAGACTAAGTGGCACCCCTGAGGGCCACTGACAGCCTCCTCAACACTGTATCTCTGTCTTCTATCCGACTGTCCTGCTGGCATGGCTCATGTCTATGAGGTGGACTCAGTCCCCTGCCAGCCCACTACTGGGGATTGACTGAGGCTTCATAAATTTTTATGGCATCCCCTCCTAACTCCCACCCTTCAGTTCTAGAAGATTCTACAATCTTCCAGACCAGGGGGAAGTGCCAGATAGAGCTTCCAGATGAGTCATCCAGCCCTAACCTCTAATAAACCCTGACCCAATTAAGACTCACTGGCTTAAATGTGTGTCAAAGTATATTTTGGCCTACACTGCCTTCTAGCACACACTAGAGGGTGCTACACATAGTTATATAGTTAGTCTGGCCTAAATAGACACAAGTCCATCTATTTTAACCAATAAAAGACCAAAAAATAAATAAATCATACAATCCTATATACACAATCCTATACCCACAGTTGATCCCAAGGTGATCTATGCCCGGAAGTGGGAGCAAATACCTGTATTACACAGGTATCTGCTCCTGTCTCCCCCCTGAAAGGTGTCAAATGTGACACCGGAGGGGGGAGGATTCCAAAACGTGGAAGTTCCATTTTTAAATGGAAATCCACTTTAATAATTGTGATTTAAAATATTTAAAACCTAAGTGCTGCCAAAATCATAAACAAAACAAAAATCAGCACAAGGGACATAACTTCCAAGAAGTAGGATGTTTTTCTTGTGCTGACTCCTCTACTGTTAGTGAAAATCTTCCTCCATCCTGCCTGCCCCCTCCTTCCCTCCACCGTAATCTTCTGGTGTGGCAGGAGTTAACATCACTAAAGGGCTGTCACAAGCTTTCATCAAGCCCAAAAATGCCTGCCCTTTTTGCCTAGCCCCCCTCATTCAGAAAAGCCATATTATAGCTTCTATCAATGAAACAAGATCTCTGAATGGAGGATGGGTGGATCATTGATAGTTCCGCCCCCTCCATTAGGAGATCATGTTAAATGAATAGAAGTTGTAGTATGGCTTCTATGAACGGGGCAGCTAGACAGAAGATTTTCACTAACAGAAATGGAATCAGCACAAGGAACACATCCTAATCACTACTCTACTCACACTACTACCACTACTCACAGTTTGTGATTTTTGCTCCACTTAGGCTTCAGGTAGGGTTCTGTACAAGTAGTGATGATCACGTTTTGAAAACCCTAACTGGCTACAATTTACCTGTGGTGCTTTTTAAAATTAAAAATGCTAGTACAATATACCTAGTATTTTCATAAAAAAGGGGTTTCAGGCCTCCTACTATAATGTTAGCAGCCCATATAGGTGGTCTATATGGGAAGGTGCTTGAAGAGTTGGGTCTGTAAAATGCAAAGTGGTAGTCAACGGGAAAGGTGTCTCCTTATATTGGTTGTCAGTGGTGAAACGTTTCCTTATATTGATAGTCACTGGTCGAATACCCCTTACATTGGTGGTCAGTAGAGAAGTGCTCCTTACATTGGTTGTCAGTGGAAAAGTGCCCCCTATATTGATGGTTAGCAGGTCAGCTCAATAAATTATCATAGGTATAAGTGGTTACTTACCTGAGAAAGAAGACTCTCTGCTTGCTTCTTGGATCACTGGCTCTGCTGATTGTCACTGACTCCAGAACTAACTAGACCTGAGGCACTAACCAGGAGACCTGGGTCATGTTTATCAATGCCCATGCATCTAAAGCAGGGTAGTTCAGCAGGAACTAGCTAAATTTCGATGTGTGTATTGCTATTTGTTCAACAGAAGCTGGTTGTTGTAAAGACAGCATCATTTAAATGATTTCCCTATTGGTTAGCAGTTTGACAAGGAGATGCTAACCATGGATGAAGCCCTGGCAAAGAATAAGAAAAATATGTATCTGATGCTAGGTCACCTTGAGTTCTTACATCTAGTGGTTGGTTGACTCTGGATCTGGGAAGAGTAAGGGGATTAGAGACACCGCACACCACTAGCTTAACAGGTGGAGAGGAATATGAACAGCTTTAGACATGAGCTTCTCCTAAGCTACCCCCCTGATGCATTTCGCCCTGCCCACTTGGGCTTAGTCATATGATGGGGTGAGTGAAATGCATCAAAGGGGTGGCTCAGGAGGAGCTCACGGCTAAAGCTGTTCACATTCCTCTCCACCTGTTTAGTGGTGTGTGATGACTCTCATCCCTGCATGCTTCACTGCATCAAGCACAAGACAGCCTGCACTTTACATTGCTGTGAGACACCAGATTTTATATAAGCAGAGCACTTTGAGCAGCACTACAAGTGGATACAGCCTAGTGGAAGTGTTTTTTTCCACCAGGTCCCCAACATCATTGTTGTGAATCCTCTGATCTTTGAGCCAGGATAGATTAAAGGTTCTAAAATATTCCTAAACAGCAACTGTGGTTACAAAGAATAAATTAAGTATTGAAATGCTAAAGCTATCCTGCAAGAATTGCAACAGATCAAGTTGCACAAGCATCTAATCTCGGTGCTATATGTTTTTACCCCGAGACTGCTTGCTATTGGCATACAGGCTCCCAAAGCAGGACAAGGTGAGTATGCAAAGGAAAATGGATTATTAGTGTTTAACATAAGAATTAGGTTAGTGTTAAGCACATTTTAGTGGTTAGGGTAGCATTATGCCGCGTACACACGAAGGGACTATCCCGCGGGATTATCCTCTGGACTCAAGTCCAGCGGACAATCCCCTCGTGTGTGAGCGTCGGCTGACTTTTTGGCGCCAAAGTCCGGCAGACCAAAGTTTTAAGTTTGGTTTTAAAATTATCTGCTGGACTTGGCAGTCCGGCGGACAATCCCGCCGTTAGTAGGCTAGTCCGCCGGACTTTTGAAAATGAACGGACTTGCCGCTCATCGGCAAGTCCGTTCATTTAGCACGTGACTTCAGGTTACGTAGCTAGCGTAGGCAGTAAATGCCGCCGCGCTAGCTCCGTAAGCTGGCATGGATTTAAAGGGACTCCCCACGCCGAAAAACGGCGTGGGGGTTCCCCCCAAATCCATGTCAGACCCTTATCCGAGCACGCAGCCTGGCCGGCCAGGAAAGGGGTTGGGGACGAACGAGCGCCCCCCCCCCCCCTGAGCCGTTCCAGGCTGCGTGCCCTCAACATGGGGGGTGCCCTGGGGAAAGGGGGGCCAGGAAAGGGGTTGGGGACGAACGAGCGCCCCCCCCCCCCCTGAGCCGTACCAGGCCGCGTGCCCTCAACATGGGGGGTGCCCTGGGGAAAGCCGCCGCGCTAGCTCCGTAAGCTGGCATGGATTTAAAGGGATTCCCCACGCCGAAAAACGGCGAGGGGGTTCCCCCCAAATCCATGTCAGACCCTTATCCGAGCACGCAGCCTGGCCGGCCAGGAAAGGGGTTGGCGACGAACGAGCGCCCCCCCCCCCTGAGCCGTACCAGGCCGCGTGCCCTCAACATGGGGGGTGCCCTGGGGAAAGGGGGGCCGTGCCCCCCCCACCCCAAAGCACCTTGTCCCCATGTTGATGAGGACAAGGGCCTCTTCACGACAACCCTGGCCGTTGGTTGTCGGGTCTGCGGGTGGGGGCTTATCGGAATCTGGGAGCCCCCTTTTATAAGGGGGCCCTCAGATCCGGGCCCCCCACCTTATGTGAATGAGTATGGGGTACAATGTACCCCTACCCATTCACCTAAGGTGTAAAATGTAAAGTACAAAAACACACACACTTTTGAAAAAATATTTTATTGCACTGCTCCGGGGGTCTTCTTTCGTCTTGGGGGTCTTCTCGCCGGACTCCTCCGCCATTTACCAAGCTCTTTTACCGAGCGGAGAAGTCCGGCTACCTTCTTCGTCGTCGCCGCCGTCGTCTGGGGGTCTCGATCCGCCTTCGGGGTCTTCCGGGGTCTCTTCTGTTCTTGCGGCGGTCGTCGTCTTCCGCGCCGCCGGCGCCTCTTCTTCTTCTTCTTCTTCCAATGTTGACACGTCGCTCTCTCTGGCCGGAATGGCAGAGCAGCGCTACGCTGGGACTTATATAGGGACATGGGGACAGGGTCACATGCTCATGTCACATGGTGACCCGCCCCCTTGCGATGTCACAGTCCCAGCATCCTCCGGAGAAGTCCGCGCGTGTGTGGGCAAGTCCGCGCGTGTGTGGGCAAGTCCACACGCTCAGAAAGTCCGGCGAAGCCAGCTGGAAAGTCCGGCGGATTGTCCTCTGGACTAGGTCCGCCGGCAAAAGTCCGCACGTGTGTACGTGGCATTAGGCATACTTTACGGGACTAGGTCAGTGTTAAGCACACTTTAGGAGTTACGTTTAGCATTTGGCACACTTTATGAAGCTTAGTTAGGCAAACATTAGGTGTTGAAGTAGAATTAAACACATTTTAGGGAGTTAGGTTAGGGTCAGGTACATTTTAGGGGTTGGGGTAGCATTGGGTACACTTTAGGGGGCACAATTTATGTGCTTCGATTAGTGTTATGCACAATTTATTATTATTATTTTTTATTATTGTACACGATTTATATAACAGTTTACACAGCCCTTTTCAATGTATAGGGGGGACAACACAATTACAGTTTAAAGGCAATTTATAGGCTTAAATTTGTATTAGGCTCAAGTTTAAAGCAGGCTTTTTCAACCGGGGTGCCATCTAGGCTTGCTACAGCATTCTGGTTGAGAGAGGCCGACTGGCTTCTCTGCCTCCATGAAGCAGAAGCGCTGAACTGCAGCATGGGGCTGGATTCTGGCTTTTTTTTCAAATAATTTCACTAAAATTATTCCCTAAAAAATAAAAAAAGCTTTCACTGCAATATTCACCTTGTCTTCAGGGCACAGAACTCCGCTCCATGCTGGCCAACATCATTTATCTCGCTTCCTATAAAATGCTCCCTGGGTGCATCACCATTTCACCATGGGGTCACAGTACAATACTTCAGAGAGAGGAGCTGACATCATAATGCTCTCTCCGGTATTAAAAACCGTCCACTGATGCCATAGGGAAGAGTGGAAGAAATTGCACAAAACAATTCACACCAGAGCTCCTTCTCCAGGAAATGAGGTTAAGATAGACTAAAAGTATCTTTATTCTTTCTTTCTTTCTCTCGCTGACCTGGACCGCGGCAATCTCCCGTTCTAAGCCCTAGTATGTCCGCGTCAGGAGTTCGGGGCTTAGAAATCCCCTCAGCATCCACCATTCTTCATAGCTGACAGGACGGGCTATGCGGCTGCTGATTGGTCGGCGCCACCCATGTGATGGCACGGACAAATTAGAATGCCCTGAAACGTACCTCCTGACGAAGTACGTAATGGACATTCAGCTCAGGGGATTTCTAAGCCCCGGACTTCTGACGCAGATATACCGGGGCTTAGAATGGTAGATTGCCGCGGTCCAGGTCAGTGGGACCGGGGGGGGCGAGGGGGGGGTCCTGTGTAAGTTCACCTTTCTGTAAAGGTGAATTTACTCTTTAAATAGCTCAGTAAAGGGCGGCGTGACCAAGATGGAGGCAGTATAGGATGCTTAGTTGAGGAGCTCTGCTACCACCAAGATTTTATCCTGTTTTACTACACTGGGACTCTCCTAGACTAACTGAATCTCTCCCTAAATCATCCTGGTGGGGAATGGCATGGACCCGGAACAGAACCAAGACGCTAAAGCAGGGAAACACCCCTAAATCGCCCAAGTCTCCTGGAGGAGCACCTGTACACGTGGTCAGTGAGAGCAACATGTCCCAGACGAAGGTTTCCGAAGCCCGCACTCTAATGCAGGTGATTACAGGCTGCCAATCCACGCTGTCAACTCTCACCACCAAGATTGACACCGTTCAACTGGAAAACGGCCTCATCCAGCATGACTTCGACAAGATCCACCAGTTACAGAGACCGAGAGCCGGCTGAGCGATATAGAAGACCCGGTCCGCGACCACTCAGCCTCCATGCACACCCTGCAAGTGAGAGTGTGCTCCCTCAAGTCGAGAGCTGAGGACGCGGAGAACTGCAACCGACGGAACAATCTTAGGATCATAGGTCTCCCTGAGGGTTCGGAAGGCTCGGATCCACCTGCATACACGGAGCTGCTGCTCCGCACACTTTTCCCTCAGGTGGCCTTCTCAACCTTCTTTGTGGTGGAGAGAGCGCACAGGATGCCACCACAGCGCAGGCCGTCTGGCTCCCCACCACGTACCTTCATCTTCAGGCTGCTTAATTTCCAAGCAAAAACATAGGGATTGTCAAGGAGTCTCACCCTAGTAAAGATGTCTGGGTAGAGTGTTTAATCAAAAAAAAAAAAGAATAACACTTCTATAGCCTGTAGACAAGATATCAATCACCTAATTGCATAAAAATTAAAGATTAGGTGTGTTCTTCTGAATCAAGTATGCATATGATAAAAAAGGGGAGGATAGACCCAAAGGGTCTAGACAGGATTCTTTAAAAAGGAACAATGTAATTGTAGAAAAAGTTAAATAGTAATCTTTATTGAAAACAATTCCACAAAAATATAATTTAAGAAAGATATATATTTATATATATATATATATAGAGAGAGATAGATAGAAAGATAGTACCTCCACCACATAGTTTAAAATATGATAACGTTATCAACGCAGGTGGCCACAACAGACACACTTGCATACATTCACCCTCATGCACATCAATACCTTATTAAGGTAGTAAAAGCTCAAAGGATAAAGTTTCCTTCCTATGTAAAAGCAAAAAAAAATGCTAGTTAAACGTTGCTGAGGAAGTCTTTAAAGTGGTGCTTCCACCAAAAAAAAAAAAATAGCTTAAAAATCATAAATAAAGTTAAAACAAAATAATTGGAAAAAAAAAAAATGTTTTACTCACCTCTAAATGCCTGTTGCTAGGGGGTCCCTCGTAGTCTGCCACCTTCAGTGCCTGGGCACTGACATCACTTCCCCTCGGCATCGCACAGTCATCTGGGACCTGTCACGTGTCCCAGATGACTGCGCGGCGTACCACGGCGCATGGCACCGCTCGTGCATGCGCAGTGGGTGCCCAGTTGTGAAGCCACAGCCGGGTGCCCACAGTAGGTGCCCCCGCGAGCGGAGCGTAGAACGAGGGGGGGCTTCATTCCCCCGCATCGCTGGACCCTGGGACAGGTAAGTGTTCGATTATTAAAAGTCAGCAGTATTTGTAGCTGCTGACTTTTAAATTTCTTTTTTAGGGGGCACCCCACTTTAAGCTATACAATAATTTTCAGCTGCAATACTGATACTGTATATAGAAATAAATTGCAGACAATCCTGGATTGAAAGGGAGAGGAGCCAATTTCCGAGACCGTGACCTGATCCTGCGAGAGGCTCGTTAGCAGCACGACATCCATCATGAGGCTCATCAGGCTGATGTTCTTCCCCGATTTTTTGGTGGACACCCAGAAGCTCAGAAAATCATTCAATATGGTGAAGCAATCTCTGAGAGCAAAAGCCATCAAGTATAGTATGCTATTCCCGGTGCGCCTCAGGGTGCAAGACAAGGAAACCACTTGATTCTTTACTTCACCTAGTGAGTCATCGCAGTGGCTGAACACGCTGAAGACATTTCCAACCCAGCGGTGAATCTGGAGGCAGCCATTCTGGGGTCATACTCTAAACTCAGTAATCTTGTATATACAGGGCCCAAATATAGTTCCCAAGTAACCACTCCTATGAAAACAACACATCTGGCCTGGAAGCAGGTTACCCAACATCTTAGCGAGGTGGGCACCATATCTCCACACACCCCATTATGAGGCAATCCCTCTCTACCTCATCTCAGCTCCCCAGGTCTGGGCGAGATATATACGATTACAAAAATGAGTCATATCATGTCAGGAGGACACCTCCTTCCCCTAGAGCAGGGGTCTCAAACTGGTGGCCCTCCAGCTGTTGCAAAACTACAAGTCCCATCATGCTTCTGCCTGTGGGAGTCATGCTTGTAACTGTCAGTCTTGCAATGCCTCATGGGACTTGTAGTTTCACAACAGCTGGAGGGCCACCAGTTTGAGACTCCTGCCCTAGAGGAACTCAAGCAGCAATTTAAACTACCTCTGTGGATGTACTTTAGATATATGCAACTCAGACATGCCATACGGGCCTAATTCCCTGATGGGGTTGTTCTTGCTGTACACTCAGTTGAATCCCTTCTTGCTGCTGCTGACGACAGTCGCACACTGTCCTCCATATACTTGAGGCTTACCTGCAAAGATACTTCGAACGTGCTTCGGTTGTTTGGAGTGTGGCAGCGGGACAGTCCTGCTCTGACGGAGGAGGATTGGACTGAGGGACTGCAACAATGTATCCCACTTATGATCTCAGCCAAGGACCGCTTTGTGCAACTAAAATTTCTGCATGGGACGTACTACACTCCCTTGACACCTGTCGGTGGGAACTTTTATTCATATGGTGTGGGAATGCCCCCATATTCAAACCTTCTGGCAGGCAGTGGTCGATGATGTGAATAGGGTTACAGGCCTCTCTCTGGACAGGGTCCCACTTGTCTTTTTACTGGGCATCACTAACAATCTGGTAAGCACCAAACACACTAAATTCTTCACATTTTACGCAGCCTATTATGCTAGGAAGACGATTCTGTCCAGATGGAAGCTCCTGGATCCCCTCCGCAACATGGAGAGCACTTATTAACGCTGTTATACCCCTATACATACTTATATGGGACGTAAACTGCCCTCAGAAGTTTGACAAAATCTGGGCAGCCTGGGTACAAGCTAGGCACCTCACGATATAAACAACTTGGACAAAATGAGATCTGGTACTAACAAACTGCTTGAGGGATCTGCAGGTATAGCTAGATCCTCTATTTACCTACTAGATGCCAGGAATATATCCCATGACTAGAGTTGAGGGGACACCTGGATGTTCGGGTTCGGCGGGTTCGGCCGAACTTTGGAAAAAAGTCCGAGGTTCGGGACCGAACTTGACCCCGGACTCCGAACCCCATTGAAGTCAATGGGAACCCGAACTTTTTAAGACTAAAATGGCTGTAAAAAAGTCATGGAAAGGGCTAGAGGGCTGCAAATGGCAACAGAATGTTGTTAAGAGCATGGCAAGTGCTCTGCACACAAATGTAGATAAGGAAATAACTTAAAATAACATAAAAAAATAAAAAATAAAAATAAAATGCTGGAGGCCCCCTTCTCAGCAGAAGAGGTACAGGAAGTCATTAAGAACCTCAGAAACTCAACGGCACGATGCCGCACATATGGTGGAAATACCCCAGAATACGCACTTTCTGGAAAAAATTATTAAATTTAATGGATAAGATAGTGGGAAAAAGAAATACTTGGAAATTAAAAAAATGAAAAAATTATAATCTTGACCTAGGAGGACGAGGTCCATATGGAGTAGGAGGTTGAGGTGGCGGTGTAGGTGGTAGCGGTGGTGGAGGAGGACGAGGTAGCCAACACTGGTTCAAAAATACAACAATGGCTGGGTAAGGCTAGTGGTGAATGATGTGTTGAATTCTGTCCCCCATCGCATAGTGTCCGCCCTGTACTGCGCTTGCTCAGTACGTAGGACAAGGGGATTTCGAAACTCTCCGAAGACGATGCGTGGTGACTCCAGGTTCAAGCCACATCATCCGAGGTTTAAGCCTAGCCAAGCGAGCCAGTGAGGGGCCCTGTTACTATGTGCTACCGTATGTCCACTTGGATGGTGGGGCTTGAACCTGCACTCACTGCGTAGGCGACGTTCATCTTTGGAGATTTTGTGAATCTCCTTGTCCTCCGTACTGCGCAAGCACTGCGCCTGCGCAGTAAGTGGCCAGACACTATCCGATGGCCAGACAGTTTTTGTCAGAACGGTATACGTGTCTATTCTGCACAAGGTACGGACAAGTCCTGTGGGATCCATGCCTGGTTCATTTTAATGAACGTGAGCTTGTCCACATTGGCTCTGGACAGGCGGCTGCGCTTGTCTGTGATAATGCCCCCTGCCGTGCTAAATACACGTTCAGATAATACATTGGCTGCAGGGCAGGCCAGCACCTCCAAGGCATAAAGGGCAAGCTCAGGCCATGTGCCCAATTTGGAGACCCAGAAGTTGAAGGGGGCAGACCCGTCATTCAGTACGTGTAGGCGTGTGCATACATACTGCTCCACCATGTTGGTGAAATGCTGCCTCCTGCTAAGATGTTCCATCTCAGCTGGTGTTGCTGGTTATTGTGACGTGCTGACAAAGCTTTTCCACATTTCAGCCATGCTAAGCCTGCCTTCCGAGGTGCTGGCGGTGCCCCGGCTGCGTTGGCGACCTCTTCCTCCTCCTCTGCCTTCGTCTTGTGCTTCCACCGTACCCCCGCTGCCAAGTGGGAATGCCACCAGCAGCGCGTCTACCAGCGTGCGCTTGTACTCGCGCATCTTACGATCACGCTCCAGTGAGATAATTAAGGACGGCACGTTGTCCTTGTAACGGGGATCCAGCAGGGTGGCCACCCAATAATCAGCACCAGTTAAAATGTGGGAAACTCGCAGGTCGTTGCGGAGACACTGCAGCATGTAATCGCTCATGTGTGCCAGGCTGCCCAGAGGCAAGGAAAAGCTGTCCTCTGTGGGAGGTGTATCGTCTGTGTCCTCTGTATTCCCCCAGCCACGCACCAGTGATGGACATGAGCTGGTCTGGATGCCGCCCTGCTGTGAACATGGTTCCTCATCCTCCACCTCGTCATCCTCCAGAACTGTGCCCTTGCTGCCGGACAATTGTGTACCCGGCGCTTGTTGGTGCAGGAACCCACCCTCGTAGCCACTTGTAAATGACTGCCCTGAAAGCCTTGGAAATGAACCCTTTTCCTCCTCCTCCTCCTGTGCCACATCCTCTTCCATCATCGCCTGAAGCGTTTTTTCAAAGAGGCATAGAACTGGGATAGTAACGCTGAGAACGGCGTCATCGGCACTGGCCATGTTGGTGGAGTACTCGAAACGGCGCAACAAGGCACACAGGTCTCGCATGGAGGCCCAGTTATTGGTGGTGAAGTGGTGCTGTTCCGCAGAGCGACTCACGCGTGCGTGCTGCAGCTGAAGCTCCACTATCGCCTGCTGCTGCTTGCACAGTCTGGCAAGCATGTGCAAGGTGGAGTTCCACCTTGTGGGCACGTCGCATATGAGACGGTGAGCGGGAAGGCCGAAGTTACGCTGCAGCGCTGACAGGCGAGCAGCAGCAGGGAGACAACGCCGAAAGTGCGCACAGATGGCCCGCACTTTCTGCAGCAGCTCTGGCATATCGGGGTAATTCTTAAGGAACCTCTGGACCACCAAGTTCAGCACATGCGCCAAGCAAGGGATGTGCGTCAAACCGCCAAGGCCCAGAGCTGCTACGAGATTTCGCCCATTATCGCACAACACCAGGCCGGGCTTGAGGCTCACTGTCACCAACCACTCATCGGTCTGTTGTTCCATGTCCCTCCACAACTCCTGCGTGGTGTGGGGTTTTTCCCCCAAACAGGAAAGTTTTAAAACTGCCTGCTGTCGTTTAGCTCTGGCTGTGCTGAAGTTGGTGAAGGTGTTAGGCTGACTGGATGAGGAGTTAGCAACAGGAGGCAAACTAAAGTGCTCTGCAATCCTCGGTGGTGGAAGGACATGCGCCAAACTGCTATCCGCCTCAGGCCCAGCCGCCACTACATTTACCCAGTGTGCTGTTAGGGAGATATAACGTCCCTGACCGTGCTTACTGGGCCACACATCCGTAGTTAGGTGGACCTTGCCACAGATGGTGTTGCGCAGTGCACACCTGATTTTTTCCCCCACTTGGTTGTGCAGGGAAGGGATAGCTCATCTGGAAAAGTAGTGGCGGCTGGGCATGACGTACTGTGGGACAGCCAATGACATCAGCCTTTTAAAACTCTGCGTCTCCACCAGACGGAATGACAGTATTTCAAAGGAAAGGAATTTTAAAATGCTGGCATTCAGGGCCAGGGATCGCGGGTGGCTAGGGGGGGGTACTTCCTCTTCCGCTCCAGTGTTTGGGAAATAGAGAGCTGAACGCTTCCATGGGACATTTTGGAGGTGGTTGGTGACCCAGGTGGTAGTGTTGCAGGCAGATCCTCTGTTTGCGGGTTGGCAGGTGCCACTGTCACTACAGAGGTGGATGAAGAGGCCGAGACTGCAGCAGAAGAGGAGGCAGGAGGAGCCAGAGACCTTTCTTGGTTTTTGAGGTGTCTACTCCACTGCATCTCGTGCTTTGCACTTAGATGCCTGGTCATGCAGGTTGTGCTCAGGTTGAGAATGTTTATGCCTCGCTTCAGACTCTGATTGCACAGCATGCAGACCACTCGTGTCTTGTCATCAGCACATTGTCTGAAGAACTGCCACGCTAGGGAACTCCTTGGACCTGGCTTTGGTGTGCTCGGTCCCTTGCTGCGTTGGGCAGTAGCAGACGTACTGTCTAGGGGACGGACGCTCCGCTTTTGCACCCTGCTCCCTCTTCTGCTGTGCTGGTGGCTCTGTGCGACCACCGCCTCTTCCTCCGAACCACACTGGTCACCTGCATGACGTTGATTCCATGTGGGGTCAAGGACCTCATCGTCCTCCACATCATCTTCCACCCAGTCTTCACCCCTGCCCTCCTTGTCGGTCTGCACAATGGCGAAAGCAGCAGCAGTTGGCACCTGTGTTTCGTCATCATCCGAGACGTGCTGCGATGGTCCTCCCATGTACTCATCATGAAACATAAGCGGTTGGGCATCGGTGAACACAATCTCTTCCACTTCTGGGGCAGGGCTAGGTGGATGGCCCTGGGAAACCCTGCTAACAGAGTCATCAAAAAGCAGAAGAGACTGCTGCATGATTTGGGGCTCAGACTGCTTGGCTGATTTGCAAGGGGGTGAGGTGAAAGACTGATGGACATCGGCTGCAGGTGCCAACTCTGAACTTTCATCAGGAGACTGGGTGGGAGACAATGTGAAGGAACCGGAGGCACTGTCAGCAGCAACCCAATCTACTATCGCCTGTACTTGTCCTGGCCTCAACATTCGTACAGCCTCAATAGGCGCGCTGAAATACCGCTGCAGGCTCTGTCGCCTACTCGCACCTGAGGAAGGTGTTTCACTAGTGCGTGTAGCTGGCACAGATCGACCACGTCCTCTCCCTGCAACAGGAGCTCCACCAGCAGCACCACGACCGGGGCCACGTCACCTTTTTGATGATCTCCTCATATTTTCAAAATGTATGATCTCGCCCTAAATGAGTGTTTTTGCAATAGCAGAATACACCCACAGTATGTAAAGCGTGTATCTCAAAAACTGCTAAACTGCAGAAAATGCTATTGGAGAAAAAAAAATGTCGCTACAGTTTTTTTTTTGGGATAGCACAATAGAAGAAATATCGATCGATTGTATGTCACACTCCTGCACACATGCACAAAGCACTGAAAGATTTTATTTTTGGCAATAGCAGAATACATGCACAAATCACAGCAAAATTAAAAATGTTTGCAATGTTTTTGCAATAGCAGAATACACACAGAGTATGGTGTATCTCTTAGTAAAATATGCAGTGCAGTGATGCTGCACTGAGCTTGCAGGTAAAAGTTATATTTTGTCTGGCACTGGC